>CM060953.1:121742947-121956762 GCA_030765055.1 Mantis religiosa | reverse complement strand
TCCTGAAAAAACTTCTCATTAGTAGATGTCTATAAAATCTATCAGCTTGGCAAATTTTCCATTCAATGTAACTCTGAATATACATTTTCCAAGCATTGAAATATCTGCAAAGAAGTTGCTTTCTGTAATGAGCCTCAGCATGTTCAATATTACTATCTCTTAATGCAATCATCTTTTTAAATGCATTTATTCCATATTTCCTTAGAAGATGTATTCTGTAGAACTCCAAAGCCTTTTTATTTAAGGCTTTCAATTGAATTTTCTCTTGCTGTCTTTTAATTTCCTTTTCCTTTTCAACTATTTTTAATTTTTGGACTACTTCTAACATCAGTTTTCTTTCTTCCTTTTCTTGCTGCAATTTTGTTTGTTCTTTTTCTCTTTCCTGCCTCAGTCTTTCTTCTTTTTGAATTCTCTTCTTTTCTTGTATCAGTTTCCATCTTTTTTGCCTTTCCTGTGCTCTCTCTGTCATTTTAGAAAGAAATGTTGGTTGAATAATTAAGCTTGGAACTACATTTTGCTTAACTTCTGGTACACTTTCAATTGCTGATGGCATGGAGCGACACAAATATTTGGCTTTTGGTTTTAACACCGTACTGCAATTTTGCAATGTCTGTGATAAATGTTTTCGTGATATTTCTTCAGACTTTTCACTATCTTTATTTAATTGTGCCAGTCGAAGTTCTTCAATAATTTTTTTCTGCTCTTCTAGTTTAGATTTCTGTTTAGCAATTATATTCTGTTGAGCCTGAAACCTGTGCCTAAAACTGGTGCTTCTAAGATAATATGGAAGTGTCTTGGCATTAAGCTTGTTCTGAATTTCTTTCTTTTGATCGATGCCACCATATAACAAACATTCATTTATGTTACTGGCAGATTTACTTTTAATTTCAATAAAATGTTTATTTTTCTTCCTAATTGTTTGTTTCCTTTCTTCCACTGTTGCTAAGAACTTATTTATTTTTTGTTTCTCCTGCATTTTTTCAGGGGAACATGTCAAAAGTTGCTCTTTTTTTGAAAAATTGTACCAGGAAATAAAATATTTCTTCAGCACTTTCTTATTTTCTCTGCACTCTGCATTTAATTCAATCAACTTTTTATCCTGTTGTATAGAATTTATTAATTTCCTTTCTTTTATAAATTCTCTCCACCTGTTCCAAGCTTTTATCATTAATTGCTGATTATCCAGTGTGCCACTATTACATATTGTAAATGACTTTAAGTCACCATTAATGTCAATTTCATTTTGTTGTTTGAGACTCATATTTTCAGATGAATGTAAGCTGCTTTCTGAAGCATTGGAATTAATATATGGGTTAGAAAAGGTTGATACTAAAGCAAAGGAAGGTGCTTGTTTACTTTTCAAAAGTCTTTCTTTATAAGTAATACTTTCTTGTAACAGTTCATCTATATCAGATAGAGAAATTCTATGTGCTTCACACTGTCTATTTTTATTCACTGTATTCTTATACCTATTCTCAAAGTTTCTGTTCATCTTTACTTTGTAATTATCCAGATCTTTTTGAAAGTTGTTAATTTGGACATCAATGCTTTGCAGCTCTTTTTCTATTACCAGTCGTTCCTGTTCCTCTGTCTTGATCATTCTGAAAGTAAATTTAATTTTAAATTTAGATATCAATATTTGGAAAAGGACATTTAAGATATCATTAATTAGTATCAATGAAATATTACCTTTTCGCATCTTTTATGGCATCATTATTTTTGTAATGAACAAGACCACTGTTGACAAGTTTCTGAAAAGAAAAAGAGGGAATTCTAGCTTCAATTGTAGGGAGATAATAGTGTGAATGCATGAACTTAAGAGTTTGTTACTATGAAATCTGCATAGAGCTAGCATTAAAGTTTATTTAAATACTTCAATACCAGAAATTCTATGCAAACAGTCATAGAAGGAATATATATCAAAGGATGATTAATGTCCCCATAAAGCAGTGAGCCTAGAATGGATAATCACTTGTAACACAGTTTAAGAAGTTAGTCACTTTTTGTTGCTTGGGGTTGGCATTCAATGAATGTTAAAACAGGTTGTGCAAAAATGTAACGATAGTCTTTAACAGAAATAGTATATTGCGATACTAATGTGGTAAGCACTTTATAAGGAATGAGGAAAGGCTTGAAAAAATGAGGTGCTTGCACTGAAGTTTTTCAATTTCCGAGATTCCGTTATGTGTTTACCACATGTGTATTGCATACCTTTTTTGCACTATGTCTATTCATATAATTGTACAACTTGTAATATCAAGATCAATATTTCAAAATAAATGTTTTTACTTACCACACTAGTGTCTTTTGCTCTGCCTATATGTGTTGCTATGGAGAAATTATTTACCGCACTAGTGCAGTAATCTCACTTTACGATGCATAGCAACAATAACGGTAAGTATGGAATATTAGTTAAAAAGTGCAAAAAGTAATTTAATTTGTAGGTATTTATTATGTTTTCTATTGAGAGAAGCCAATAGAGAAAGAAAGCAATATTTTTTCATGTGACATTGTTAAAAATTGTTCTAACAATTTAAATTTTCATTAAAAATAGGCATTTTGTGGCAAGTTCTATTCAGAGGAGAGACAGTCTACTTAATAATCATATTATTGTGCTACTCTAAGATTTAACAGGTGGCTTGCCTATCTTTCGCAGAATCCTCTAAGGCATTGTTATCTTCATTAGGAGTGAAGTAATTTCCTTACTTTTATTAACATTGTACTTGCAAGAACACTGAAATACCATACTGAGCAATTTGAATTAGAAATCCCAAAAATGGAAAATCTTAACACCAGAAGAGTGGAATAAACTTTCATAAGCATTTAAAATTTGTGGAATACAAACAAAGCACTGCTTTTTCACCTCACAGATGCAATGATGACAAGCAGGAACTCATCTAAAAAGGGATTTGTTGAAATTTGTTACCAAAATTGATTTCTTCTGACTTTCACGTTTAATATGTGAACTACCAGAACTGTGCCTTAAGGGCATAATGTTATGTATAAGGAACGGATTTTTAGGTAAATACATAATTTTTTATGTAGTTAAATATTTTTCACAATTTAGTTACTAGACCATATTTTATGCATTTTACCAATATACTATACCAAGAATTGTTTCTCCTTTTATTGTGTGTGGCAAACAGTATGTCTTTGTTTTTGAGAAGAGATGCTGTGCAACCTTCTTCTTATCCTATAACCTTAGATTAGATTACATGTGTTTACAGCTCGCTACATATTGTTGCGAACCCGATCGCGATAAGGCGGCTTGGCACACAAAGGAACTGATAGGTTTCACGTAGATAACGAGCTTGCATAAGCAGATAAACATAGCGCTTGAGATAAAAGACTTACCAAAACAAACAAACTGAGATAAATGGAAATTTCTAGTAATATCTTGATTATTCTGTTTCTTTATTCTTCTGGAAGAGTCTCGAATTACAAATTAGGTATTTAAGGACATGACGGCTCGCAAAGTGAATAGTTCTAAAGCAGAGTGAGTGTGAAACAGTGTTGTGAAATGACAGCCAGCCAGCTGTGTTGTTGTAATGAGAGCTAAGGATATAATCTGCTCTCACCGTTTGTTATTGTGATCGACCTTGGTAGACTGATGGTGTATGTAACGTAATTTTGCTGTACTCTATGAGTATTTCTACGAAATTAAAGGAGATTTTTAATTTCTGCAACTCAGCCTTTTAATTCTATGAACCCGCAAAGTTACAATATACACGTAACTCGCAGGAAAGAACTTTCAGATGTCAGAGTAGGTATTGCACAGTGTACTTGAATTCAATACGATTACTCATTCGACTTATTCTTGTTCCTTCAGTACAGTTCAGATGTGCTGGGCAGTACTTAATATACACATTGTGTGGTTAATGTGCATACCAAAATGCCCAAGGTAAAAGGTAGTGTAAGTTTTCGGTTGCAGCAGTACATTAAAGAATTCTCAGATACGTTGAAAACAGATGGAAAAATTGTATATTGTCAGCCTTTTGGAAAGTCTATAGCAGCCGATCAACACTCTCAAGTAACAAAGCATTTATCTGGCAACAAACATATCTTGGCAGCTTCACGTTGTTCTATGAAGCAGGTGCTTTTATGTGATATAGGACTCTCTAGCTCATATTCTGGACCTTCCAAGTGTCTTGAATTTTATTCAGATATATGTCAAACTTTTGTTTCGGCAGATATTCATCTACTTGAAGTGAGCAATCACAGGTTAAAGCTTTTCTCATGAAGTACACAGACTTTGTTGCTTCCGATGAATCTATTTTAAGGAAACATAACCTTCCAAAGTGCCATAAAGAAACATTAAGAAAAATCAGAGCTGTGTTTAAAAATGAGAAAATATGGGTGTGTATTGATGAAACTCATGACTCAACAGGAAGAAAAGTGGAGAAAGAATAGGTCAGAATTCTTAAAAGTGATGAGAGAGTTTCTATTGTGCATTTTTATTAACTTGCAAAGAAACGTTGGTAGCAAATCAGTTGAAACAGTATGCTCAGTTTGGGAGTGTACAGGAAGAAGTACCGCTAGGTGAACAAAGGCAGGGTTGGTCATTATCCCAAGAGGGAAGGGTTAATGCAAGCTGGAAAATCAGGAGACAAGTGAATGCTCTACCTGGAGGCACTCTTGTTTCGAATGTCGATAGACACCATGGGGTAGGATAGTGAGTTCATAGCGATGTGTGTAAGAAATGCATATGTGTGTGTGTGTGTGTGTGTGAAACCCAGGCAAGAAGAGTAAGTGCTGATGAATAAAGAAAAGGCAAAAAACGAAGCAGTCTGTTGTGTACCACTCCTGGGATCAAAGAACCATGCTCTGAGCTAGCTACGAACCCATATCCCATCCCAATAAAGTCCATGAAATCAACTCCACGCATATACTCCCGTCCAAGCACAAGTACCCCTCAAACTCATGACTCAACAGGAAGAAAAGTGGAAAAAGAATTGGTCAGAATTCTTAAAAGTGATGAGAGAGTTTCTATTGTGCATTTTTATTAACTTGCAAAGAAACGTTGGCAGCAAATCACTTGCCCGCCTCGGTAACGTAGATGGTAGCGTGTCTGTCTACGTTCAAGAGGTCCCGAGTTCGAATCTTGGTCAGGGTTAGTTACCTGGATAAGGTTTTTCCGGGGTTTTCCCTTATCCTTCAAGACGAGTGTCGGGTAACTCTAAGCTCTATGGACCCTGGGCTCATTTGAGCATCATTTTCACCCATTCCATTCATAGTCTGATATGACTTAACGTTGGTGGACGTAAATTAAAAAAAAAAAAAATCACTTTAATGTCGCTAGGCCTCTTCAATGAAAGTATGCACACATTAGGGCCAAATGATGTTAAGTACGATAATGTGCTTATTTTTCTGATCGACGCAGCATCTTACATGAAGAAAGCAGCAGAATCACTTAGGGTCAGCTATACCAAAATGATACATGTGACTTGCATTATGCATGCACTATGACTGGTGTGCAAAACTGTTTGGTCACTGTATCCCAATATAGGCAAATTGGTATCCAATGAAAAAAATTTGTTTGTTAAAACCCCTAAGAGAGTTGATCTCTTTAGAAACAAAAGCTCCAATGTTCTATTATCACTCATTGTTACTTGCTGGGGCACTTGGCATTTAGTAGTGGTTACTATGTAGAACATTTTGATGGCTTTTATTCGGTTGCTGATGAACTGGACAAAGATGATGCCTTATCTACAGAAATTGTTCAAAATCTGCTGTGTGATAGTTGTTTAAGAAGTGACATGGCATATATTGCTGCTAATTTGTTTCTTCTGTGATTCCATTAAAAAGCCTAGAAGTAACAAGCTAATCTCTTGATTGAAAGAGTTAAAGAAATTATTAATGTATTGTTAATTGAGTAATCAACTCATTCAAAGGCTTAAAAAATGCAAACTTTAATTCAAATCGTGTTTGAAAAAAATAAACGGCTTCAAATTATGAGACAAGTTGCCCAAGTTCTAGAAGGCTATCAAGTAAAGATTGAGAGTGTAAGTTACTAGTGACATGCCTCTTATGAAATATGCAAGAGTAACATCATGTAACATAGAATGATAATTCTTCCAATACCGGACAGAGCTACATGACAATCAGCAGAGATTTCTAATGTACAATTTAGAGAAGTCATGTATTCTGCATTGTAACTCCAAACAATTTCCAACAATTGATATGTGATATCAATAATCCATCACTGGTGATTATCAAAAAATTCCTTTTATTACTAGTTTTCTATTATATAAAATGAATGAAAATATTTCAGTGGTTTAGTAAATATTTTTAACAAATAATTTTTTGATTTTTAATGCATAAAAAATAAATATATTTAACTATTTTAGCACCTAAACATCCATTTCCAAATTATGACATAATATCAATACTGTTTAGAGAATACTGTAAATCAAATCATGGCATTTTAGGACAAAAGAATGAAGAGTAGACCAATAAAAGTTGCAGTACTCTGTAAAAGAAATTTTAGTATTACTCAACACAAAGTATGGAAACTCAGCTTCTCTGCACATAAAGGTTACTTCTGTTCCAAAAAATGCTGCAGTACTGGATTGGCTTTGTTAGATTATTTTGAAATCACTTAGTGACACAAAAATTAAACAGTTATATAATAGTTGGAGTTTCCAATAGATTAATACAGGCTTCCAGGATTATCTTAAGGACAAGAACATTTTAACAACCCTTCTTCCTGTTCCAACACCAAGAAAAGAGCCCCTACACCCAACAGTGACTTGTGCATACTTTTTTTTTCAAACAAATCTGTTACACCTGCAAGAGTCTCACTGCACCTTTCTGTTGTCATCACTCACCAGTTTCCAGTATATTAAGTTTGTGTAAATTCCTGGTTTATAAAGTGAAGAAATATAGCAAATGAGAGTGAGAATAAGAAGAGAAGATTTATAGCTGCTTACTAATTTCTCTTATTTGGGCCTACTATTTACATTAATATTAATACAAATGCCTCCATTTTAAGATTTGAGATTCATATCAGAACACCTCGATACATAAGTACTCTTATTTTATATTTCGTTGGTGTTTTAGTTCAAGATAATAATTAAAATTTATAACTTCAACCAATTTCCTGTGCATGTTAGCTTATGGTTGACTGTCAAATAAATGTGTCCCCTGTGGTCTAGGGGTAATATGCTAGTCTCTGGTTTTCACAGTCACAGGTTCAAACCCGATGGGAGACAATGGATTGTTTGGGTTGTAAAGTCCTTAGAACGGCTTCCTGCAGAAGGAAAGTGAAGCTGGTGGTCCTGTATCCTGTATCATATGTACCCTCTGCTTATTTTATTATTTTTGTATTGTTGTGTACACATTATATTTGTTAAACCTGTTGACGTATCCGATGTATTTTTGATCATATGGATGAAATAAAATGAAATGAAAAGAATATAGATTGATTTGCTGAAAACCACAGCATTGAGAGCACTCATAAATAAAAACTCAGTTTCAATTTATTTGTTTTACATAAACAAATGAACTGTGGATTTTTGATAACTGAAGACTAAACAGGAATAAGGTGTCATTCTCTTTCAAATTTTTAGGAGAGCAACTATAATGTTCAAAACCCACTAGCTAAGAAATTGTAAACAATTAATTTCTCAAATTTGAAATATAGCTTTATGTACTACAAAAAATATATGACAGGTAAGTTCCAGATCTTTCAATCTTACCATTATTGAGACATTTATTAAATGTATGTACAGTTGTATTACTTTGTGCATGGCAAAATCAACATATAAAATGAATAAAATCTTAATAAAATCCACTTATTTCCTCTTAATTATTTAAATTGCTTTTAAGTCTTTGTACTAAAACTTTCCTACAACATTTCCATACTAATTTGTTCAACAAGTTACATATCCAGATGCAGAACATAATTTCTGTACATTATATCACTTAATTAAAAATGTTCCAAAAAGTTGAAATAAAAATTCTATGTATGGAACAGAAACAAAACATGTATGCGTGTACGTGTAATTTACATCCTCTAATGTTAAGTCATATCAAATGGGTGAAATGATGCTCAAATAATCCAACAGGGTCTAAAGAGCTTAGAGTTACCCAACATTCATCTTTTAGGATAAGGGAAACCTTGGGAAAAACTTTATTCAGGTAACTCATCCTGGCCAGGATTCGAACATGGGACCTCTTGAACCTGAGGCAGATACTTTACCACCTATGCTACATAGATGAGAATGAAACATGTATGGAACAAATGCTGGAATGATGTATTTTGAATTTCTTTTACTGGTTTACATTAATTATTCAAAAAGGGGAGGTAACAAACAAAAATATAAAAAAATTCAAGATGCTCAGAATTTATAGTAAAAATAACTAATGTTGATGGTATTGACTTTTTCATGTTGACTCTATCCACCAAAAATCTTAGCCTATGTACGGCTAGTGTGGAGAAATTATTAATTTCCATCAATTAACTAAAATAACTAATGTTTCGAGATTCAACTGTATTGGAACACCACAGTGAAGCGAAAAATTATTAAATTTTAGATGAGTCGCATTTTTTACACATCTGCTTCACTTTCGTACCTATTTTGAGGACATGTTTCGCAAATCTTCGTTTGCATCTACGGCTCTTGTGCGACTGACGCTAGATCCAGCGGTGTGGGTAATTCTGGGGTTGTTGCTGCCATCTGTTGATTTAGTGATGAACTGAAATGTGGGATTATCTTCTAGCGGGATTTCAAAGTTCATTAGTTGGTTTTTATGTTTTTCTATGTATATCCTCTCCTATGTATATGACGAGTTCACTATGTTTTTGTACGTATTTTAGTAATTCTGTGCTATCTTCAATTTCATGATTTTCAGACCAGAAATGAGCTGCTATTGCGGACTTATCAATATTTTTGTATCTTAAGTGCCTGAAGTGTTCTTTCTTTCTAGTGCCTATGTTCCTTTTTGTCCTTCCTATGTAAATTTTTTCACAGTCTTTACACTTAATTTTGTAAATGCCTGACTTTTCCTCTGGTTTTATCTTATCAGTATTATTACTGTGAAGTAGGTTTTTAATGTTGTAATTGTTTTTTGGTGCCAATGTTATATTGTATTTCTTGAATATTTTTTGGAACTTTTTTGTGGCCCAGGGGTGGTAAGTAAATTTAGCAAATCTAGTTTCTTGTTTTATTGGTGTGAGAGCTGTGATCTGTTTTAATTTCTTTTGAAGTTTGAATAATTTTAGTTTATTATCTACAAGGTTTTTTCCATATCCATTTTTAATTGCAGTTTTTAAGATTTGATGGTATTCGTTTTGATATTCTTGCTGGCTGAGAGGTAGATTTACTAATCTGTGTGTCAGACTGTTGATGGTTGCATGTTTGTGTGGAATTGGGTTGAAACTATTTGCTTTGATGTAATTATCTGTGTGTGAGGAAAAGTCAGGCATTTACAAAATTAAGTGTAAAGACTGTGAAAAAATTTACATAGGAAGGACAAAAAGGAACATAGGCACTAGAAAGAAAGAACACTTCAGGCACTTAAGATACAAAAATATTGATAAGTCCGCAATAGCAGCTCATTTCTGGTCTGAAAATCATGAAATTGAAGATAGCACAGAATTACTAAAATACGTACAAAAACATAGTGAACTCGTCATATGGGAAAGGATATACATAGAAAAACATAAAAACCAACTAATGAACTTTGAAATCCCGCTAGAAGATAATCCCACATTTCAGTTCATCACTAAATCAACAGATGGCAGCAACAACCCCAGAATTACCCACACCGCTGGATCTAGCGTCAGTCGCACAAGAGCCGTAGATGCAAACGAAGATTTGCGAAACATGTCCTCAAAATAGGTACGAAAGTGAAGCAGATGTGTAAAAAATGCGACTCATCTAAAATTTAATAATAACTAATGTTGCTCAAACTCTAGATGCTTAGAGTAGCAATTCTTGATTTTTTTTTTTTCAAATCATATTGTGGTACTAAGTCTTTACATACATATTGACATAGGTTTAAAAATTGATTTCAAAATTAAATATGCATTATTTTAATTATTAATATTCTTTAATACTTTTTTCATAAGAATAGTGAAGAAAAGTATTATACAAATGAAAAGTTATAAAGTATATAGGACCAAGCTAATGTTACATTTTTAACACAGCAAAAAAAAAAAAAAAAAAAAAAAAAAAAAAAAAAAAAAAAAAAAGTGAATGAAAAGGCTAAAGCAATCAGTGCATAAGCAAGCATTACATTACATTTCAAATATATTCAGTTCTGATGACTGTTGTGCAAGTACGTCTTGTGCATCTTCTCTTCTTCTTTACCCTCTATGTGCTGAATAAGATGATCTATTCTGTCAAACTTTATTGAATCTGAAACATGAATGTCCACTGATTCTGGTAAAGTGCTTGGTCTTCCCACTCCTTTACGTGTAGGTCCATGTCTTTGCAAATACATATTTGCCATTTTTCTCCTGAAATCCAACTAAGAAAACTTATTTCCTGTTGATTTATTATAGAAAATCCAGCTGTTTTGCATGGCTACATCCATGTAATCAAAAGTCATCAAAGGCTAGGTAATCAAAGAACAAATCCCGTTAAAGGATCTACAGATCAAAAGAGTCTAGTACAGTATAGTATAACTTAATGATTGTGTTATAGAAGAATGGGTACAGAATCAAGTTGTTTAGTTTCAATGCTAAAGCAAACTATATCAGCTATTTGGAATTAATTCATGTCTTGAAACCTGTTTCTTTAGTTAGTTATATGCAACTTACACTTTTAAATTCATTTTGAGGCCAGGAGAACAAGTTTTGAAAGGCTAGGAATTATAGGAGCCTGGAGGATTCTGTTAAAGTAACATTTTGGATCTAGAAAACAAAGTATTCCCCTGGTGTAACTTTTACTGTGATATTTATTTCATGCTATTTTCTCTTAACTATCTTCATTACGCTCCTAAAAATGAGCCTGTCTCTATGTTCTGTGTAGCTCAGACAACACAAATTATGTGGATGGGTCTGACTGTAACAATCCTAAACATAGTTTACCTCAATGGTTGTCAACTTAGCTAACCCAAATTTTGTAATATATGTAGTTGTAGCACATCCCCTTACCGTTTGATGCCTTAAATCCATTATTACCGTTGGGTTACACAATAAATAAGTTTCTGCTTTTAGCTGCGATAAGCCAACATCATCAACTGCTTGGGTTTCCATTAAAGACCTAACCATATTCCTCACATCCTCAGCACAGTTCTGCTTGTTATCACCGCGGCATTGCCAATGGTACCTAGCCTTCGCAGAGTATTTCTGCATTTTTAGCGTTGTTTACGAATTTCGACGAGAAATCCCATGCGGCAAAAAGGATGCGCCGACAATTCTTAGCGACATTCTACATTTGGTTATCATATTTGTTTACATTTGGTTGCTAGGGAACTAGGTCGTCTGCTCTCTCGCAGCATCTCGTATAGATCCATCATTTGCGAGAAAGTTAAAGGCTCTAACAAAGGTGGGTATGGTCCGTGGATAAATTAAATATCTTAACCGTTACTTTTGATGCGATACGGAATGTTTGTGTCATATTTACATTTAAGACGTGTCATCTACACATTGTTCATCATATCTGAGCTAGAGAAACACGCTTTGAATCAGCAGACAGTGTTATATTTATTACCGACACATCAATTCACCCCGAATTCCCTTTGTCAAGATGGTACAGTCCAATCTGTTTTCCGCACTAGCAGAAGCTTTTTGACTTGAAATTATCGGAGCTAGAAATGGCAGTTCGGTTAGCAAATGTTGTATGCATATTGCATTAATATGTTTGGAAAAGTAACCGAATTGTTTTGTTTTCACCCATGCTTGAAATTGAGAGACAGTTCGGAACTATGGCTGACAACTGGCATGCAACTACAGTGTTGCTGATTTAGACTGATAAATATTTTTGAAGAACTGAATTTTAAGATTTGCGTTTGATATTTTGGTTTTCAGCAGTGACAGCATTATTAATGACTTTTTTCGAAATCATCAATACTTAATGGAAAGCACCGACCCCCAGGGTCTGCCTGGGGATGTAGAAAGTGAAGGAATCTCAGGATCTGTAATTTCAAGCCAAGCAGAAGCAGAATTGGAAGATTGGTCGCACGTTACAAGTTCACAACTGGAGAACTCCGTGCGAAAGGTGGCAACTGCGACATCACGTTTGCTCTTTCTAACAGTAAGTTAGCAAATACTTTTTTATAATATAAATCTCTAACTTGTACTTTTATCTTTAATTTCTCACTTATGGTCATTGAACACATTTTGAATGCTTTTAAGCAATTAGTGTCTTGTTTATTTATTTTTTTGAACAAGTGGGTAGCATAAGTGAATGCCAAAATACCAAATAACTATATAGAAAACAATATTCAGGATTTAACCTAGCTAGAAATTCATATTTAAAATATTGCAGAATAGGGCACTTCAGAGGATAAAATGAAGAATTATACTTAAGTCCAAACAACACTCCTAAGGTAATTACATTGCTAATATTGATCAATCTGGGTCCTATGCTTCCTAACCTCACTTATCACCTCCTACTCCAACCAAGTCGATTATCCCAATAATGCTTCTGCACAAAGTTATTCCACCATTATTATTTAATCTCAGACCAGGTAATTGCCCTCACCAGCATTTCCTTACCCAGCGCATCTTGCATTGTTGAACTAAATGTGAGAACAGTCAAGTAATGATAACTGTATCACTTTATTCATGCATGTTGTGTTGAATTTCTTTAACGTTTCCTTTAAAATAAAAATAAATTAAGTTGCATTCATTTCAGTGCAAATTATGCTTTCCCTATCACGTACTCTAAAGTAAATAGTGGTAGTAATTACCACAAAAGAAAGTTGTGTTAGCAATTCCAAGGTAGGTTCATATTAATCCTGAGTTAATAAGGAGTATCTGGGGAGCATTGCATTTTAGCTACATTAATGTTTCCATCGCTTCGCAGCAATGCTACACTTATCTGCTTATATAAAAACATCCCTTGCCTATGCTTAGTAGCTTAGGGCTCTAGTATCCCAGCTACCTTCAATGTATTTTGCTATATTTGTTCATCATGTGTATACTTTGTAGTTGTACAATATGCACCTTATAGTTTGTGAAAGTTTTGTTAGTTATACAAAATTTTAACATAATTAATTTGTGAATACTAATTATGAAAACAGTCAAATAATGGCAGGTGAGTCACGCTATTCATGTGCATATTTGTGAATTTCTTTCTTTAAAATAAAATAATTGTACTCATTTCATGTGCAAATTATCTTTTCTCTCTCCCAGTTCTGTAAAATAAATGTCAAATCTATGGATACTAAATATGAAAACAGTCAAATAATGTCAAATGTATTCCATTATTCAAGTGCATTTTGGTGAATTTATTCATTTAAAATAAACTAACTGAATTCGTTTCATATGTCATTTATTTTTTTTCTGTCCAAGTCCTTTTAAATAATAAATCTGTGGATACTAAATGTAGAACAATCAAATAATGTGTTGCAAATAATGTTAAATTTATCACATTATTAATGCACATTTTTGTGAATTTCTATCAATTGTAACATTTTCTGGACACAATGGCCCCATCTTTGGTCCTTTTCCCAGCTTGCAATGCAGACAACACTGCTGGGAGCACTTACCTATGTCAGAAACCAAATACTGGGCTTAGGATGGGAGGCTGATAAGTAGGGTTAAGTCATCTAGGATCCAGGTTTATCATAATTACTATTACATCATTGACACATTTATCAGTGCTTCAGTTCAGGCCCAAGGTAATATAATTGTGCCAAATACTTTTTTGCATCTTCAGTCTGTTTATTCTGGTTGCTATTGTGACAGCCACTAATTGTAATATTTGTTACCTCACTGTTGTTAGCTTCGTTTTTTTTTTTTTTTTTCCACCCCTTTGTTCCTTTACATGAAACATTTTGTGAAAATTTTAAATTTAAAAAATGGCATCTTAACTGTTTTGATAAAATTGCCAAATGTTTAAGATATTTTCATGACAGTTTTGGATAACTTGTAAACCATAAGAGATAGACAAAAATCTTACTACACGAAAAATGCAGAACTCACTAAAACACACAATTTATTTTGTGAAGTGAACCATTTTGAAAGTTTCCTTGTCTTTTACTTGGAAGTCATTCACTTGTTTTTTTGTTTGTGCATGCATGACCTCTTGGCCATGCAAGAGAATGAAATTTCAAAGCAGTTGCTTATCAACCTGCTTTAAAAGACCTTATGTCACTTAAAGCCTACTAAATTCTCATACTTCCCTTGCACTTACTATAAAATTAGTAACAAGATAATTTCTGCAAATGCATTTCTTGATCAACATAAAATAGAAGCATAAGGTGTTTGCTAGAATAGTTGGCAGAAGAGAGAGAAAATCATGTGAGTTCACATGTCAGATTTTTTATATCTTTATTCAGAATAAATTCAATACAGGACAGAATTTCATCCTCTGGTTTATCTTTTGCATGCCCTCTATATGGCTTCTGAAGTGTCCCAATGCACTTTTGTCTAGGCATAGCAGTGCTCTGTGTGCCATTAACAGACAATTAGTTCGGTCATGTCATGTAATTTTCTTGTTTAAGGTTAGAGCTTCAATTTCAACTGATAACTCTACATGTAGACTGGACTTCTTTACAGATGGCCTTTTTTGCAATGACTTATTGCTCTTTATAACAAGTACAATAGTATATGCAATTGAAAACTTGTTTAAGATCATAGTCCAGTTAAAAATAAATAAATACAATCAATACAATTACAAGTAATAACAGTTAAAGTGCTAACATAATACATAAAGATTGTAATACAAATACATTGATAAAAAGTTACTGTAGGTCAATTACAGCAGGCAGGGAGACCCAAATGGTGTCTATTGTATGTATACTCCTAGTTGGGGTCACCCCTGGGAGGAAAGGTGAGGGAAAAAGCGACAGAGAGTGGCATCCCAGGGAGCCACGAAAGTGCAGAGGGCAGGGTCCCTACATTTTTACTAAGTGAAAACTCCCGCAGCAGGCAGGACAGTGGACGTCCCAACTTTCTATGGTTCAGAAAGAGCCCCACAATGAGACCGGGGCCCGCCTCGGTAGCGTGGTGATAGCATGTCTGCCTCATGTTCAAGAGGTCCCGAGCTCGAATTTCTGTCAGGGTGAGTTACCTAGATAAGGTTTTTTCTGGGGGGTTTCCCTTATCCTAAAAGACCAATGTCGGGTAACTCTAAGCTCCATGGACTCCAGGTTCATTTGAGCATCATTTCACCCATTCCATTCATCGTCCGATATGACTTAACGTTGGAGGACCTAAATTACAACAAAAAAAGAAAAAAAAGAGACCGGGTTCGGAGACTGCAACCATCCTACCGAATGAGGAAGTGTATACTCAGAGCATATACATCCTGCCAGCACCACCGAGACACTCGCCTCACCTGTATCGTGATAGACACCACCAGTTGAAAGATGATGTGAAATGATAATAAATGAAATGGTGGGACAGGAAAACCAGGGGATGTATTTAAACTACTTAGCTTTCGCCTGGCGACCTGGGAAAATCCCCGAAAAAACACATGGGTCAGGTAGGTTGGTCAAGGGAATCGAACCTAGGACTCCCAAATGCTGGCAACAGACGAAATCGTCTGAACCAACCAGATCCTCTACATGTAGAGGAATTATTGGCTCGCTGCTTTTATTTATAAAACTTGTTACTAAGTATACAAGTATTATCACATGAAAAAGCCACAGATTTTAACTAAAGGATAATAGTGCATTTTGGAGGAAAATCTGCAATTAATTTAATTAAAGTACTCTTTCTCCCAGTACCAATAAGCAAATGTGGCAATATCAGCAAAATAAAATGTAGTATCAAAATATATGGTTGCAAAGAGTAGTTGCAACAGTTCAAACCTGAATAATGTATAGTGTTACACAAATACATCTACTTGCAACAAACTTCACTTATCTTATCAATTAATAAGAAAAATTTACATGATTTTCCTAAGATAGGTGAAGTTTTTGCAAATAGTTGTATTTGTGTAATATTTATTGCTTCACTGTAGCTGGCTTCATTTTTTACATAATGATGAATACTGTATTGAAATCAAAATTGCAAAAATGTGTTATCGCTGAATAGGGAATCCAACAGAAATATGTTTGCTGTTTGAAGCAATTTCTTTGGAAACCTACTGATTAACCCAGCTTTGGAAATTACAATTTTTACTATAACATGAAAAAGGCTAGTTACATAAAACCTTGTATCATAACCTAATATAGATATTTGCTATAAAATTATTCTTACTACTGCTTTGGAGAATCTGTATTGCTTTAAAATTTCCTTCTTTTGTAGGTTTTCAATTTTGTTACGATGTACGTTCATTCTTCCATTAGAAATGACATTCTTAAGTGCTAAATTCCATAAACCTGCATAAACAGCTTGGCTTGCTGCATCATTATCTGATCTCTAACATTTGTTAAACATCTTAACTCAGGGGTACACTTATATTAGCTTAATAGTGAGTTTAACTTTCTGCTAAAGCTAACATTGTGTTAAAATTTAACATTAATTATAAAACTGCCCTTAACAAATATTAAAGTACTTATTATTCCTTGGAGTTGGCGAAATTAGAAAATGAAAGAGGTAATTAAGTAAATGAGCTTCAGTCTGATGAAAATCAGGTGTAAGTAGTATCGGAGAACCAAAAATGTTAACATTGTTTATCCTTGGAGTGGAGGAAGCTTGGGACAGGGAAATTGTGTATTCAAATCTTGGATTTCAGGAAATGGAGGCACATAGCAAATCTAGGAAGATCATGGAAAATTAACATTCTTATGTATCCTTAGAGCAAAGGGAACTGGTAAACTTTAAGAAAACATTGGGGAGAAAAACTGTTTATTCACACTTCATAGTGACGGAATGTCATAGAACCCATGGAAGATGGAGAAAAATAAAAGCCCTTATTTAGCCTTCTGGCCAAGCCGGGGCTGAGTGGTTAGACCACTTGGCTCTCACCAAAGTTGCCCAGGTTCAATCCCAGGCGACTGCAAAGTGAAATTTATGGTGGACGACATGGCACTGAGGTGGGTTTTCTCTAGGATCTCCAGTTTTCCCCACCATCTCATTTCACTGGTGCACCATTTTCATCTTATATATCATCAGTGTCTGCCTGCAGTGCCATATGTAGTAAAAGCAGGTATTAAACACTACACTATTTCACACATTATTTGTCCTTGAATTGGAGGATACTGGAAAATAAATTGGAAAGAGTTGTTATTTATCCTCAGATGGAAAAAAAATGTATAAAAACAAGAAATATCAAGGAAAATTAAAGTTTTTAGCCTGGGAGTGAGGAAACCTGAAAGATATAAGAAAATGTAAAGGAAATTAAATGTTTAAAATAAGATTTTATGTTCTTTAATTGGTTAGTTCATATCAGACAGTGAATAAAATGATGTTCAGATCTCAGGTTTGTCTGTAGAGCTTACTTGACATTCAACTTTCAGGATAAGGAAAACCCCAGAGAAAACCTTAACCGGATACATCACCCTGACCAAGATTTGAACAGGGACCTCTTCAATGTGGGGCAGACATGCTACCCCCACACCACTGAGTTGGGCAAAACTAAACATGTTATTCATGCATTTGTTAAAAAGCAGTTCAAAAGAATTATTAAAAGTGACATCCTTCAACTTCCAAGCATAGATTGTAACAATAAAGACATACATTTTATATTCCTTCGAAGGTGCCTAGAGCATCCTGGAATATATAACAGGCAGCCGTTATTCTTGCAAGCAGTTTCTCTTTTGATTTTATTGTGGTATTGTATGTAATGCTCTTAATTTAATCTCATAAGAAATAATTTAGAGGAGTGAGATCAGGAGAACTTGGTGGCTAAGCAACATCAATCAATCATCCTGGGAATGCGTTATTTCCAGGAGAATTAATCTGGCGCTTGACAGACACGTGACTCAGTCACTTCATAGGGACAATTAAGGAGGCTTGCCTTATCACATCTAATTGTGTTACAAATACATCCCGTGAGTATCATATGAGCAGAGGTGTGTCATCACCCATATTGACATATATGCATTCCTGTTATTTTTGGCTTCTGCCTTTCGCTTGTTTTGCTGTTCGCTCTATCACATGTTAGCTCTATCTTCTTCCCCTCTGCCTGCACTGCACCACAAAACCAGCGCTCAAGAAAACGAGCGCATATAGTATTTATCTAAAAATCTGAGCCCTAGTGATTACATATAATGTGTAGATTTAGACTGAGATTGATTTTTATTTGTGTATGCTTTTTAACTACTGTGGTCCTTAGCAGAGTTGAACCTCAAAATTGAGGTTTCCATAATAAACCAACTACAAATAGTTTCTGAGATTGAGATCAATGTTTTCATATTCAAAGGAGACGTAACTGGGGAGTATCTTGGGCACATAAAATGAATGACATATTGAAGCAGACAGGTATGGGTCATTCATGGATAAATGCTGAGTATAGAGGCTTCTGGAAAGAAGTTAAGATTAGAAGATATTGACAGACAAGACATTTTTGGCACTACAAGTGACAAAAGCTCACTGAGGTTATGTAGAGAAATGAAAACAACCTGGGTAAGGGAAGGAAATATAGACATATGTAATAAGTTAGGGTGAGAAGGGTTTGCTTGGGCAAGAACAGGAGTGAGAAATTGAAAGGTATAGGTCAAAATAGGGAGCTAGATAAATGTCCATTGTGTGGAGAAGAGATGCAGACTTCCATTGTATACTATATTGTAGTCAAACAAAGATATGGAGAGAGCAGACCTGGCTACGTAAATGGGACAGTTTGGGGGATGAAGTAGTGATTAGAAAAATTTTTGTCAGTAAAAGGGGAAAAGAACAGAAATATAGGAATTTATTTAGGGAAAGAGATGGCTAAGAACAATTAAGAGAAAAATGTAGATTAGGATAGGTGAAATGGCAAAATATGTAAAAAGGAGTAGAGGGCCTCTAATACAAAAAAACCTAAGGTTAGGTTGTATGGGGACCGAATTATTATTCAATGGCAAGCAGCATGTTAGGATTTTCAGGATTTAGGAATATATGTCGTTTTCCATTGAAGTTTGTAACAGTGCTAGAGATGACAGAATATGTATGTAAGGCTAGTTAATGAATGTTCTGCACCATGCTAGTGCTGTATAAAGTTCAAATTAGTTTTCCTTTATACTTATTGTTTGACAATTTAAATTAAATTGTATTTCAGTTTAAAATATTGGGGGGCTTGAGTCCTTCTATGGCTTCAAAATAAAGATCTCCCATGGGGAAAATATCTTAAGGTGAAATACATGTTGTACATCCTTGTAAGGAAGAGCACAGAGTTAAAAAAGAAAGGTGGGGGAGCATGTAGGGTTTCAGCCAATCAGGACTCGTCTTTTTGGATTTGAGACGCTAGAGTGTCAGAAAGATGTCCTAGGACTCCTCTTTAAAGCATAGTGCATTCAAGACAGGCAGCGAAAACATTTGTAGTGTGGATCCGCGCCTATAAGGCGAATGATGACATTGCCTTTGGCATCTGCCCGACGGCCCCACTACCAACCTGGCATTTGCCATTGAAGTTGCCAACCACGATTACGCTCAGATGACAATAGTCTTTGAGCACGCACTTCCAAGTGTGGTACGCGGACTGCCAAAACCTTCACTTCGCTGAGGTAAAAATATACCACAGTGGCAGAAGTTTGAAGAGGTGGGATCTTGATTTTCCGGTGGACTACAGTGGACTACTGCCTAACGAACAGTGCCGTGTCGTCCCTGGATAAAATCTTGACAAACGCTTCTTTTGCAGGCGTAGAAGACAGTTTAGAAGCAATATCAGGAGAGAGAAAGAGAGAGAGGGAGAGGGAGTTTTGCCGACTAAGATGATGTCTAGGGCAAAATGCAGGACCTCGCCCCCTTGGCCAATCAGACCAGACGCATTCCAGAATGCGAATCAGGATTAGGTGTGGGACCTATTCAGAATATTCATTGAGGGCCCGTGGCAAAATGAAGGTTAGAAAGGCAAGTTCTTCCATATCAACCAGCATTTTGTCAGTCAGATTTATGGAGTAAGAATCTGGCGATGAGTTCTCAAATCCGTTTACTGTGGGGTTTCAGCAATTCCTGCAGCCACCTTAGCACACCCACGAGTTCAAAGCTAGGGGCTGGGCGGATTTGTCATAGGTGTTGGAGAGGAAGGTCGAATAGGAGGGGTAGGTCTCCAGCCAGCTCTTTCGTTCCTCAGATGTCTTGGAGGCTTGGGACTGTCACGCATGCCCGCCACCTCTGGTTTCGAGTTGGACTTCTGGACGGTTGTGCCCCCCTTCTTTGATATTGTACAAACTACTGTGTCAAGAAAGTACTGGTAATTGATCATATAAAAATGATGCGTGGTACACTTTCCTCTACATCCAGGCGGAGTTTGATTGTCATGTCATGCTTACAGGGTGCCATTTTGTTATTGCATCTCAAATGTGTGTTGCGATTTTACAATTAATTCTCGGCTCTTCTTTCTAATATGTGATGCGGCGATCTTTTCTAATTCCTTCGCATTTTTTTATACAACTGCGATGTTTTTAAATACAACTATGATGTTTAATATGATTTCTTTCCTTGTTAGTACAACTTCGTGCTGAAGGGCATTCTTTTAACATTACTGGTCGTAACTTAATTGTTTATTTATTTACTTATTGCGTATGTAGCTATATTGAAGAATTCAGTGCAGCCAAATTATCCTTGTTTCTCCACAGAATGCAATGCTGCCAACAGTCTTATTTGTCCCTATATTACTCTATCTAGCAAACTAACTACAAGTACCTAAATTGTATTACCTAGTTAACTAATTACACTAAACACACACAATATCTCTAATTTACACTAACTAGCCAAATAATTACACTAAACACACACTATAGTCCCTAATTTACACTGACTAGCTAATTAGATTATGGGCGGCATTGCATTCGGAATGTGTCCTCAGTGTCTGTGTCCTCAGCAGACCCTCGTCAAATAATAATTGAAGCAGGCCTCCTCATTCTAAAATAAAAGGACAGGTCCATTTTAATGATTGAGCCATTTCCCAATTTTCAACAATGTACCTACTGAACAATTCTTAAATATTTGAAGAACGCAGAGGTTGGCTACAAGTGTTAAACATCTTTCTTATGTTGGCTGCAATGTGAGAACTTGCAAGTTGTCTACTTGCACATGTGTATACCTGCACCTTGGGACTTACAAAATATTCTCGTGTCACACGAAAGAAAGTTTCTCTGAATTCCCCTTTATGTCTTCTATTACTGAAAAGGAGTGCCTTGAAGTGATAACTTGAGTTTTGGAAAGAGGAAGAAGTCGGCTGGAGCCAGATCAGGTGAATACACTGGTCATTCGATGAAATTTGTTGAGTTTTTGGCCAAAAACTCGTTAACAGTGATAGCCTTGTGAGCTTGGGCGTTATTATGGTGCAGCATCCATGAATTGTCTTTCCATAAATCTGGTCTTTTTCAACGTATTTGTCCTTTCAAATACCGTATAACGCTCAGATAATAGTTTTTATTTACCATCAGACCTTCCGGCAAGAATTCCAAGTGCATGACAGCATGATAACCAGCAACCACTCAGAAGCTTGTGGACTGGTTTCGTGTCAAATTCGTAAACCCACGTCTTATCACCAGTTACAATGCGTTTCATGAATGTGTGATCGGAGTTGGCTTGTTCTAGTATGATTTTGGTGATCCTTAAGCGATTGAACTTTTACAGAAAATTCAAGTCTTTCAGATCTAATCGAGCGACAACACGTGTCATGCCCAAACAATCGTTTAATATGGTACGAATTGATTTGTGAGACATAGAAAGTTCAGTGGCAGTCTCTCTCAGACCTAAATGAAGAAATGCAGACACCATTGCGTTCACTTTAGCCATGTTCAGTTCAGATGAAACTGTTGATGGCCGACCAGAGCGAGGTAAATCTTCCACCACATCTTGATCACTTTTGAATTCACTGTACCACTCATACATACATGTTCTTATAAAGTTGATTCACCATAAGTGCTCTGTAACATTTTCAATAATTTGGCACACAAAATACCATTTGCAGTGCAAAATTTGAGACAGATTCTTTGTTCAATATTTTTATTCATTATAAAATCACAACACACCTTTGAGATGCACTAACAAAATGGCACCCTGTAAACAAACTAGGTAACAGATGACAAACTCCGCAAAGATACAGAGGGAAGATGTACCAGCTTAGTGACAATAATTTCAAATCCCCTCTTATACGATCAATTTTACATGATCAATTCACTGTTACTTTCTTGACAGAATGTATTATTGTCGCAATAAGCAATTCTCCTTTTTCTAATGTGCTGCTCAACAATGTGCAAATCCAGTTTCCAATCTACCACTTGATAATGTGGAAGTTCAAAGGCAAGTGTTTATCCATTATGTTCACTGCCACAGATCTAGTTATTCACTGATTTTCCGAGTGGGAATTTTGGGTTCAGTTCAGTATTCATAGTTTCATTCCACCATGTCTAAAATAAAGCTATCTTATACTTTTCATTTAAGGCAGATTGCATTTGAATTTGGAGATGATTTTACTTTATGGATCGAGAAATGTTATTTTTAAGATGTGCAAAACAAAGGTATCAGACAAAAGAAAACTCACTGTACAGTAACATTAGGTATTGATAAGCATATACGGGCATTGCAACTCACAAGTAAGAAGAATTCCTTGCAAATATTACTGCAACAAGGAGTTTCCATGAAGGAAATTAAATTTTCAGATTTTTAATTAAATTTAAAGGGAGTCGATTAATGACACTAAACAACACTTTTAAATTTTTCCGGAACATGTTTCAGAGACTTTGCCTCCATCCTCAACCGGCCATCGACTGGTTCTCATTGGTGTAGTTGACGATATTTTGTCATAGGTCTCCTCTGGTAGCGGTTCAAGGAACTTGCTGAACAAATCTTTCTGGGGGATGTCGAAATTGAATACTTTGTTCCTATTTTTTGAAATGAAGATTTGTTCCCATTTACAAAAACTTTTCTGAAGCTTCTGCTTCAGCCATTTTGGACATTGAACAATGTTAAATTGAAGTTCTCTAGAACTACATTTTGAATATCCTATCCCTGGCGAATGAACTCTTCGGAAGAAGTACCTGTCACAATGTTACAATACCATTAGCTAGGTACGAAGAAAAGCACATGGAAAGAAGATTTTTGTATTCATTTAGGAAACAAGTGATGCAGAAAATCGTTACTGGCTAACGTAATAATTGGCATATTGGAGATGATAGACAAGGTGAAGTCTACTCGCTTAGTGAGGTATTAGCAGTGCTTTTTTGTAAAAAAAGTTCACTGGAACAACTCTCCCAGTCGAGCATGTTGTAAAACAGAAGCATGGACTTAAAAGTGTTAAACCTTTATACCTTACACTACATATCCTACGTTTATACCGCTCGCAAAAGTTAAAGGCATATAAATGCTGGCCATTGCTCAAGCGGAGCGCTGTTGCCAAGCGTAGTGCATGTACTGCAGAGGTTCTGTACATAAGAGCAGCTTTACCTGCCAGCAAAGGTTTTGGTTATTACTTCTGTAACTAAACAACACATTAAATATTCCTAAAACATTAAAGTGTTATCGAAATTTAACTGTGAAGCTGATGTGTAATAAATACGACTCATCTATAATTTAATAATTAAAATGTTACCTTGACACATGTCACAGCAGTGGAACAGTAAGCACAATTTCCAATCCAGTAACTTGCTTTCGTACTTCATGGTTCTTTCCCGGAGATTGAAACACATGCACGCTTCCCTTTTCTAAAGATGAAGCTGCTTCACTAGAAATTCGTGACACTGTGTGCACCCTACCTACACCACAAGGTTACAAAGTTAATTGCTGGGATTTAGAAAAATGTACAGTTGTTCTATATCCTGGATTGGAGATCTTTCGTAAAAACTTGTTCATATTAATATAATTTTTCTGCCCTGAGAATGAATCATTTCACGTTTGTTGATTGAAAAATCACTTGTTCCAGCTTCGAGGAACATGTTCATGCACTCAGATCACAAACATTCAAAAAAAGATGTGTATAATAATTAATGTAATATTAACAATATTTCAGCTTGAGTTCAACACATGTGTTAATGATGCCACTCTGACAAAACAACACCTCTACTCTGAAAATTAACTCTGTTTCAAACTGAGTGACTTCTGATTTCATAGTCGATGCTTTATTTATTTATGCTTGAGATATTGTGAGAAAGGAATGTGTTGTTTTTCAGGCTTATCTGTGTTGAATGGATAGATGTTGTGTAACCATAACCACGTGAAAGATAAAATGTGCATAGCTCATGTTCTAAGTATCATAGAGACAAAATTTTTGTACAGTCATGATCAGAAAATATAATTCTTTCGTATTTTAAGATTGGTATCTGTCATTTTTTCAAACATTTATCCGAGCGTAATTAGTTAATATAATGTTCTCAGTTCAGGCATGTGAGATGCGTGTGCCACATTCAGCAGCACTGGTAGGAGGAGCAAGCTTAGGATTTGCTGGAGTGTGCAGTACGGCCCGTTTCCATATGCCTTTAACTTTTGCAAAGATTATAGTATTTGATTTGTTCCTTTTAATGACAGTAAACGTGCATTGTTTATATTGGCAACATCACTCTTGTTCTGAGTTTTGCCACTGATCTATTAGACTCTACTCTCAGAAAATATCATTATTGCACTATAATAAAGCATACGCACAGAAGAGAACTGCATCTTACCACAGTCTGCTTGTTTTACCCTTGAATTGCTGCTTGCTCATGTATACCCTGAACTCTGTAATCCTATTAATTTTAAGGAACGGAAATTGTGCGATAGGTGGTTTTAAGCCAATTTTAGGTTAATGAACAGAAGATGGCAGCGCTAAACTCAGTGTATTAAAGAATTTCTTCTGCATCAATGGTGATGACAGAATGCAAACTCTTGTACTCAATATGGGCAGTAATTTCAATTTTAAACTTTCCTGGAGTTTGTAAAAGTTTACCGGGAAGCATTCTGGTGCGTTCCAACTGAAAAAAAGCCCTGGGTATTAGAAACTGTTATATCACTCTTCCATTTGTAGACTCTTTGAAAAATGTATGTTTTTGTTATGGCCTGAGGGTACTAGAAATAATGGCATCTTACTTTATGTGACTGTCGCAGCTCCGTACATTGTGAAAGCAGCAAGGCCAATACAACCTTTTTACCTAGCATGTGTACACATACTTGCTTAGCACATGCTAAGGTGGGCAGAGGAAGTTAGAGCATACTTTTCTTAAGTGGATTGCCTATTGCGAAAGATGAAGAAAATTTTTGTCAAGACTTTACTTTAGAGCTGAATCACTTTCTCAAATGTATGAACCCGTATGTTTATTGCATATTCTTATAGAACTGTCTATGGCATACAAAACAATACAAAAATATTTATTCTCTTTCTCCACACTACCAGTTGTGTAATATACCCTTGCTGCAGAGGTACATTGCACTGCATTTGCTCTAAAAATCACTAATTGGCAAGAGTCTAAGGAACAGACAATGTTTTTATACTACCAACCTTCCATGAGTGCCAAAATAATACTTTTCATAGTTTTCCATTTCTCTGAGTAACTCTGTATCAATAACTTCTAGTTGGAGGAAACATTATGCCATTAGTAGTATTACAAAATAGGAAGAATGTTGCTATCTAATTTAGTTGCATATTCATCCCATTATTTAAATAACTCAATATTATAGTGGTAACATAAAATTTTATTTAATTTTCTTTTTCTTTCCTTCTTCCATAGGTGGAGTATGTTGAAGAGCCATCTAAAGAATATGGTTGCACTGCATTCTCTACTTTTGAACCAGGAGCTCCTTTTTCCCCACAACCTTCATCATCCCTTTCTGACTTTGAACACAGAGTCAGCCCGTTGGATCCCAACATGAGTTCTGCTGCACGATATTCACCGGTATACACAATAACAGGAGCAAATTCTGGTACTCTGGCTGTTGTAACAGGTGAAGCATCATCTGGAGGCGGAGTTAGTACTTCATCCAATCCCAGCTCACCATTTCCTACTAGTCAGGTAGCTAGTCCTATGATACATTCTTCTCCAACAAATCCACTTCCTTCCTCACCATCCTCCACCAATCCTTATATTGATACATCACAAAGTTTACAACAGGGGCATGAGGCATCTGTTTCACATGCGTATGTCAACTCTACCTCTCCGCTTCAGATACTCACAGATCCTCCATCATCTACAGCAGACAGTGAAGGTCTTTTAAGGCAGGTTGTAGCTGGAGCAACCTTTTTTCAGGCTAGTACTTCATCAACTTCTGCCATTTTGGGTTCCTCTCCGTCTCATTCACCACTTCAGCCTCCACTTACACCTACAGACAATTATGTTGTATCGTCCTCAACTGGTCCATTGGTGGATTCCGTCCCTACAACTCTGGCAAGTTTTGGCAATAATGAAGAAGTTAGAGTGTCTGTTGCAGTCACAAGCTCTCCTGGTACGGTTGACTCGACTAGTGAGCTTATGATCTCACCAGATGCAACACATGTAAGTAACAAATAACTAATATGAACTTTAAATAGTTATGAATAAAAGCATTATTAAAAGTATGATCTTCTTTTATAGAAGACTTATATGTCTCAGAGTAATTTGAAATTCTGCATACAAAGTATTCAGTGTATATATATACACTTCATACTGTGATATTTTTTTTTTAACTTTTTTCCATTTTTTGTTGAGCCTTCTTGAAGTATTGTCTATCAAGGCATTACAGCCTAGGGCTTATTGTGCATCAGATCCCAGGAGGATGAGATGAAAGTACCCAACAGATGACCAAAACCTATCCCAGGCAGTGCTAGTGCTGTAGTGTGTCTCTGACAGGTGTAGGTAGTCTCTTCAGTCTGATAGAATTCCAGTTTGCCATAGAGAACATGCCACTACCCAGCCAGGTCTGGCTGATCAGTGTCCTTTGGGAGGTTGGCTGGCCAACCACAGTGCCTCCCCTTAGCCGAACACTCTATTTCCAGAGTGTAAGCACCACCACAGCGCAGCCCACTGGCAACTTTATTCAATCTTGCTATCTAGAAAGACTGAATGGAGAGAATGAAATATGAAAAGAAAGGAAGTGAAATAAGGATTATGAAGTAAATATATTTCCCAGCATTCCCCTAGTGACCTGTGAAAATTTTTGAAAAAGCCCAAGTAAGGAAGGTTGGCCAGGAGAATCGAACCCACAACCTCCTGAATGCGGGCCACGGATATTACCACCTGAGCCATCTTGCTTGGTTTTAAAGTATTAAGCAAGGTGATTCTTGTAATCTGTCATATCCTGTCCTATAATGACTAACTTCAAACTAAAATATTTATCTACATTTAAATCCATTCTATATAATACTGTACCTGCTGTTCTTTTCTTTTCATGTTTCAGTGAGATGAAATTGTTTGTCACAGGGAACTTTAGATGGAAAAAATATGAAGTCTTTTTAAAACAGCCCAATTTGATCAGCATAAATAAACAGTTTACCACAGTGTGGTATAGTACTTAAACTTCTGTGCTACTTTTGCATTCAAGTATCCATTTAATCAATTTATGACTTCTTTAGTTCCCATTTTGTCTCTGTTACAGACCACATGCATTAGGGACATTCAAATGAATCCTGGTTAGTGCATCTAATTTTGCATTACATGTAAGGTGGCACCATGTAACTGCTTGTATGGTGGCACAATCTATTGGTAGAGCAACTTCTGCATGTGCAGCATTTGACATTACATAGCGACAGTATGGTTTTATGCTGAAGAGAAGATGGTCACACAAGTTGTCATCCACTGTTGAACATGAAGGCAAGTAAGCAGGAACAACGAGGAGTAATAAAATTATAAAATAGAAGTATTTATAAGCAGTGGAGCTTCATCAATAGAACCTTTTTAAATGACTTGTCAAACTATAAAAACACTTTTGCTCCACTTACATTTAAAATTAGGACATGTTTCAAGGACCCCACATCCTGATCATCTGCAACATTATCATGAGGAGGAATACAGCTTTCTCTTACATATTTTCAATGGTGATAAAACATGTCACCATTTTGAACCGGAAGGCAAGCGCCAGAGCAAGCAATAGAGAAGTGCGACTTCACTACCTCCAAAAAAAATCAAAGGTCGTGCACACCAGTTTTGGTAAGGACATGATGTCCTTTTTTGACCAGAAAGGCCCACTGCTTGTCAGTTCCTGGAACGGGCAACCACCATCAATGCCCAGTGTTATCAAGCCACTCTACAGAAACTTAGACGAGTTGTCAAGTCGAAATGCCTAGGCATTATTCAATGGCATTATTCTCATGTATGATAATGCCCGCCTACACACTGCTAAAGCGGTGAGGATGATATTGCAGCAGTTTTGATGGGAAATGCTGGAACATCTACCGTACAATACAAACCTTTCACCGTGTGACTTTCATCTTTATGTACCTCTAAAACAAACTATTCATGGACATCGATTAACAACAATGAAATGTGTGAATGGGTCCAGACCTGGATCCGACAGCAGCCTATTAGCTTCTTCATAGATGTAATTGACTGGCTAGTGTTGCAATGGAATAAATGTGCCAACAGTTTTGGTGACTATTTTTGAGTTAATCAAATTGTTACACAAGTTACTGGGTTTCATTTGAATGTCCCTTATACATATGGATTTGCCAGACTTTCTGTTATAAACATAAAAGTTATATAGCCAGGCTGTGTCATGACCGAGTGGTTAGACCACTTGGCTCTCACTAAAGCGACCCGGGTTTGATCCGAGGCAATAGCATGTGAGATTGGTGGTTTACAACATGGTACTGGGGCTTGTTTTCTCTGGGATCTCCGATTCCCCCCCCCCCCTATCTCGTTCCACCAGTAATTCATCTTATCACCAGTGTTACCACCTGCAGTGCCACATGTAGTAAAACCAGGTGCTAAACACTACACATTCAAAGTAATAGAACCACAAATGCCTTAAATAAAACATTTCTCCAGTGGCCAGATGAGGGAATTTAGTATCAGGATTTTCTCTAGCATGTTTTTCATATTTTTTAAAATTATTATAAAAGTCATTTGCCGTTATTTTATATAGTTTTAAGTCTGATTTTAGTTTATCTATATATTTGTGAGGTAAACTTTCCTAGATGTTCGTGACAAAAACTACAAATATCTGTCTTTGAACTCCCAAAACCGTAATAAAAATTTGACACAAAATAGTTCATATAAAACTGGTAAGTTCACATACATCCACAACTTTAATCCTAACTGTACTGAGATCTGCAAAATTTTCAGAATGATAAATTCAATATACATTTTTGTTAGTGACAAATATGTGAAGGTTGTTCTTCATTTTGGCATAATGCAAAAATTTGTAAGGAAATGAACTGATATTGATAGAGTCAACATGAAAAATTCAATGCCATGGCCGGAAACTAGTAGATCCATGGTTCAAATCCCGGCCGTGGCATTGAATTTTTCATGTCGACTCTATCAGTCCAATACTTTAGATTGTATACACTAGTGTGAAGAAATGAATAATTTCCATCAATTAACTTAAATGAACTGATATGTTTGTCCACTTTTGACATACCTTTTGACCCTTTGCAAAAGGTCTGTTGCTGTGTTTGTTTCTTTGGTCAGTAGGTATCTCTCCTGCGGCAGCATGCTGATTTAGTTTCCTTACCCATTTTATTGACACACCATGAAAATTTGCAAATGCTTCTCTGTAGATGTTTTCCTGTTTCCAGCAACCATAACCTGAGTAATATTTTCATTTGAGAAACATATGTTAAAGTCTTTCTATCATAAAATTAAAATTTCTTTTAAGTTGATATATTAGGTGTATCGATTAAAGTTTAGTTCTGAAGTTTATCATGGAACACTTACAAAAAAATCACAAACTTCAGTGAGTAAGTAAACATTTTAGCATATTTACTGTATCTAAATAAGTCTATACATACAATATTCATACAATATTCAATAAATATACCTTAAATATTAAAAACCAACCAAAACAACGGTGACATATTCTTCATTTGCTGTAATATTGAAGTAGTCACATGCACCTTCATTTTTAAATGTTAGAACACAATTTAAGTGTTTTCAAGGACATTCATCCTCATCAGCTATTACTGGGTGACTGAAGCTCTCTCTTCCATGTTTCTCCTTCCTGCTTGGACTGATCATACTGCCATCTGGTTTTGGGATGTAAAGTTTTAACACCACACATGCACGGACGTGTGCACACACACAGCTGAAAAACACAAAAGAATATAAAGCCACATCGAGCGCTTTTAAATATATATCAATTGTGCCACATATAACAGACATTGTAGTGGAAAAAAAGTACCTGAAAACCACGCTTCACTTGACAAGAAAACACCTGAGTTTGAAAAATGCACTGAAAAGATGCACACAATTCACTAATTATTAGTATGGCCACAGACAACATAAGACCTAACAGATGCTCACAAGTACAAGAAACCCAATGACAAGCATTAACTGCATTCTAGTGTACTTACAACACTCAAGATCAGTAACTAGCTGCTTAAAGTATAAACTTGAAAGAAGCGTAGGGACAGTGAAGCACAAATTAGTACAAAAGTGAATCGAGAATATATTGACACATTGCTTCACTCACACTGTTTATTCACAGGACATGTTTCAAGAGCTCTTGCTCCTATCTTTGACAAGTACATCACGCCATCTATTGACAATACGGAGAAAGAAGAAACTACTACAACTTGCACTAATCGAGTATCAGCTGAGGATAGGAGCAAGAGCTCTTGAAACATGTCCTGTGAATAAACAGTGTGAGTGAAGCAATGTGTCAATATATTCTCGATTCACTTTTGTACTAGCTGCTTAATTGTATTTATTTCATCCTTTGGATGATGCAGGTAAAATACACTTCTTATCCATGGATATTGTGTATGTTCAAGAACCTTACATTATACGTAATCAACTAGCTGGAATATCATGCAGTTACAGAATATTCTGCAAAGGAAATGGAAAGAAATGAGCCACCACAATAATAGTAAACCAGCTGTCTGATGTGCTCAAGTTGTTCTTGGGAAGTAAGCCAGGTGAAAAGACGATTGACAAACAGGTGGCTTGCTTCCCAAGAACAACTTGGGCATATTCATCGCCAGGAAAGCTTCAGGCCTTATTTTATAATTCAGCTGCCTGATGAAGGATGATAGTCCCAGAAATTGCATATGGCAACTTTTGCTTAGCAGTGAATATGTACTGTGACTTTACTGAATAACTTACGTGATTATAATTATAATTTTACAAAATTAAATAATCCAATACAATATAGCAAGGGTAAAGGAATCCTAATTACAATGGACAGCAACACAAGGTCCACATGATATTACAAATGATCGTGGAAATATGGCCAAAGCATTTATGTTCAAGTACCTATATCTAATGAGTGAAGATAGTATCCGAACAACATTCCAGAGTTCGTGGGGCTCCAGCAAACTTTACTTAACAATAACAAATAACATTCTAGTTACAAAGGTACACAATTGGAAATAAGAGGACATAATTGGTAGCAAGACGTCTTACGACTTCCATGGGATTTTTTTTTTTTTCCATATCTGACGATGATAGCTTAGAGCTACCCAACATTAGTCTATCAGGATAAGGGAAAACCCTGGAAAAAACTTATCCAGGTAGCTCACCCTGACCTAGATTCAAACTCAGGACCTCTTGAACGTGAGGCAGACACTCTACCATCTACGCTACCGAGGCAAGCCTTCCATGGGATAAAATACATAGCAAACGAAGGAAGCTACAACAAATACCAGCAAAATCTTATAAAAGCACTACAAACCAGTTCTACAGTAATGAAGAAACCATAAAAATAGAAGAACTTGATAAGGCTTTAGAGACTTCTGTTGAAGCAACATCTAAGGCAGCGTATAATGTAAATGAATTTCACAAGATCATCACAACTGCATGTGACCATTCATTCAGAATTTTAAAATCTTTCGGAAAATCTATGAGAAACAAAATGTGTACCATGGTAGACACAGGAACTAACCATTAGAAGAAAAAGAACCAATGCTTTAAGAAGAAGAAGGAAATGAGTTTGGCTCGGCCCTGTATTGGGCGCTGCCATTCACACATAGCTAGCTACCTTTTGAAGAGGGACCATGCCCCAGCTTGTCTGCTCTGTAATCAGGTTCTGTCAGCCCGTCATGTCCTGCTAGAGTGTTTTCACCTAGCAGACCTTTGGAAGTTTCTGTAGCTTTGATTAGCTTGGCGGAGGTCGTGGCGGATGATAACAGAGCTGTCAAAAAGGTTCTTCATTTTATTTCAAGAGTTTTAGGATCTAGAATTTAGTCTATTTGTTATCGTTATTTTACTGCTATTTTTGTTACTAATATTTGTTTTTCCTGACGTTTTATTTTATAGTTATATTTTTCTGTTTCATGTTCATATTTCATATTTAATAGTAATATTTATATATGGTTACGTAAAAAATGAAGCTAGCTACAGTGAAGCAATAAATATTATACAAATATAACTATTTGTAATAAAAACTTCACTTATCTTAAGAAAATGATGTCAATTTTTCTTAATAATTGAGATCATTTTCATGAACATTTGCCTGCAACTTCAGTCAACACACTTCGTTGTCAAGGATATAGGTTACTATGTTACTATGTTTTTTCAGTATTAGCAAAATCTGAAAACGAAACACACCTAAAAACAGAATCAACTGCTGGTATTTCAAAATTCATTACACGATGTTTATTTTTTAAAATAAATACCTTTTCCCAAACTATTAAATCTGTTGGACCATTTAATTGTTTTAATAATTTAACTTCAGGATTTATTTCATGGTTAAATGGCCAAAAATGATCTGCTATGGCTGATTGATGAGTTTGTTTATACTTAATGTTATGAAAATGATCTTTCGTTCTGTTTTCCAAATTATGTTTCTTCTTTCCAATATAAACCTGATCACAATCACATGAAAATAAATTCACATTCAAAACTGAAATTAATGGATTTTTTTTCCTTTTCTGAATTTGAAGATAATAATAAATAATAAATTAGATTTTGGTATTTATAGGAAGTCTACTCATATCGATAATTACATAAAAAATAAAAGTTTTAACCCTTTTTCACATAAATTTGCTGTTTTTAATAGTTTGATTTATAGATTAATAAATATACCCCTGAATCAAGTAGAATTTAATAAAGAATATAAACATATTATTAATACTGCTTTAATTAATGGTTTTAATAAAGACCTTATACAAAAAAGATTGAAAATTTAAATATAAAAAAACTGTTAATGATATTTCTATGCTTAAAAATATAAAAGACGATTATAATTTTAAAAAAATTTACTTACCACCCTTGGGTTAATAAACATTTTCAAATTTTTTTTAAAGAGTTTTATATAACTTTAGTTCCTCAAAATAAATATAGTGTTAAAAATATACTACATTTCTCTAAAAAAGATAAAATTACTAATAATAAAAAATCTGGTATTTAAATTTATAAATTTAAAGGGAGTCGATTAATGACACTAAACAACACTTATAAACAAAACAAACTTACAAACTTACACAAAACAACAAAAGTAGGTGTTGTTTAGTACTCCCTTTAAATTTAATTTATCACAACACTGTTTTCAACATTTCCAAGTAAGGAATCTGGTATTTATCAATTTAATTGTTTAGATTGTGATCAGGTTTATATTGGAAAGACAAAACGTATTTTGGAAACCAGAACGAAAGAATATTTTCGTAACAATAAGTATAAACAAACTGATCAATCGGACGTAGCAGATCATTTTTGGCCATTTAACCATGAAATATATCCTGAAGTTAAATTATTAAAACTATTAAATGGTTCAATAGATTTAATAGTTTGGAAAAAGATATTTATTTTAAAAAATAAACATCGTGTAATGAATTTTGAAATACCAGTAGTTGATTCTGTTTTTAAATTTGTTTTATTTTCAGATTTTGGAAATACTGATAAAACATAGTATCCTGTATCCTTGATGATGAAGTGTGTTTATCGAAGATACAGTCAAACGTTCATGGAATCAATCACAATTAATAAGAAAAATTGACATCATTTTCTTAAGATAAGTGAAGTTTTTTTAATGGTTTTTTTCCATAGTTTTTAATTCCTTTTATATTATATTTGATTTATACCTATATTTCATAGATATTTTTTATTTAGTATTTAGGTTTATATCTGGCATCTACCAGGATTGGTTTTAAAGAGTGCTAAAGACTTTGCAGTTGAGTGTTCTCTAAACATAAATCATCATCAGAAAACCAAAAACAATGATGTATTAAGGGATCAGTACAAACAGAGATTTTTTGAACAATAGAAAAAATACCAGGCTCAAATTAGGAAGAAAAAAATAAGGTTTTGTAAAGATCATTGCAGTTTGATTTCAGCAGGAAATCTGTGGAATGAAGTTTACAAAATAGCAGCAGGCAAGATCAGCTTTTTCAATAAATTCACTGAAAGCTTTTTTTTTTTGGCAATATGAATTTCTTTTTTACATTTTGCTGCATTTCTTCGCCATTCCTGTGTGTCTGTTGGGTTATTGGACAGTTCTGCTTTTTTCCTTGCTATGTTCCTTTCTTCTTTTAACTTTGATAGTTCTTTATTCCAAAAGGGTTTGTAATTTTTAGTTTTTCCTCTTGGGATCCATTTTTTTTGCTGCTTCAAGAATTATATTTGTTATTGTTTTATTGAGTTTATCTACAGATGCTTCATGTTGAGCGGAGTAAAGATTTTGTTCAGTTTCCTCAGTAAATTTTGTTCAATTTGCTTTTCTAAAATTCCAAGAGTATTTCAACTTTGGCCTGCTAATATTTTGTTTGTCATGAAGTATTATGGATGCAATAACTGCTCTATGATCAGATCCTATGTCTTCAATGATTTCACATGTCTTATCTTTTAAATCTGAAGTTACTATAATAGGTCTGGATTAGTGCACTGGCCATTATAGTGTAGGTATGTGGGGCAATCTCCATTCTTGTAGATAAGATCTAAAGTGTTAGAATTTAATAAATCTTCAATAGTTTTGCCACAGGTATTGTAGTCTTTGTATCCCCATTTTGGTGGATGACCATTGAAATCACCAATCAAAATTGTTTTACGGTGTATATTATATTCAGACAAGGATTGTTATTTGGTGAATTGTATATACCATATATCCCTTGCATCTATCCTTGGCATAGATTGTTAAAACCTAGTATGTAGTATTACTACTGATGTAATTGAACATTGTTCGTGTCGTGATTAATTTAATTCGGAGGACCACTTGATTTTAGCAGAAATCAAGGAAACTGTTTTGTGGACTGTACTCGATAGAGCTGTATTCATATCTCTGGATAAATTTATTGCACACACTACATTTCTTATATGAATAATCATAAAGAAGACAATACATTAACATTTAGATAAACTAAAAAACGTCTTTGCATTGCAACAACGTTGCATTCAGCCACACCACGAAACACATCACATCAATGTTCTTGTCTCAAAACATGTCTGACCAACTAACCGGAACAAGACTACTTTCTTGCACGCAGGCGAGTCACATGACCAGTTTGCCGCATAATCGGCGCCAAGTAAAATATTCATGCACCCGACAAACACATGACGATCATGGCGCAAACATACTGGGGCCCAAAAAACTGAACAGTTTTTTAATTTAACATAGGCACACTTTTGAAAAAATATCACTGTTGTTCTTGAACTGGCAGAGGACACAGTTTCACAATGGGACGCCTATATTCACCCTTAGAAGTTCGCACTGTAGCTACCCGCACTAAACCATCACCACCAGGATGAGTCTCAGTGATGATTCCGAGTTCCCAATGCAGAGGAGATGAATTGTCTTCCATTAGCAGGACCATGGTGTCTGCCTTAAGATTTTCACTGGAACTGGACCACTTTTGCCTCTGCTGGAGTGAATGTTGATAGTCGGTTGACCACCGCCGCCACAGATGTTGTAGACGATCTTGGAGCTGTTGCCATTTCTGTAACTGATTCAGATTGTCAGAACAAGGTGATGGTATGGAAGTTAATGGTTCTCCAATGAGGAAATGACCTGGAGAAAGGTAGGAAGTATCAAAAGGATCATCAGTAAGGCGTAGCAATGGACGGGAGTTCAAGCAAGCCTCAATTTGAATTAGTAATGTGGTTAATTGTTCATAGGTCAGTACTTGTGTACCCATTACTCTACGAAGATGATATTTCATAGATTTCACTGCAGCCTCATGTAATCCTCCAAAGTGGGGTGAGCTGGGTGGTATAAAATGCCATGTGCATTCATTAGATGAAGCGTAGTCTTGTACAATCTCTTGGTGCTTGCGAGATTGCAAAAGTAGTCTAAGTTCTCTAAGTTTGTTGTTAGCACCTACAAAATTTGTGCCATTGTCACTTAGGATCTCTTTACACAATCCTCATCTAGCTGTAAACCTTCGTAAGGCAGCAACAAAAGCATCAGAAGTCTTGTCTGAAACCAACTCAATGTGAATTGCCTTTGTGGATAAACAGACAGATAGCTATGTAGGCCTTCACCTGACTCTTGCTGCGAGGCGAGCCATAACGTAGGAAGAATGGACCAGCGTAATCAACTGCAACTCGTAGGAAGGGTCTCGCTGGAGTCACTCTGTAGCTAGGTAGATTGCCCATTAATTGTTGAGCTCCCTTGGCCTTGAGTTTGAAGCACGGCAAGCACTTGTGTAGGACTGACTTAAGAGTTTCCCTTATTCTCGGTATCCAATACCGTTGTCGAAGAGAAGAGCTAAGTAGCTGATTGGAAGCATGCAAAAGTTTAACATGTTCACTTTCAATAATTAGTTTGGTAAGATGATGCTTAGGAGGTAAGATGAGCTGATGTCTTGACTGGAAGGGAGTTTCAGCCTTGTCAATTCTTCCCCCTACTCGCAGTAAACCTCCATTGTCGACAAATGGATGCAAAGATTTCAATGAGCTTTTAGTAGGAATGTGTCCTTTATCATTAAGTTCTGTTAACTCTGTGATATAAGCTGATTGTTGAGCAAGTTTAATGCAGCAGTGCAATGACTGTTGAAGCTCAAGTGCTGAGAGAGGACCTTGCCGTCTCGTGTTGCTGTTTCTACAGTTGAATGCAAATCTCAGCATGTATGCTGTCACTCTCTGCAGGCGTAACAATTTTGAAAAATGAGAAATGATATCACTTTCTGTAGTGACCATCAAGCATGCAGTAGTGCGTTGCTCAGTGGCATCTTGAATATCTAATCGTTTGGGTTGTTCTGGCCAAGATGCAAAGGGTTGTGAGATCCAATCAGGACCTTTCCACCACAAGTCATTTGAGGCAAGAGGTTCAGTTGAAACTCCTCTTGAAATGAGATCTGCTGGATTATTTTGAGTAGCTACATATCGCCAAGCAGCAGTTTCTGATAACTCTTGTATTTGTGAAACTCTGTTGGCTACAAAAGTCTTCCATTTGTGTGGGTTGGATTTAATCCATGCTAGAACAATCATAGAGTCCGTCCATAGATAGTTCTGTGAAGTCTGCAGCTTAAGGTTAGCTACAACCTTGTAAAGTTTAGCGAGTAGTAAAGCACCACAAAGTTCGAGCCTAGGAATGGTTTGTTTCTTTAATGGTGCAACCTTGGATTTGGAGCAAAGAAGTCTGGTTTTCACCTCATTGCAGCTGTTCATAGAACGAAGATAAATACAGGCACCATAAGCCTTTTCTGAGGCATCGCAAAACCCATGTATTTGTATGTCCCTTAATGTACCTGTGATTAAGACGTGTCTTGGAATACGTATAGCATGAATGATGGACAATGTCTCGCAGAAATTTAGCCATTTTTGGATGAGGTGAGATGGTATCAATTCATCCCAACCGAGTTTTTCCAACCAAAGAGATTGTAGAAACATCTTGGCATTTATGACAATAGGACTCACTAGGCAGGATCAAAAATAGATGATATGACAGAAAGTATGCTTCGTTTGGTGTAGCTAGAATTTAGCTTATCCTGAAGAGATGGATTGTCTTGTATCTGGAATTGATCTGTTCCAGGATGCCAGAGGAGACCAAGAGCATGCACATTTTCACTGCTATCCAATGAAAGTGGAAGTTGTGTCTCTCTGTGTTCCGGTGGAATGGATTTTAAAATATCTTCATGATTAGAACACCATTTCCTAAGTGGGAATCCACCACTGTCTAACATCTGAAGTAGCTGCCTCTGAATATGTAAAGCTTGCTGTAGATCATTATGACCACATAAGCAATCATCTACGTAGAAGGATTCACGGATAGCTTGAGAAGCTAGTGGATATTTAGCCTCTTCCTCTGAAGCTAGTTGATGCAAAGTCCTTATGGCCAAAAGGGATGCAGGTTTGGTACCATATGTGACTGTAGTAAGAGCGTAGTCCTTGATAGGTTCTTCTTTGTTTTCTCGCCATACTATGCTTTGAAGATCTTGATCATCAGGATGCATTTTCACTCGCCTGTACATCTTAGAAATGTCAGCTGAAAATGCATAGCGATAAGTTCTGAATCGCAAAATTATGGAGATAAGGTCATCCTGAATAATAGGACCTAACTTCAGCACATCATTCAAGGATAGTCCTGAAGATGACTGCGCAGATGCATCAAATACAACTCTGGTGCGAGTAGTAGTAGACAAAGGTTTGAAAACTGCATGATGCGGAAGATAGTAACAAGGTTCGCCTTCCTTTGGTGGTGACACTTGCTTCATGTGCCCCATGGATTCATATTCAGAGAGAAATTGAGTGTAATCTTCTTTAAGTGTGATGTCGTTTTGAAGACGTCATTCTAAGTGTATAAAGCGATTGATGGCTTGCTGTCTAGATTCACCTAAGCAATTTTCGTCCTCCTTGACGGGTAGACGAACTGTAAAGCTACCATCGACATTACGAGTGGTTGTTTTTACATAATATTCTTCACACTCCTTTTCCTCCTTAGTAAGAACATGCTGAGGAAATTCTTCCAAATCCCAGAAACGTTTTAACTGTGTGTCAAGGTTATCAGTGCTGATGAAGAAATTATGCTGAGGCGAAGACTTAGCCTTGTACTTGTATGATGACCTTGGAATAGGGCCTGATATTATCCAACCGAGGGCTGTGCTGGCTAGTATAGGATGTCCTTGTCTCTTTAAGGTTTTCCCATGCAATAACTCGAAGAATAAGGAACTTCCGATTAGGATTTCAACTTCATCAGGAATGTTGAACCTAGGATCTGCTAATGGAATGCTAGAAGGAATATTCCAGTTGCACAAATTGATATGTGTGGAAGGTAGTTTTCCTGTTATACGAGGAAGTACTAGACATTCAATTTTAGTCTTAAAATCATGTACCATAGATTTAAGATTGACCTGAACATGGTGTGTGGCCGTAGAAATGGTGCCATTTATACCATTGATAGGCGTATCAGCTGTCACCTTGTTAAGCTGTAAGCGCTTCGCAAGATCTGCAGTTATGAAATTGGATTGACTGGCAGAGTCGAGGAGTGCTCTACATTGTATGAGATTACTTGCTGTGAGTGGATGAGCCACAATTACAGTATGAGGCACGATTACATTTACTTGATATGTGATTAGGAGCAAAGCAATTGGCACAAAGGCGCTTGGATTTAATGAAAGTCCAACGCTTATGCACATTAAGATTTTTGAAGTCATCACAATTATGTAGCATGTGATTGCACTGACAAAATGGACATACACGATCACTCGTGGATATGTAAGAGTGTTTACTGTCTCTGCTGTTGGGCTTAGCAAAGTGCAAGTCAGTCTTAGGCTTAACTACCGTCTTGTTACATGCAGTGTTAGCAAGCGATTCAAAAGAGTGTGCTCTTGCTTCTAAAAATTGCATAAAATCCTTCAAAGAAGGGAAGTTTTGAGAATCTATTTTACTCTCCCATTCTCTGCGTGTGGTGTCAGACAAATGTTCTAGGAGAAGTTGCATTAAAATGATTTCATGCAAAGGCAATTCAAGTTTTAATGCTTCAACGGCATTCAAGTTATTTTGAAAATGGTTGGGAAAGGTACATAGTTCATTTACTGTTTCCTTATGCATTACTGGTAGTGCTAATAAATTTTTTATATGAGCTGTAGCTATTAATCTTGTATTGTTATAGCGTGAGCATATGAGCTCCCATGCTACATCAAAATTTTCACTAGTGACAGGTATGTTCTGTATTAGTGAATGAGCTTGTCCCTTGAGAGAGGAAAGTAAGTAGTGATATTTCTGAATAGCATCTAAAGCTTGGTTGTTTACCACTAAGCTTGTAAATGTGTCATAGAAATGTTTGAAATGAGTGACATCACCCTCAAATTTAGGTAACTGTATCACAGGCAGTTTCATAGCTTTAGTTGCTTGTGACGATTGCGACTGCACTGTGTGCTGCGAATGTCCAGAACCATTTTCTTGCTGTTCATGATCCTGTATTAATTCAGCTAACCTAGCCTTCAATTTGAGGTAACTGTTTCTTGTTTCCTCCTCGTGTTCTGCATGCATATCTAATTCAGTTTCCGCTTCCACAAGAGATTCAATTTGGGTCTGAATAGCTTCATATTTGTCCCAAATTTCACTTAAGTTATCGAAATTAGCTCTCAATATGAAAATGTTGACCTGTTCTGGTAATTCATCAAGAAATTTTCGAACAAAGGTAAATTTTCTTTTAATTAAACCCCTTCTTTTGACAAGAGCTTTCAAATCCTGCTCCATATTGAATGGTTATGAGACTTGCTTAAAGGAGAGAAAGAAAGAAAAGGAATGTTCTGACCTGAAATGTGTTGCGATGCAGGCTACTGCGTCGTTGCGAATGAAATGCTGATAATCTGCTGCGTAGATCCCGATGCCTGGCGTCCTGGGTCCCAATGATGTACATCCATGCAGAAGAAACTGTTGCGTTGCACAATAATATCTGCCCGTGAAGGACCAATGTTCGTGTCGTGATTAATTTAATTCGGAGGACCACTTGATTTTAGCAGAAATCAAGGAAACTGTTTTGTGGACTGTACTCGATAGAGATGTATTCATATCTCTGGATAAATTTATTGCACACGCTACATTTCTTATATGAATAATCATAAAGAAGACAATACATTAACATTTAGATAAACTAAAAAACGTCTTTGCATTTGCAACAACGTTGCATTCAGCCACACCACGAAACACATCACATCAATGTTCTTGTCTCAAAACATGTCTGACCAACTAACCGGAACAAGACTACTTTCTTGCACGCAGGCGAGTCACATGACCAGTTTGCCGCATAACCGGCGCCAAGTAAAATATTCATGCGCCCGACAAACACATGACGATCATGGCGCAAACAAACATACTGTTAATAAAGTTGTTTAAAAACACACACACACACACACACACACACACACACACACACACACACACACACACACACACACACACACACACACACACACACACACACACACACATACACACACGCACGCTCACACACACACACACACTGTGCATTACTTGTATTTAGCAGTGTTAATAAGGCGAGACACACATTTAGTTGAGCTTTGACTTTCATGGTTACAGGTTTGATTCATGATAACATATAAGTATAATTAAATGCTGCAGCCTACAGAATTTTGGTACATTGGCAATTATGATATGAGCAGAAAAACTGCAGGATCATTACATACACATAATTTGTTATTAAATAATGATACAGAATGATCATTATGTTGTGTTACAGCTTGTCACCGGACAGGTGGAGAATGGACAATTTCACAACATTCATACTGTAACTGGAGAAATGAAAGTTGAAGGTGTACAACTCCTCATCAGTAGTACTGATGGTTCAAGCATTACATATAGCTTGGATCCAGGCCATGAGAATTATGTTGAGCAGTTTGATAATGTGCTGGATACATTTAAGTCACAAGGTCTGTTAAATTTTCCATTTAATTTTCCATTGGTTTTAAATGGAAATGCATCTGAAATTGCATTGAAGACATGCCCGGAAAAACGTGTTAACCATTTTTAAAAATGGAGAAAAGTAGTGTTTTGTGAATGAGGCTGAAAGAAATTGTTAACGTTATTTTATTTCATTTCTGAGAATATGAGTCTCTAGAATACAGTACATTTTATCAGTGTTATCCTTAATAGACCTCAAAACAGACAATGTAATAAAATTAATAAAAATAAAATAAAATAAGGAAAATAAAGTAAAAAAACTTTGTCAGCATTTACTCAAGTTATTTTCTAAATGGATTTTACTTACAGTTTAGGCAAAACTAACAATTAAATATGTCTTTTGGCATTTTTAAACATATTACACTTAGGATTATTCCACTTTTCAATAAGTTGATCATTTTGGAAAGTAGGTGCAAGCTTTTTAGCTGTAGTCTGGTTGATCAAAAAATGCTTCATCAGTAATATTCTGAGAAGCCGTGGTCTCAGATTTAAGAATTTTATAGTACTCATGATAAATTGGTGGGATATAATTAATCAGATCCTGCAAGTTCTTCAATTTCACAGGACTTATAGATCTTGGACCATTGTATTTTGGAGGAAATGTTACATAGGTAAGCAATGATTTTCCAGATATTTTCCTTATAATGTCTAAAGTGTCATAATCCTCAATACCACCATAAGTGTACTTAATTAAAGGAGTGGTCTTTAGATACTTTCATGCTAGTCACCTTACTCAAGTGTACCTTTTACCCAAATTCTGAAAGTGTTCTTTTCTGTATTTTATCAAGAAGAGGCTTATTAGTTGTCATTTTGACAGCATGAAAAGGATTTTTTACCCTGGTATTTTTCACTAGCGCCATCGTCTGATCTGGAACATAAATGTAAGCTGCTTGCCTCTTTGTTTTTCTCTATAAGGCCGAAGTCATGGTCACAAGGCAAAAATGTATGACTGGCCACTAGATGGCAGGGACAGAGTATGAACATTAACAATAATGATAATGATAATGATAATTTTTGACATTATACGAATAGCATATCACAAAATGCAATAACTTCACCTCTCTCTATTTTGCTTTATATAATTGCTGGAGGATAGACCAACACAAGAAAAGTTAGCTTTCTGCTGCAACAACAGAGAGCAGCAAACTATTTTATTTTGAGGGTTAGCCCGTTTTTCCTGGCATGTCTTTAATTGAAGTTGAAATAGGTTTATTGAGTACTAAGTATACATTTTACATTGTTGGCTGCTCATGAACTTGGATTCCCAGCCAATTGTTGCTCTTAAGCTTTAGAATTTGGCTGATGACTGCTGTTTGCTTTCTTCTTTGTGTATTGTCACCCGAACGTCGGAACTCCCTATAGGGGAGACGGCAGCAGGAGATGGTAGACGTTCGCCACGCCCCCTCATTTGTCTTATAGCGGTAACGAGGGTTGGCTGGAAAAACATGACTGTGCCGTCTCTTTCCGTTCCACCTGAGTTCTCGAACTTACGGGATATTTCATCTAATCAAGAAGCTTCTAGATTGGCCAGAATGCCCTATATAAGCAACACGTCGGGTGGAGGAGAGTTAGTCAGTGTTCGGCGAACAGCTGTGAGGAGCGCCCAATGAGGGGACGGACTGCGTACGTGCGTCGGAGGAGTTTAAGTAATCGCGAGTGCAAGTGGAATTGTAACGAACGAACTGGTGAATCGTAATTGTGTGCATTACGTAATTCTGTGTAATTGGCAAGTGTTTAACTGTAAGTCGGTGGAAATAAAGAACATTTTTGAGTGGTGTAATCGGACTTTTCATTTCACTAACCCACAAAGTCACACTGGTGTCAGGAAGCGGGACGATAACATCACCATCTTTTGGAGAAGATGAACGAATTAACAGCGAAGTCGGAGGCGGCAAATAACAACCTGGCCGCAGAGTTGAAACAAATGAAGATGGCCAACGACAACCTTACCGCCGAGTTGAAGGAAATGAAGACGGCAAATAAAAACCTCGCTACAAAAACAGAAGCGGCAAATAACAACCTGGCCGCAAAGCTGGACGAAATGAAGACGGCTAACGATAATCTCACGGAGAAGATGGAAGAAATGAAGGTTGCGATCGAGGCCCTCGCCGCCAAATTTGAGGAACAGTTGGCCGGCGTGAGGGATGACGTCGCGAAGCTGGGCAAACGGATGGGTCAAGTAGACGACCGCCTTAATGGTTTAGAGGAAAAGGCCGACAATAACGTCAAGACCCTGAACGCCGTGGTGGAAGACGTCGAAGACCTTGCGAACCGCGTAAACCTGGAGGGAAGGGCCGACAGCAGCGTCAAGTCCCTGAACGCCATGGTGGAGGACGTAGTCGGCAGGAGACTGAAGGATTTGAAGGCTGACGCGCCGGGACGCGACACAACATCTGCGCGCGTCAAACCTCCCAAGTATGACGGCGCGTCAACGTTTGAAGTCTTCGCCGCCAGTTCGACACAGTGGCCAAGCACAACAAATGGTTGCCAGAGGAGGAGGCCACACAGTTAATAGCCAGCCTCCAGGGACGGGCCGCGGAAGTCCTAAACGCGGTGCAGACAACGGCGGCGCCCAAGGACATCTGGGAGGCCCTGGAGAATGGCTTCGGAAACCACCGCTTAGCCGCAGCGTACCGCAGCCTGCTAAAGGCAAGGTCAGAGCGGCCAGGGGAGACGCAGCAGGAGTTCGTCCTGGCAGTTGAACAACTTGCTGGCAAGGCCCTAGTCGACCTCCCACCAGAGTTCGTGTCCCGGGAAGCTGCCTACACCTTCGTTGACGGGGTATGGGACACGGAGATTCGTCAGCGCTTAATGCTCGGCGATTATAAAACAATCCACGAGGCGCTAACGGCGGCATTAAGGATGGAGGCGGCCAAGGTAACAGCTATCCCGACGTCGAGAACGAGGAGTGTCCGCTACACCGGAGACAGAAGACCAGCCGAGGGACGCCGGCGAACACCTAGTGGCCTGTGTTGGGGGTGTGGACAGCCCGGACACCTTCAGAGACTGCCCACACCAAGAAGGGCAGCTGGAAGAACGAGTAAGGCCCAGCGTGGAGAGGGGCACGTCGGCGCCATTACCACCATCCCCTCGAGTGACACTGCGCGCCGTCAGCCGGCGTATGGATGACAGCCTCATCGCGGACGGTTGGGTGAGAGGGAAGCCGTGCCACGTGCTGGTGGACACTGGGGCAGCCGTGACCATCATCAGACCTGACGTGGCGAAAGGTTTGCCGACGAGGAAGCCGAGCCGACCATACGAGCTTGTCACGGCATCGGGTGACACCTTGCCTGTGGAGGAGGCCCTGCTGGAGCTGACCTTGGGGCGGAGTGCCGTGCGTCTGTGGATGCCCTCAGGAGCCACGAGGCGACGGTCGACGTCGGCAGGAAGGTCCTGCGGCTCAACGGAGAAGAGGTTATACTCCGTCAACCCGAAGGGAGCCTTGGAATCTGCAGGGTCGTCTTGAACGAAGACGTGGTTGTCCCCGCGAGGAGCGAGGTGATGGTGACGGCGCGAACAGAAGGTCAGGCAGCAGGTTGGGTCCAGAGGCTGCAGGAGTACGACTTCACCTCGGAACATCATAGAGGGAAGAGCCACGGTAACGCAGATGCCATGTCCCGAAGATCCTGTCCAGAGGAGTGCGGCCAATGCACAAGAGTGGAGGAGAAGGAGCGTGACGCAGCAGTTCGAGTAGTCACGGCAGTGCCTGCGGATGGCTGGGATAGCGCAGGCCTGAGGAGGGAGCAGCTGGCGGACGCAGACTTGGGGCCACTCTTAAGGGAAGTGGAGGCAGGGACGAGACCAACCTGGGAGGACATCGCACCGAGGAGCGCCACCTACAAGTCGTACTGGGCCCAATGGGACTCGTTGAAGACCAGAGAGGGCATGCTGTTCCGGGTATGGGAATCACCCGATGGGAAGACGCAGAGAGAACAGTTGGTACTTCCCCGGAGTAAGGTACCGGAAGTCTTGGAAGAAGTGTACGCCGGTACTTCAGGAGGACACCTGGGAGCGAACCGAACGATTGACAAACTACGGCAGCGCTACTACTGGCTGAGGCTCCGAGCAGATGCTGAGAGATGGTGCCGTCAGTGTCACGTGTGCGCGGCGAGTCGCGGCCCCCAGACTAGGAGCCGGGGTCGCATGCAACAGTACAACGTCGGAGCGCCATTCGAACGGATCGCCGTTGACATTGCTGGACCATTCCCAGTTTCCGACCGAGGCAACAAGTACCTAATGGTCGTCGTGAACTACTTCAAGTGGCCGGAGGTGTATGCCATCCCAAACCAAGAGGCAAAGACAATCACAGACTGCCTCGTGGAGCAAGTGTTCTGTCGATTTGGGATGCCGTTAGAGCTACACAGGGACCAGGGTACCAACTTTGAGTCCAACCTAATGAAGGAGGCATTACAAAGGCTTGGGGTGAACAAGACCCGCATGACGCCTCTACATCCCCAGTCGGATGGCATGGTCGAAAGATACATCAAGACCTTAGAGGAACACCTGAGGAAGGTCGTGGCCAGCCACCAGCGAGACTGGGACGTTAAGGTGCCACTGTTCTTGCTGGCCTACCGCTCGTCTACACACGACACAACTGGAATGACGCCAGCCATCTTAATGTTCGGCCGAGAGTTAGGCCTCCCTTGTGACCTGGCTTTTGGAAGCGAAACAGCCAGCGACCGAGTATGTGGAGAACTTGGTGGACCATCTCCACGACATGCACAAGATGGCTCGCCAGAACATCCAGAAAGCGAGCGACTGCATGAAGACCAGATATGACAGTCAAGCCAACTGCCAAGGGTTCCAGCAAGGTGACCTGGTCTGGTTGTACCGTCCTACCCGGACCAAGGGACGCTGTCCGAAGCTCCAGCAGCCTTGGCAAGGACCATACCGGGTGGTGAAGAGGATTAATGACGTGGTCTACCACATCCAGAAGGTTCCCCGAGGGAAGATGTTGGTGGTACACCTGGATCGCCTGGCACACTACGATGGTGCTGTTCGGGACGACCAGCTTTGAGGAGGGAGCAGTGTCACCCGAATGTCGGAACTCCCTATAGGGGAGACGGCAGCAGGAGACGGTAGACGTTCGCCACGCCCCCTCATTTGTCTTATAGCGGTAACGAGGGTTGGCTGGAAAAACATGACTGTGCCGTCTCTTTACGTTCCACCTGAGTTCTCGAACTTATGGGATATTTCATCTAATCCAGAAGCTTCTAGATTGGCCAGTATGCCCTATATAAGCAACACGTCGGGCTGGAGGAGAGTTAGTCAGTGTTTGGCGAACAGCTGTGAGGAGCGCCCAGTGAGGGACGGACTGCGTACGTGCGTCGGAGGAGTTTAAGTAATCGCGAGTGCAAGTGGAATTGTAACGGACGAACTGGTGAATCGTAATTGTGTGCATTATGTAATTCTGTGTAATTGGCAAGTGTTTAACTGTAAGTCGGTGGCAATAAAGAACATGTTTGAGTGGTGCAATCGGACTTTTCATTTCACGAACCCACAAAGTCACAGTATTTATGCTCTGTTCAGTGTTTGCCCACATGGTCATTTTTCAAATTTTCCCTTTGTTTCTTCTCTTCACCTCCCCTGCTTACTATCCCACATATTCCATATCTATGTGCTTTGATCACTTTTGTTTACCTTTCTTTTGACTTCTACTTTTTAACTCCTCCTGACTTTTTCTAAACTTATTTTCATTTCTTTCTTTTTTTCCTAATTTTACTTTCCCACAAATGATTTCAATATTATTTTCTTATTTCTAAGTGGCTGTATTCTTCCTTCCTTCCTTCCTTCCTTCCTTCCTTCCTTCCTTCCTTCCTTCCTTCCTTCCTTCCTTCCTTCCTTCCTTCCTTCCTTCCTTCCTTCTTCCTTCCTTCCTTCCTTCCTTCCTTCCTTCCTTCCTTCCTTCCTTCCTTCCTTCCTTCCTTCCTTCCTTCCTTCCTTCCTTCCTTCCTTCCTTCCTTCCTTCCTTCCTTCCTTCCTTCCTTCCTTCCTTCCTTCCTTCCTTCCTTCCTTCCTTCCTTCCTTCCTTCCTTCCTTCCTTCCTTCCTTCCTTCCTTCCTTCCTTCCTTCCTTCCTTCCTTCCTTCCTTCCTTCCTTCCTTCCTTCCTTCCTTCCTTCCTTCCTTCCTTCCTTCCTTCCTTCCTTCCTTCTTCCTTCCTTCCTTCCTTCCTTCCTTCCTTCCTTCCTTCCTTCCTTCCTTCCTTCCTTCCTTCCTTCCTTCCTTCCTTCCTTCCTTCCTTCCTTCCTTCCTTCCTTCCTTCCTTCCTTCCTTCCTTCCTTCCTTCCTTCCTTCCTTCCTTCCTTCCTTCCTTCCTTCCTTCCTTCCTTCCTTCCTTCCTTCCTTCCTTCCTTCCTTCCTTCCTTCCTTCCTTCCTTCCTTCCTTCCTTCCTTCCTTCCTTCCTTCCTTCCTTCCTTCCTTCCTTCCTTCCTTCCTTCCTTCCTTCCTTCCTTCCTTCCTTCCTTCCTTCCTTCCTTCCTTCCTTCCTTCCTTCCTTCCTTCCTTCCTTCCTTCCTTCCTTCCTTCCTTCCTTCCTTCCTTCCTTCCTTCCTTCCTTCCTTCCTTCCTTCCTTCCTTCCTTCCTTCCTTCCTTCCTTCCTTCCTTCCTTCCTTCCTTCCTTCCTTCCTTCCTTCCTTCCTTCCTTCCTTCCTTCCTTCCTTCCTTCCTTCCTTCCTTCCTTCCTTCCTTCCTTCCTTCCTTCCTTCCTTCCTTCCTTCCTTCCTTCCTTCCTTCCTTCCTTCCTTCCTTCCTTCCTTCCTTCCTTCCTTCCTTCCTTCCTTCCTTCCTTCCTTCCTTCCTTCCTTCCTTCCTTCCTTCCTTCCTTCCTTCCTTCCTTCCTTCCTTCCTTCCTTCCTTCCTTCCTTCCTTCCTTCCTTCCTTCCTTCCTTCCTTCCTTCCTTCCTTCCTTCCTTCCTTCCTTCCTTCCTTCCTTCCTTCCTTCCTTCCTTCCTTCCTTCCTTCCTTCCTTCCTTCCTTCCTTCCTTCCTTCCTTCCTTCCTTCCTTCCTTCCTTCCTTCCTTCCTTCCTTCCTTCCTTCCTTCCTTCCTTCCTTCCTTCCTTCCTTCCTTCCTTCCTTCCTTCCTTCCTTCCTTCCTTCCTTCCTTCCTTCCTTCCTTCCTTCCTTCCTTCCTTCCTTCCTTCCTTCCTTCCTTCCTTCCTTCCTTCCTTCCTTCCTTCCTTCCTTCCTTCCTTCCTTCCTTCCTTCCTTCCTTCCTTCCTTCCTTCCTTCCTTCCTTCCTTCCTTCCTTCCTTCCTTCCTTCCTTCCTTCCTTCCTTCCTTCCTTCCTTCCTTCCTTCCTTCCTTCCTTCCTTCCTTCCTTCCTTCCTTCCTTCCTTCCTTCCTTCCTTCCTTCCTTCCTTCCTTCCTTCCTTCCTTCCTTCCTTCCTTCCTTCCTTCCTTCCTTCCTTCCTTCCTTCCTTCCTTCCTTCCTTCCTTCCTTCCTTCCTTCCTTCCTTCCTTCCTTCCTTCCTTCCTTCCTTCCTTCCTTCCTTCCTTCCTTCCTTCCTTCCTTCCTTCCTTCCTTCCTTCCTTCCTTCCTTCCTTCCTTCCTTCCTTCCTTCCTTCCTTCCTTCCTTCCTTCCTTCCTTCCTTCCTTCCTTCCTTCCTTCCTTCCTTCCTTCCTTCCTTCCTTCCTTCCTTCCTTCCTTCCTTCCTTCCTTCCTTCCTTCCTTCCTTCCTTCCTTCCTTCCTTCCTTCCTTCCTTCCTTCCTTCCTTCCTTCCTTCCTTCCTTCCTTCCTTCCTTCCTTCCTTCCTTCCTTCCTTCCCTCCCTCCCTCCCTCCCTCCCTTTTTCACCTGCTTTAATTTTTCTAAACCTTTACTAAGTCTAGTTTCAGGTCATGGCATATAATTTCCTTCTTTCCTTTTCTGTTTACTTTTCACTTACCTCTTCATTCTGAAACCACATAAATTATTTCTGAAATCCCCCATCTGTACAAATGCTGCCTCTTGATCTGATTCTTCAGCCTCAATCAGGATTCTTTCATGTGTTTCTCTAGGATTTGCTTCCTTACTTCTCCCACTGTTATCTTCTTGGCCCAATTTTTTTTTTTTTCCTTTACAGCATCACATTTGTTTTTCTTCAGCGCTTCCTCTTCTTTCCTAGCCTTCCTCTCCTCTTTGTTGACTTCCTCTGTTTTGGCTGTTCATTAACTTTTTTGCCCAGTCATCTCTGATAATTTTGCTGATGTATTCACTTTTGGTCCTCAAAGTTCAACACACTCATCCATTCACATTACTGCCCTCTCTTCCAGTTACTTCCATTTTTGATCAGTGATCTATACACAGTCTCAAGTACATATATATGACTTGTTTTCTAGATTATGTTCATGTCTTTCTTGTTCAGTTAGCTGCCTCAATATTTTCCTCTGTTCATATGGCAAATCCTTATTTACGAGAGCAGTTCAATAAGTAATGAAACACATTTTTTTTTTCTGAAACAGGGGTTGTTTTATTCAGAATTCAAATACACCATGTTATTCCTGAATGTTTTAGCTACACAACATTATTTTTCAAGGTAATCTCCGTTCAATGCTGCGGCTTTATGCCACCTTGAAATGAGGTCCTGTATGCCTGCACGGTACCAATTCACTGGTCGATGTCAGAGCCAACGTTGTACTGCATCAATAACTTCATCATCCGCGTAGCGCATCCCACAGATTGTGTCCTTCATTGGGCCAAACATATGGAAATCCAATGATACTAGATCAGGGCTGTAGGGAGAATGCAGAAGAATAGTCCACTGAAATTCTGTGAGCTCCTCTCGGGTGTGAAGACTTGTGTGAGGTCTTGCGTTGTTATGGAGAAGTTCATTTGGATTTTTGTGCCTACGAACACGCTGAAGTTGTTTCTTTAATTTTCAAAGAGTAGCACAGTACACTTCAGAGTTGATCATTAGACCATGGGGAAGGACATTGAGCAGAATAACCACTTAAGCATCCCAGAAGACTGTAGCCATGACTTTACCGGCTGAGGGTATGGCTTTAAACTTTTTCTTGGTAGGGGAGTGGGTGTGGCACCACTCCATTGATCTCCGTTTTGTTTTGGGTTCGAAGTGATGGACCCATGTTTCATCTCTGGTAACAATGTTTGACAAAAAACTGTCACCATCCACCTCATGACGAATAAGTAATTCTGCGCAGATGATTCTCCTTTGCTCGTTATGGTCTTCGGTTAGTCATCAAGGGACCCAGCGGTAACAAACCTTTGAATATCCCAGTTGATGAATAATTATGACAGCACTACCAACACAGACGTCAAGTTGAGCACTGAGGTGTTTGACTGAGATCTGGTGATCATCTCGAATGAGAGTGTTTGCACGCTCCAATGTTGCAGGAGTCACAGCTGTGCACAGAGCCGCCCAGCACGCGGGAGATCAGACAGTTTTGCTTGACCTTGCGGCGATGATGAAACACGCTTTGCCCAACGACTCACCATGCTTTTGTCCACTGTCAGATCACCATAGACTTTCTGCAAGCGCCTATGAATATCTGAGATGCTCTGATTTTCCGCCAGAAGAAACTCAATCTCTGCCCATTGTTTGGAATGCATCTCCGTTACAGATGCCATTTTAAAATCTCTGTATAGCACTGTCACCTATTGGAAGTCAATGAAACTTTATCAGACAAAGCGGGAATGTTTGAAAATGTTCCACAAGTAATGTCAGCTTTTTCTAACCAAAATTGGCAGAGAAAAAACATGTGTTGCATTACTTATTGAACTCTCCTCGTATATAAATGGTTTTTTTGTCTGTCTTAAATACTTTCTGTCCAGTTGCATATAAATGAATTTAACTAATATGTTTCTTCTCCCGCTTTTCCCATAGCTAAAAGTACCACAAACCTTGATGTTTCTTGTTCTTATTTCCAATCTTCTTTCAAGCAGTTTCTGTACCTCTTGTCTTGCATCATTCCTACTTCTTTATTTAATCTCTGAAATCACTATATTAAATCTTATGTTATTGTCTTCCAATTTCTCCAGTTTGCCTCAGATGTCTTAGTCCCTTTCGAAATTGTTTCTAATTTCTTGTATATTTCCTCCTCTTTGCTTCGTTCCCAACATTCTCCTTTCAACTTTCCTCTTTAAGGCAGCATTTCCTCTAAGGCCTCCAGTTTTTCCATTGCTATACCTGTTATCACTTTGTTTGCCATATTTCTTAGTTGCTTTTTCTTCCTACTCTCAAGATTGTGTCACAGTTATACATCTATTCCTTTCCATTGCTTGCTTAGTTTTCCAAATATAAATGAAAAAATCTGATGTGTTGCAATTGCATAACTTGCTCAATCCACTTTTATTTATTTTTACTTTCTGTACTCTTTGCCTATAGCATTTTTTATTTAATTTATTTATATTAATGAGCATTCAATGGAATTATACAAATATAATAATTTGTAACATAAAACTTCATTTATCTTAAAAGAAAATTATGAAAATTTTCTTATTAATTGATGAGGATATCGATTTCGTGAAAACTCATTCACATCATCAGCTTAAATAACCTCGTTGTTAACGTTACAATCATTAGATGTAACTATGTTTTTGCCAGTGCTACCAAAATCTGAAAATGAAATAAACTTAAAACTGGAATCAACTGCCGGTTGATTTCAAAATTTATTATGCCATATTAAAAGCAGAAGCATTATTAACAGTGAAGTATTCTTCATTTTTGAGTTTGATTTATGAGTCACTATGTTTACACTCAAACTTCACTTACTTGTTGTATAATTGAAACGTTTTCAAGATCATTCGATCTCATCCTCAGCTGTTTGGTGACTAAATGAACATTCCTCTTCTTCCACTACTACGGAGCTCCGATCACTCTGCCATCTGGTGTTAGGGGCACTAAGTTTTAATACTTCATTTAATGCCGGGATTTCAAAATTTATAATTTTATCATGGTTTTTTGTTATGAATATTTTTTCCCAAATATCCAATTCTATGGGTGTACTTAAAGATGTTAACAGTTTAATGTTGTGGCCAATGTTGTGGTTTTCTGTCCAAAAATGGTATGAAACAGAAAAAACAGAAAAATCTGCAGTTTCACACCATTTTTGGACAGAAAACCACAACATTGGCCACAACATTAAACTGTTAAGATCTTTAAGTACACCCATAAAATTGGATATTTGGGAAAAAATATTCATAAACAAAAATCGTGATAAAGTTATAAATTTTGAAATCCCGGCATTAAATGAAGTATTAAAACTTAGTGCCCCTAACACCAGATGGCAGAGTGACCGGAGCTCCGTAGTAGTGGAAGAAGAGGAATGTTCATTTAGTCACCAAACAGCCGAGGATGAGATCAAATGATCTTGAAAATATCTAAGTTTTACACGGGCCCAAATGACCTTGTTGTCGACGGGCCCTAAAACACCACACACTCACTCACTCACTTTAAGTTTTACAACAACAAGTAAGTGAAGTTTGAGTGTAAACATAGTGACTCATAAATCAAACTCAAAAATTATTATGCCATGTTTATTTTTCAAAATAAATAATTTTTCCCAAACCATTAAGTCTATTGGATCATTTAATTGTTTTAATAATTTAACTTCTGGATTTATTTCATGGTTAACCCTTTCACCGATATGGACGTCATATGACGTCCAAGTTAAAATGCCCCAAACCGATATGGACGTGTATAGACGTCCTGCGCATACATGCATTTAATGCTCATTTCACGCCAATTATTTTAATCTTCCTATTTTACAATAAATTTAAATTAGTTCTATAAGGAATGTAAACGTACCCTTAAAGGTTTCTTTTTGAATTGTACACCTCCAAACCTGGATAAACGCACAAGGGCACATCTGCAGATTCACATCTGCAGATTCACACCAAATAATATTGGTTTCCTTGCGAACTTCTTTTTCGCAACACACTACACATTTTCGAAATGGTTACAACTTTTTTTGGTTGTGAGTGGTATACTTTTAGGAAGGTTTTTTTTTTTTCCTTTTTTTTTTTTTTTTTCCATTTATGCCCCACCTTTAACTACTATGGTCATATCGGCGGCCGTTCTCCTTTGGAACATACTGAAGGTGTTAACTCGTTATCTTTGGGTTTTTTTATCATTACATCACGCACACATTCACACTCTCATTCATACTTCCAGACTCTGGGGAAGATGGGGAATTATCTTGGTCGGAGAAAAATCCCCACCCCCACCGCCGGGAATCGAACCCGGAACCCCTAGCACGGTAGGCAGGTGCTCTACCGACTGAGCTACGGGGGCCAGCCAGGAAAGTATTTTCTCTCAAGTATGAGGGCTGATGTGGTGAATTTCTTACCCCCTAGTATAAAGAGGCCTCTGAGTATTATAATACTCAATTAGATTATGAGCCCTTTATACGCACAAGTACAGGTAGATGAATGTCTTGCATGAATTTACAGCTCTGAAAATTACTAAACAACTGTGCATAGTTACATCCAGTGGTATAAAAATACTTATTTTTTATCATTTAACTGTTTTTCGTGTAGAGGGATAGCTAGTAATAGCTGATCCACATCACCCATATTTGACCCGCCATTTCCCCAAACAATGGAGTAGCTAACATGCCATCTGTAGACCAGCACACGTCACTGCTACGTATGTCCCAAAGATCTTCTTCATAATCATACAACAAATCTAACCAGATTTTCTACAGTAATATCAGAAGCCTGTACAAATCATACCCAAGCTAATTTATTTGCTACATTACGGGGATAAGCCATGGTTAACATTGAAATTTAACAATTTCAAATGTGCCATTCATTTAGCTCTTGATAGCTATAAGAAATCACTCTGAACACAGAGAGAGTATAAATAACTAAAATACAGAGCGAAAACAGCTGCGTAAGGCTACCAGAAACCTTGGTTGAGAAACACTGTAATAACAGATGCTGACAGAGAGTTTTTTTTCCAGTGTGTGAGTGTGTAATGCAACATACTCTCGTATGATTATCGCTTGGTATACCATAAATAAACTAAACTTGAACCGGAGAAGTCGCTTGCGTAGCTATACATACATACATTCGTTCGTATACACACAAAACAAAATGATTCAAATGTTAGGCGTGTTCGGCGCAAAGAATGGCTTTCGCTACAGTGAAACAAAGTAGTGAAATTTCAACGATTTATTAATGTAGTCTCTACTTTATTGTTACTGTAGATTTATACTGCCTTTAATGAGTTTTAAACCAGTTTTTGTTTCATTTAAATAACTTAATAAATACAGAAGATACGGAATTGTATTTATGATGCATTTTTACAGCATTTAACAATTTAAATGTCCTGTTCTGTTTATTGGGTATCCGTTTCTGGCCCCTGAAGGGTTTAAATAACCATCGGCGAAGCGGTTAAATGACCAAAAATGATCTGCTATGGCTGATTTATCAGCTATTTATACTTAATGTTACGAAAAAGTTCTTTCGTTCTGGTTTCCAAATTATGTTTTGTCTTTCCAATATAAACTTTATCACGATCTAAACAATTAAAATGATAAATGCTAGATTTTTTATTAGGAATTTTAACTTTCTTAGAGAAATGTAGTAAATGTTGAATACTATATTTTGAGGAACTAAATTTATACCAAACTCATTAAAAAAATTTGAAAATGTTTATTAACCCAAGGATGGTAAGTAACATTTTTAAAATTATAATCACCTTTTATTTTCTTATGGGTGGAAATATTAACAGTTTTTTGATATTTAAATTCTTAAATTTTTTTATCTATAAAGTCTTTGTTAAAACCATTAATTAAAGCAGTATTAATAATATGTTCATATTCTTTATTAAATTACTCTTTATTCAGGGGTATATTTATTAACCTATAAATCAAACTATTAAAAACTGCAAATTTATGTGAAAAAGGGTTAAACTTTTATTTTTTATGTAATTATCGATATGAGTAGACTAACTATAAATATCAAAGTTTAATTTATTATTATTTCTTATTATCTTTAGATCTAGCAAAGGAAGAAATCCATTAATTTCAGTCTCTAATGTGAATTTTATAGCTTTTATCTTTTAAATTTAGTAATTTTAAAGCATCGTTTATGAGTTTTTCAGGAACAATAGCAAAAATATCAACACCAAAGTGAGAGAAGTTAGCCGAGGAGTTCCACAAGGATCAGTCCTGGGCCCCTTGTTATTTTCGTTGCCAACTACCATTAATTCCACAGATGTTATTTTATTTGCAGATGACACTAACATCCTAATAAAAGGAAACAATCAAGAAAGCGTACAGACCAAACTCAATGATGGAAACGTAGAGTCAGACTGAAAAATTCAATGCCATAGCTGGGATTTGAACCACGGATCTTCTGGTTTCCGTCCAGAAGGTTTCCGTCCGTCTGGTTTCAGTCTGACTCTATGTTTCCACAATTTAGCCTACACACGGCCAGTGTGAAAGAACAATTAATTTCGAAACTCAATGATACTCTATGTAAACTGCACACATGGTTTCAGACGAATGAACTAATTATAAATAAGGATAAGACTGGAAATTAATTATTCTTTCACACTGGCCGTGTGTAGGCTAAATTGTGGAAACGTAGAGTCAGACTGAAAAATTCAATGCCATAGCCGGGATTTGAACCACGGATCTTCTGGTTTCCGTCCAGCCGCACTACCATTGTGCTACTATGGCCAACGTGCCGATATGACATTAAATTCTCCAACTGACTCGTATTTTCCCGGTAAACCACTTAGGAGTTCTCATAAACACATGAGACAACTACCTTAATGGCGACTTACTACATGTAAGTACTTTAAGGCCCGGGCTTTATAGTTAACCACTATTAGGTTAATTAATGGAAATTAATTATTCTTTCACACTGGCCGTGTGTAGGGAGTAAAACTCTTTTTACTGCAACATTCATTTTATTCTGTAAATGATTTTTTAAATGTTAATTAGTTTTAAGTGATTGTAAATAATGACAGTGGACATGAATGTAATTTTTATACTATGACATGTCTGATATCAATTAAAAGGACAAAATAAATTGAATTAAATTGAATTATATCATGAATTAGAGTAAACTCCACATTTGTGAACAATTACTTTTATATAGCATTTCTCTATGGTCTTTATATAGTTTGTTTATATTTATTTGCTTTTTCTACTTTAGACTTTTGTTGGATGCTGTATCTGTTACAGTTTTTAGTCTTATGTAACTTTTTATATTTATCTTTGTATCTTGAACTGACGTGTCCTATAACATATGTATTATGTTCCAAAGGATGAAATAAATACAAATACAAAAAAAAAAAAAAAAAAAAAAACTTATCTATACCAGGCTTTAAAAATTAAAGGGAATGCTTTGGTGATTTGCATTTTGAAAGAACTCAAAAAGATGAACAAGAAGTTAAGCAATTTGATCTAAACAAAGTTTAGTAATTAAATTAATTGGGAGTCGATTAATAACACAAAACAACACTCACTTTTAAATTTTCCTGGAACCGGTTTCTGAGGCCTTCCCTCTATCTTCAGCCGGACATCAACTTGTTCTCATTGGTGTAGCTGGCAATATTTTGTCATCGGTCTCCTCTGGTGGCGGTTCGAGGAACTTGCTGAACAAATCTTTCTGGGGTATGTCGAAATTGAATATTTTGTTCCTATTTTTTGAAATAAAGATTTGTTCCCATGTGGACAGTTCTTCTTTTCCTGTTGTATGTTTTAGTAATTTTGGTTCTGGATTTATGTTGTGGTTTTTTTCCCAAAAATGCGTGGCAACTGCTGATTTTTCTAATTGTTTGTATTTTATGTTCCTAAAGTGTTCCTTTGCTCTTGTTTCTAAATTTCTTTTGGTTTTTCCAATATAAATTTGACTACAGTCACAGCATTCAATTTGATATATACCAGATTTTTTGTTAGATGGAATGGCATCTTTGTTGTTTGAGCAAATTAGGTTTTTTAAGGAGTAATGGTTCACTGGAGCTAGTTGAATGTTTTGTTTTTTGAAGACTTTTTTGAATTTATCAAAGGCCCATGGATGGTAAGTGAATTTTTTGAAGATCATTTTAGTTTCTGTAGCTGAGAGGGTTGTGGTTTCCTTTAGTAGTTTCTTCTTTCTTGCTAAGTTCACTTTTTTGTCTACTAGTGATTTGGGAAAGTCATTTTTCTGTGCTATTTCAATAATTTTGTTGTATTCTATTTTGTATTCTTCTGCTGTGAGAGGGATGTTGACCAGTCTGTGTGCTAAACTGTTAAAGATTGCCTGTTTGTGGGATCTTGGATTGTAGCCATTAGCTTTTATGTAGTTGTCTGTCTGTGTTGGTTTTCTGTAAATGCCAAAGTTTATTCTATTTTTATTTCTGATTATTTTTAGATCTAAAAATGGTAAATACTCGTCTTTTTCAACTTCTACAGTGAGCTTGATGCTTTTTTCTTGAATATTTAAAAGTTTTAGTGCATCACTGATGTGTTTTTTTGGCACTATGGCAAATATGTCATCTACATATCTTTGCCAGAGTTTGAACATCCATGGGAAATACAATTTTGAGTCGAACTAATACTCAATGCTCCATTTATTGCTAGTATTTACCTAGAACGCGTTTCGTTAGGATCTTCCTAACATTATCAGCTGTTGTCGACTAATGGATGCCGGTTCAGTGAACTCCTCGGAGGTGATAGGTGCGTCTCTGTTGTTATCTTGATGAACTTGAAATTGGGGTTGTCTTCAAAGGTAGTATCGAAATTAAACAATTTACTTTCATATTTCTTTATAAATATTTTTTCCCATGTGGTTAATGCAGCTGGACCTTGGACACTTTTTAGTAAGTGAATTTCTCGTTCTATGTCATGATTTTCCTTCCAAAAATGGTACGCTACCGCCGATTTATCTATTTCTTTATTCCTTATGTTCCTAAAGTGCTCTTTAAGCCTAATGTTCACGTTCCTTTTTGTTTTTCCAATGTAGAATTTGTCACAGTCCTTGCAATTTATCCGGTACACTCCTGATTTTCTGCCTGTGGGTATCTCCTTTGTATTATGTGATTTCAAAAGGTGTTGTACACTAAATTTGTTCTGTGTTGCCAAAGTAATATTGTGTTCTTTGAAGACTTTTTGGAAAAGGTATGTAGCTCTGGAATGATACGTAAATTTTCTGTATGAGGTTTCATTGCTAATTGGGGAGAGAGTAGTTACTTGTTTGCATCTTAGTTGTCTTTTGAATTTATCCTTAAACAACAGAATCCATGGGAAACCTTTAGTGATCCTTATTTCTAGTGCACTCATGTACAGATTGGCCAGGAAGTGTGATAAGGGGTTGCCCATTGCTAAACCAGAAGTTTGATGGAAATATTTTGTTTGAAACTGGAAGAAATTCTGTTCTATGCATAATTTGGTAAGTTCGATGTAATCTGAAATTTCAAGTGATGACATTCCAAGTGATTTGAGCCATTTTTCTATCAATGTTGGGAGTTGTTTAACTGGTATGCTGGGAAACAGTGATTTAACGTCAAATGAGACTAGTGTGTCTTCTTCATTTAGTTCAGTATCCTTAATGTGTTCTATAAGTTCATAGGTGTTTTTGATGCTTAGGCTATCGAATTTTGGAAATGAGTTGAATTTGTTTATTAGCCACTTTGCAAGTTTGTATGTTGGTGAATTTATACTGCTAACTATAGGTCTCATTGTTATGGATGGTTTGTGTATTTTGGGTAAGCCATAAAGTCTAGGTAAGGTTGGGTTATCTGGTTTAACTGCATATTTGTTTGATATTATACTTGATTTTCCTATTGTGTTTTCAAATGATTTTATGCAAGCTGTTAATGGATTTTTGTTAATGGTTTCATATTCACTGTTAGTTAGCATTTCTTCCATTTTTTCAAGGTAATCAGATTTATCCATTATGACTATTTTGTTACCTTTGTCTGCCTTGGTGTATGACGTTTTTTTGTTTCAATGAATGGATAATATTTTGTTTGCTCTTCTGAACGGATCTGGTTTTTATTTCCTCCAAAATATTTTCACATTGGCTTTTAAGTGGATTTTGTTTTGATACTGGTAGACACTGTGCCGAAATGTTTATATCTGCAATGTAGTCCTCAATTTCGTTTGAAAAACTTACGCAAGTTTTTAATCCTTTGTTTAGAAGACCTAATTCTTTTGGAAAATTGGAAAATTGACATTGTAATATGCCTTGGTATATGTGGCAAGAATTTTTGAAGCAACCTTGTAGAAAGGCCATTTTTCTGTCATGTATGGTTCTCGAGTTATCGCTTCGAGAAAAAACACCTGACTCCCATGTTTATGCTTATGATATGCTTCAACTTGCAGTCTTGCCCTATGTTATTCCTTTTCATTACATAGTACTGAGTAAGACATTACGAGTGTCACTAGGAACTGAATATATTTAGTTCATAAATTAACTGACCACAGATCACTGCAGTCGAACATGCACGAGTGTTATTTGAAGTTCGGTTCAAGACCAGTCTGTAATGCAGATTTGAGTGTAAGGTGCTGTGTGTAACTGTAACAATAAGCAGACATTTCACATGTTTACATTGTTTTGTAAAATGTTAACAATGTGTCTTTCAAAGCCTGGTTACAGTGGCGCAGGTACTAAGGGTAAAGTACTCCCCTATTAAGCCTGAAATATTATTTTTAAAGTGTACAGTTTCTTTTAGAAATTGTCATCCGAGAATGTGCATGACTGGATCAATTTTTCACAAAGCCAGAAACTCATGACCAAAGCGTACAATGTGAGTGTACATACTGTGTCATGTATTGTGAAATAGGGCAAAACTTCCAGCAAAGAAATTGGCGTAACCTTTATTTATTTTATTTAAGCTACAATAAGCCATTTTCAGAAATTCAGGTACATTTTTTTCAGTAAATAAGCATGTTAATATTGAATGTTACAGTTAATAATGTTATCATATTTGTCCTTTGCTGTGTAAGTTTGCATTCTTACAATTTGTCAGACAACAAATGTTACTTTTGTCGTACCCTCCACTCCTTTCTTCCCTTTCTTATATTTGTATTATACAAATGTATGAGAAGCACAAATAGTAATTTCAGACTTCTTACTTTATCATTTGCATAGTAGATACAGAAGGCATCATATTCCACCCAAAAATTCAGTACCAAGTTTTCAGTGGAAATACATATTTTGAGGTCCCTGTGTATAAAAAAAGCACTTTTAGAAAATGGTGCAAAAGTGTGCTGTGTGTGTGCGAAAAAGGATCTTGTTAAGATAAGCAGATTATATCAAATAATATATTTAGAGGCAGTGGCAGTTTCCAAAATAGTCAATATTGTTGATTTCATTTTTCTACATTTTAATGAATTTTAAGCAGCATGTGTCAATTGCAGTTGAACAAGAAACCAGAAAGCAGTTAGCAATGACAAACTTCAGGGAGGCTAACAAGGAGGTTAAGAAGAAAGTGAGGAGGGATATACAAATGTTTACAGACCAACTGGCAACACAAGTAGAAGCAGCAGCAAAAGTCGGCAACAGCAAAGAAGTATATGCCATAACAAGAAAGCTTTCTAGGAGGAACTTTTCAGGGGAGAAGTCAGTCAGAGATGTAAATGGAGTAGTTTGGCATCTGAGACAACAATTGGAAAGATGTAGACATCACTTCATAGAAGTACTCAATAATCTTGGTGGAGAAACAAGAACTGAAGAAGTCGAAGCCATTTTGGAGGATCCACATATTTCGGTAGAACCACCAATATGACAAGAGGTTACAGAAGTAGTGAAACAAATGAAGACTGGCAAAGTACCAGGTGTAGATAATATTATCCCAAAAGCCCTAAGGTAGATCCAAACTTAACAGCAGAAATAATGGAGCCACTCCTAACAGTAATATGAATTGGTGCCCATTATGTGGGGACAAAGAGGATATGAAACATACTGTTTGATTGTAAGGAAACAGATGTGGAGGAAAGAATGTCAAATACCAAAGATGAATAAGAGAATCTGCTTAATCAAGGTTATAAACAACAATTATAAAAACATAAGGCAGTTTTTAAGTAAGGTAAAAAACATGTGGATATGGGCTGTAAAAAGAGAGAAGGAATAATAAGTGACTATTCTGTAATAATACATAACACGTGGCCTGGGCCAAAACAGAGGGCAGTCCAAAAATTGTAAAAGCTTAGTACCTCAATAAATATTATATTAAATATTAAAAGCAGAAGCATTATTAACAGTGAAGTATTCTTCATATTTAAGTTTTACGAGTCACTATGTTTACACTCAAACTTCACTTACTTGTTGTATAATTGAAACGTTTTCAAGATCTTTCGATCTCATCCTCAGCTGTTTGGTGACTAAATGAACCTTCCTCTTCTTCCACTATTACGGAGCTCCGATCACTCTGCCATCTGGTGTTAGGGGCACTAAGTTTTAATACTTCATTTAATGCCGGGATTTCAAAATTTATGACTTTATCACGGTTTTTGTTTATAAATATTTTTTCCCAAATATCCAATACTATGGGTGTACTTAAAGATTTTAACAGTTTAATGTTGTGGCCAATGTTGTGGTTTTCTGTCCAAAAATGGTGTGAAACTGCAGATTTTTCTGTTTGTTTCAATTAATGTTCCTCTGGTGTTCTTTTTGCCTGGTTAACAAGTTTCTCTTATATCAAGATTTAACTGTATTGGAACACCACAGTGAAGCGAAATAATTATTAATTTTTAGATGAGTCTTATTTATTACACATCTGCTTCACTTTCGTACCTATTTTGAGGACATGTTTCGCAAATCATCGTTTGCATCTTCGGCTCTTATGCGACTAAAGCTTGATCCAGTGGTGTGGGTAATTCTGGAGTTGTTGCTGCCATCTGTTGATTTAGTGATGAACTTAAATGTGGGATTCTCTTCTGGCGGTATTTCAAAGTTCATTAGTTGGTTTTTATGTTTTTCTATGTAATTCTCTCCCATATGACGAGTTCACTATGTTTTTGTACGTATTTTAGTAATTCGGTGCTATCTTCAATTTCATGATTTTCAGCTCATTTCTGGTAGTTTGTGTAGAAGACAAATTCAGTCTGAGGAAGCTGCTGAGGAACCTGCTAAATAAACCACTGAAAAATACAATCCCCAACAATTTGAAATCAGGAATTTATCAGATTAATTGTGAAACCTGTGAAAAAAGCTACATAGGAAAAACTAAGAGAAACTTGTTAACCAGGCAAAAAGAACACCAGAGGAACATTAAGTTGAAACAAACAGAAAAATCTGCAGTTTCACACCATTTTTGGACAGAAAACCACAACATTGGCCACAACATTAAACTGTTGAAATCTTTAAGTACACCCATAGAATTGGATATTTGGGAAAAAATATTCATAACCAAAAACCGTGATAGAGCTATAAATTTTGAAATCCTGGCATTAAATGAAGTATTAAAACTTAGTGCCCCTAACACCAGATGGCAGAGTGATCGGAGCTCCGTAGTAGTGGAAGAAGAGAAAGGTTCATTTAGTCACCAAACAGCTGAGGATGAGATCGAATGATCTTGAAAACGTTTCAATTATACAACAAGTAAGTGAAGTTTGAGTGTAAACATAGTGACTCATAAATCAAACTTAAATATTATATTGTCGCGAACCCGATCGCGATAATGCGGCTTGCGCACACAAAGGAACTGATAGGCGGACAGTGTGGAAATACAAAGCTTGCAAAAAAGCAGATAAACATAGTGTGAGATAAAGGACTTGCCGGCCCAGATTAAGTTACGCTTCTGGAAGGTGATGGAATATTCGCTTTCTTTATTTTTCTGGAAGAGTCTCGAATTTATCAATGAGGTATTTAAGAAGGCGATGACTCGCCAAGAGAGTTGTGAAACAAGAGTTGTGAGTAAGCAGAAAACACTGTAAAGTGTTGTTGATGTTGTAAAGAGAGCTGATCGCTGTTTGTTATTGTCATCTACCTTGGTGTTGTAGATTGTGATATGTGATGTAATTCTGCTGCTATGAAGTGTGTTTCTATGCAAATAAAGAACATTTCGAATTTCGGCAAATTGGACTTTTAATTCTACGAACCCACAAAGTCACAATATTATAAAAAAAAAAGATATGAATTGAAGAATATCTTCCTGAGGAATGGAAGAAGCGTTTCCTCAAGATACAGAAGAAGGGTGACCTCTCACATTGCACTAACTGGAGGGGAATAACATTGCTCTCATATGGGGGAAAAGTGATGTCAAGAATCATACTGAAGAGATAGCAGAGCTGTTGATAGGAGACTATGTCAAGAACAGGCAGGTTTCAGGGAAGGTCGGTGTACTGTGGATCAGATTAACACATTAGGGCTAATCATTGAACAATTTGCTGAGTGTAAGACATCTCTGTATGTACTTTCATTGATTTTGAAAAGGCCTTTGACTGTCAACCGGAGGAAAATGTGGAAGGTTACTGAAAATTTTGGAATTCCACAAAAGATAATCCGTCTTATGCAGGCAATGTATGATGGATATACGTGTCAAGTAAAACATAAACGGAACCTGTCTGAGCCTTTTGTTTTAAAATATGGAGTAAGACAAGCATGTCTACTGTTGCCAATTTTATCATTAAAAAGGATTGTGATTATGCGGGTGAACTTTGTCTTCATGCAGATTGTTTTTGGGACTTGGAAATCAAACTAAATGACTTAAAAATAGAAGCTAAAAAAGTAGGTTTAAAGATTAATAACAAACAGACTTAAGAAAATGCGCATAAACCATTGTAACAATTCTAACTTGACTCTATTTGGAATGGATAAAGAAAAGGTAGAGGAATTTTGCTACTTAGGAAGCATGGTAAGCCAGAATGGAGGTGCTTTGAGAGATGATGTGAGTCGTATAAATAAAGCCAAAGGAACTTTTGCACAGCTACGGCCAATATGGAGATCCCCTCACATTCGTATAAAAACAAAGCTGAGGATATTCAACTCAAATGTTAAATCTTTGTTCCTGTATGGAAGTGAGACCTTGAAAGTGACTAAAGACATTACAACAAGGCTACAAACTTTTATAAATCGCTTGAGGTATATCATGAGAATATGGTGGTCAAAGACTATCTCAAACAAAGACTTTTGGGAAGCTACAAGTCTGGAATCCACAAGGTAGTCCACAGGCAAGGCAGACTGAGGTTTACCTGGAAGAGAACCATGGAAAGGGAGATTGCTGAAGTTAACAAGACATGGAATATTGGTTGCAGATAGAACATGCTGCGGAAATTTCGTCAAGGCCCTATGTTCCACCTAGGGAGGAATTAAAGGAATTAACTAAGCGGTATGTCATCAGCATTTGGAAAAGTATCTACTATCCACTACTACCGCTGCAGCACACTCTAAGTGAAACCATTCCTGGCAAGCTTTTATTATGAGTAACTGGAAACATAAGAAAGAGTGAGTCTTTCTGTGAATAATTAGTGAAATTAGTATGACATGATTGGTAATGGCAAAGAAAATCATGTGATTGCTGTACATAACAATTTTGTGTTAAAGAAATTCACCAGTTTTCAAAGTTGTGTACCATAAATGCTTCATTATGCAGATAGAAGCATTATTAGAAATTAAGAATAATAGCACTTTTGGTAGAGGTTTATGTTGTTTGTTTGAATGACTTAGACTGCATATTATTTAATTGAATTTGTTTTTAAATATTGTTTTACAGGTCTTGTAATAGAAGGGGAGGATGGAGAGCTTAGAGTACATCATTCACTTGCACGTCATGGTGCTACAGTACCATTAAATGATGTAACTTTAAATGTTATAAGCCAAGCACAGCATGAGCTCATTGACACAAGCTTGTTAACATCACAAGTTAATGGTGATATTGATACACAGGTTCGTCGTCTAGGTAAGTGTCAGAAATATTAAAGCTTTTGAACCCTGCCTCAATGAAATTTAACTTAAAGTTGGGTCCATAAATCTTTAGTATCTTTTGGTTAATTCTATAATACATATTACACATGTGATGCATTTTGATTCATGCATCCTTTTAAAAACAAAACAAAATTTTACTTCTACAGTAGATAGATAATTTATTCATCTTGTAAATCATACAGTGTACATGAGTACTATGATATAAGGCACGGCAAATTGTGAATTTGCAGTGCAATTAACTATACTTGTAAATTAACAAGTCACATCCAATAAGGACAAGTCAGTGTTTTTACAAAATAATGTTTTATAAAGATATCTCAAAAATTTTATAATATACACAATTAATTCAGAAATGTAACAATATTATAAACTTTACATAAATTCACTAACAGAATAAAAACAGTGGTCTAGCAAGTATGCCAAAACTGACTTTTTAAATGCTGAAAAATTGCAAGTGGTTTTATTGGCTATAGGCAGTTTATTAAAAAAAGTGATTCCTAGGTTTATTACGCTGTTTTGATGAGCTCTTGTGCTACTTCTATTCACATGAATATCCATTCTCTGTCTAGTATTATGATTATGAACTGTGTCATTAAAGGTACAATGGTCATTTCCTTTCATTAAATTTGTCTTTGTAAATTTTAAAATTTCAAAAATGAAAATACAAGGGAGAGGTAAGATTTTAAATTTTTTAAATAATGGTCTGCATGTAGATGCTGATTTAATTCCTCCAAGTATTCTTAGAATCCATTTTTGCATTATGAATAATGATTTACAATGTGGTGAGTTACCCCATAAAGTTATGCCATATTTTAAAATGGATTGAGCACAGACAAAATACACACTTCTGAGAGTTTTTATGTTAACTATGTGTACCAGTTGTCTGAAATTATAAGAAATTGTACTCAGTTTTTAAATTAGATGATCAACATGTGTCTCCCACTTTAGGTTACTCTGTATCCAAAGACCAAGAAATTTAGTTGTATTTACGTACTTAATTACTGTATTATTACATATTAATTGTGATTGTACAGGAGACTTATTCTGAGAAAACTGAAAATGAATTACATGTGTCTTATCAAGTTTACAATTAAATTATTATTGCTGAACCATTTAGAAACATTACTGAACATTCTGCTCGATACGATTTGTAGCTCTTCAAGTGCATTGCTTTCAATTAATATATTTGTGTCGTCAGCATATTGAACTATTGTTTTAGCTGAAATATTTGACTGTAAATCATTTACAAACAATAATAAAAGAATAGGACCCAAAATAGAACCTTGTGGTACACCAAACTTAATATATTTTGTGTCTGATTAGTATTGTTTAATGCAATCTTCTTCTGTATGTGAAATGTCTACTATTTGCTTCCTGTCCTTTAGATATGATTTGATCTATTCCAATGCATGCCCTCTAATACCCATATATTCTAATTTTTGGAATAGTAAATTGTGGTTTAGTACATCAAATGCTTTAGTTAGGTCGTAAAATGCGCCTAGTATTTTGTCTTTGTTATCCAAAGTATTTATTACACTGTTTACAAAATCAAAAAGTGCAGTTTCTGTTGATTTTTGTTTACAAAACCCATGCTGAGTTTTAGATATTAAATCATTCATCTCTATAAATACTGTAAGTCTTTTATAGAATATCTTTTCCAGTACTTTAGAGAAGCTGGATAAAAGTGAAATTGGTCTGTTGGTGCAATTGGAGGTATTAATCAAATTTCTTTACGTAAAATTTTATCATTTTCATCAATTAATCATATTGGATGAATATTAACTAACATTTACTATCTATGATTATAAATCATATTCACAGATTCTAAATCTGTTGCACTTAATTCTGCCAAAATAGTTCATCAATTTAGTAAATTGGTTTTATCTCCTTTTTTGTATAGTGGCTTTACTTTAGCAGTTTTTAGAGCTTCTGGAAACACTGCATGTTCAAGTGAGCTATTACATCCGTCTGCTAATGGATGTGCAATAAGAACAGAACATTTCTTTAGCAAAAAATCAGGAACATTATCAATACCTGAAGAGTACTTGTATTTAAATTTGGATACTACTGAAACGATTTTCTTGAAATCAGTAGGGCATAAGAACATAGTCGTTTCACATATATTTGCTTTGCATATATTTGCATAATAATAAATGAATCTACAGAAAGAGAAGTGGAAGATAAAGCAAAGGAAATCCTAAAAATAGTAAAACAATATTTCCTAAACTTAGACCTAATGATAAATTTAAATAAGACATGCTGGATAAAGTTTAATCTCAAGAAGTGTTCAACAAATATAAAAATTACTGTTGATGGTGAAAGTATTCCAGAAACATGCCAAACAGAATTTTTGGGGGTAGTAATTGATAAACACTTAGGGTGAAAGCAACGCATAGAACATATAATAAAAAAAACTAAATAAAGGTATATACGTAATGAAACAAGTTAGACGAACTATGGACGATAAAACCTTAAAACAAGTGTATTATGCATTTATCTATTCACATATAAAATATGGGATATCTTTATGGGGTAATATAAATGCAAAAGAGGTGTTAAAAATTTTCAGATTACAAAAGAAATCTATCCGAATAATTGAAAATGTTGAGAGAAGATCTAGCTGTAGGCAGATATTTAAGAAGCATAATATTTTAACTGTTACATGCATATACATATATGAAAGCATTAAATATGTAATAGAAAGGAATACATGTAAAAAGAACTGTAATGTACACTCATATAATGTAAGGAATAAAGCTGACTATTTTAGGACCACACTAAGGGGAACACTAAACAACAGATCATTAGAAAGTATCGGAAAAGACATGTATAATAGATTGCCAGGTAAAATAAAGAATACTAAACTACGTAATATTAAGAATATAAAAAGGTATTTGTCAGAACAAACTTTTTATAGTGTGGAAGAGTACAAAGCAAAAAATGGAAAATAAACAATGTACAATTCCTTTCTTGGAATTTCAGACTACATTGAACCAACCAAATTATGCATAGAACAAAATTTCTTCCAGTTTCAAACAAAATATTTTCACCAAACTTCAGGGTTAGAAATGAACAACCCCCTATCACCCTTCCTGGCCGATCTGTACATGAGTGCATTAGAAATAAGGATCAACAAAGGTTTCCCTTGGATGTTCAAACTCTGGCAACGATATGTAGATGACATCTTTGCAATAGTACCAAAAACTTTTAAATATCCAAGAAAAAAGCATCAAATTCACTGTAGAAATAGAAAAGGATGAGCATTTACCATTTTTGGATCTAAAAATAATGAGGAATAAAAACAGACTAACCTTTGGCATTTACAGAAAACCAACACAGACAGACAACTACATAAAAGCTAATGGCTACAACCCAAGATCCCACAAACAGGCAATCTTCAATAGTTTAGCACACAGACTGGTAAACATCCCTCTCACAGCAGAAGAATACAAAACAGAATACAACAAAATAATTGAAATAGCACAAAAAAATAACTTTCCCAAATCATTAGTGGACAAAAAAGTGAACTTAGCAAAAAAGAAGAAGCTACTAAAGGAAACCACAACCCTCTCAGCTACAGAAACTAGTATGTTTTTCAAAAAAATTCACTTACCATCCATGGGCCTATGATAAATCCAAAAAAGTCTTCAAAAAACAAAACATTCAACTAGCACCAGTCAACCATTTCTCCTTAAAAAATCTAATTTGCTCAAACATCAAAGATGCCATTCCATCTAACAAAAAATCTGGTATATATCAAATTGATTGCAATGACTGTATTCAAATTTATATCGGAAAAACAAAAAGAAATTTAGAAACAAGAGCAAAGGAACACTTTAGAAACATAAAATATAAACAATTAGAAAAATCAGCAGTTACACACATTTTTGGGAAAAAAACCACAACATAAATCCAGAACCAAAACTACTAAAACATACATCAGGAAAACAAGAACTATCCACATGGGAACAAATCTTCATTTCAAAAAATAGGAACAACGTATTCAATTTCGACATCCCCCAGAAAGATTTGTTCAGCAAGTTCCTCGAACCGCCACCAGAGGAGACCTGTGACAAAATGTCGTCAATTACACCAACGAGAACCAGTCGAGAGCCGGCTGATGATAGAGGCAAAGCCTCAGAAACATGTTCCGAAAATATTTAAGTGTCTTTAATCGACTCTCTTTAAAGTTAATTAAACAATGTACATTTTAGTTTCTAAGCAGTGCAGTAGACTTTTGGGTGTATTTTTATGTTTTTCTTATAATGTAAAATGACGTATCCTCTGTATGAAATATAGGGGATGAATAAATTGAAATTGAAATTGCTCTATTTGTTTTAACTGAAGTACCCATTGTGGAGTTCTTTTGTGAAACAATATTTTCAGCAAGATTTATGAAGTGATTGTTAAAAGTCTCTGCTGTTAACTTTGGGTTTGTTATTAATTTTGAATGCTTCTGCAGTACTAAATTATCTACATTCTTATTGGGCTTTATTTCATTGTGTATTACTTTCCATGAGGCTTTCATTTTGTTCTGGCCACTTTTGATGAATTTATCGTTTGCTATCTTTTTTGCTTGTTTTATAACTTTATTCAATGTGGCTTTATATTTCTTAACATAGTCACTGAATTGTGGAGTGACAGTCACTGTTTGCAGAATTTTATGTAATTTTTGTTTGTGCGTGCAAGATGTTATAATTCCTTTAGTAATCCACAAATTTGATTTTCGTGAAAATGATTCTTTTATTTGTACAAGTGGGAAAGCTATATCAAAATAATGCCTAAATATTTTTTGAAAAGTTTCGAAGTTTTCATTAGTATCAGATGTATCATACACTTCATGTCACATTTCGTTTTTTAGTAGATGCAAGAAATAGTCTACATTTGAATCATTGAATTGTCTGGTAAATTTTGTTTTTCTAAGGTTTGGATTTATACTGTTTTCCATATTTATTGATATTAACTGAGCATTATGAATACTGTAACCCATATTCAGTGGGTGACTTTAGTACAATTGATTAGCATTAGTCAGTTACTAGCATTAGTAAAAATTTGGTCAACTATGGTTGCACAGAATTTTGTATTTCTGGTTGGGAAATTTACTAAAGGTTTTAAGTTAAATGTAGCTACCAAATGAAATAAGTCATTCTTTTGTTTTGAGATTTTAGCAAAATCAATATTGAAGTCTCCACAGACAATGAGTGTTTTGCTTAAATGTTTAAATTTATTAAGAACCTTTTCTAGTTTGTTCAGAAAAATATTTAAGTTACCATTAGGAGATCTGTATATACAAGCTACAATAAGGTTATATTCAACGAGTTCAACTGCAGAGATTTCTATATCTTTTTCATGCGACAGACCAGATGTGCATATCATACTAAATTTAATGCCATCTTTTACATATATACAACTTCCACCATGATTATATGTTTCTCTACAATAATGTGCAGCTAGATTGAATTTGGTAAGCTTAGTATTTAAAATATGTTTTTTTTTCAGCCAATGTTCTGAAAAACATAGCACATGCATATCTTATCTTTCCTTGAGGATAATTTCCAGCTCACTGATTTTATTAGACAGAGACTGGACATTATGATGTAATATTTTTAACTCTGTTGACTGATTTGTGTACTGATGTGTTTAGATCATCTCACTACATTATTAGCAGATTTCTTCTATACAAATATCCATATTGGTACTTTTCAATATGGGCAAAACTGAGCCAACTATATATATATAGAAGATTATAGGGAAGAATATAGGGAAGATTTAGAAGAGCTGGAGAATGGGAAAGTAATATATGCCAGAAATATACCGAGACAAGTGAGATAACCATGAAGAGGGGACTAAAAGTAATAAAAATAACTGAAAAGGGGAACTGTAAAGATGTTAAGGATGGGGATGTAACATATGAAGGAAAATTTTCACCAAGAAGCTCAAGAGCTAGGTCTAAATTAGAAATGTTTATGTTTAAAGAAAATATAAGTAGGGTATGGGATTAAAGCTAATGTTTTTGAGTTTGGAGGGATTAAAAATAAAATAATTACAGGAGAGTTACAAAGATTAGATAATAGAAAACATGGACATTATAGCAGTAATAGAAACTTGGCTTGAAATGAAATAGTTGGAGAGGTTTAAATTTGTAGGAAAGAGAGCAAACAAAAATGTTGATAGAAAAAGAGCATCAGGGAGAGTAGGTATTTAGAAGAATCTAGAAGTGATTACTGTTACAATGACATTAAGGGTCAGGGACAGTGAAGTTCTGTGGTTAATAATTAAGCAACTGGATAAAATTAATGTGTAAATAGGAATAGAGATAGTATATAACCCTCCAAATATATGACAACTTAGAGGAAGATATGGAAGAATTGAAAAAGTTTATAGATACAGAATTAGAATAGGAGAAGGAAATGGTAGATTATGTGGAAACAGATGTGGAAAAGGAGGAGGAAAAGATCAAATAAGACCAAGAAAAACTAGAGATAAAATAACAAATAAGGAGGGTAGTAGGTTTTGTAAAACAAATAACCACTTTGGTAAATAAAAATGATGAAAGTATTGTGGATTATATACCATACAGTGAGAAAAGGTATAAAAATAACCCAAATTAATTCATAAAATTGTTTGGGGATAGTCCTGAGAAGTCACATGAATTTTGGACAACATATTAATTCAGTGACCAAAAAGACAGATGGAAAAACCAAAGCATTCTCCAGAATAATGCTGAATACATATGGTCCTTATTATTACAAGAGGTTAGTTCTAAGTGGAGTTCTACATTCAGTATTATTATATGGTTGCCCAGTCTGGCAAAAATTTAGGAGTTACAAACAAAAAATGGAAAAATTGCAAAGGAAGATATTATTAAGTGTTGCAAGTGCTGACAAGATTGTGTCTACTATGGCATTACAAGAAATCATTGGCATATTTCCGATTGAATTATTAATACTGGAAAGAATAGATAATCTATAGATAAAGGAAATAAAAAGGAGATGAAATTAAAGGGGAGAGAAAATATATTGAAGAAATGGCAACAGGCATGGGCGAATAATGTTGAAAAAGCTAATGAACCAAAAGACTAGTTCCCAAATGTAACCATAGAAATATAAATTACTAGATGACACAGATTCTAAAAGGACATGGTTCCTAAATGCTTATTTAAAGAGAATTGGGGCCAGGCAAAGTGATCAGTGTGACTGCTGTAGTGATATGGACTTAGTGGAACACACTTTGTTTTTCTGTAAAAAATGGAAAAGGCAGAGAGAAAATACATATTTACTTTTGGATGTTGAGTTGAAAACTGATAATCTGGTAAATATTATGGTTAAAAGTAAACAAAAATGGAAGTAAATACGACCATGATAACAGGGATAATGAGCATAAAAGAGCTAGAGAGAAATGAGAAATGAATAAATTATGGACTTTAAGGACTCAGGTTCCTAAGTTGAGGTTATACCTATTTTTAGGTAATTCTTTCTGGGATACCAATGGAAAAGGGGGTTTTTAGTCGGTAAGAGTGGTCACTATCAGGGTTATCTTCCCTGATGCCCATGAAGATTAAAAATTAAAATTAAAAATGTGATTATAAATAGTAGTCACTTCCCACTATTATTAAAAATAAAAGGGTTAGAATTACAAGACGGGGAGGGGGCAATGAGACAGTATAATTAAAAGAAATAGAAATATTTAAGTGAAAAGACAAAATGAAAGTGTGTTTTTAGCAGATATAAACTCAGATCATAGATTGTGGAATAATGATAGCTACAAAAGAAAGAATTATAATTAAAGTAATTTGGAAGCAATAGCTTCCAAAACTAGTCCCTCAAAACAGAGGGTTAAAAACTGAATATAAATCGTTTTTTCAATTACTTTGAATGTCATTATTACCAAATTCCTCAAAAATTCATAAAAGAAGGATGGTTTAATGAAGAATGCAAATTAACAAAAAGTAGGTTATTTAGAGACAACAGATGGAGGAGCACTGAAGGCAAACTAGATAGGCAAATTCTGATATAAAGTAAAGGGGATTATGTATCTTTGTTAGAGAAAAAAAAATGAATGGCAGTAAAGGACAAAAAATGAAATTAAAGGAAGCGGTAGGAGAAAAAGATAGTAAAACTGTATGGGAAATAGTGAAAGAAGCATGGTTGAAGTATTTTAAAGGCTTAACCCTTCTCAAGCGGACATGTTTTATGGTTCTGAGCAGAAGGTAATTTTATAAAAATATTTAACTCTGCAAAATACAACAGAAGAATATTATAATGCTCAAATGTATTAAAAATCATGTTGTATCTTGTTTTCTGTTTTATTCCACCATTGTTATCTTACAGGAGTGAGCCTCTCTACAAAGCTGAAGGTTCTCTTATGTGCCATAAATCTATGCTATGGGACCACTGGCTTTACTTTCCAAAGGAAAGTGTGCTAAGGATTTTTATGCTTGAAAAATATCCATCTCCCTCTGCCAGGTTTGAACCCATGACCTCAGGAACCCGAAGCTAGCTTTTACCCCTAGAGCATAAGAACAACTTGTGAAGTGGTAGGCCAAGGTGTTGTTAGTGAGCAAGTAACATAACGATGGTTCCACATTTCAATAATGGAAACAAAACGGTTAAATATTTACTGAATTCTGGAAGACCTAAGTTATGGAATATTGAGAATACGCCTAGAGCTTTGGAAGAAAATCCACAGCCAAGTACTTAGAGGTTGTCAGTTTGGTACTTCAAAAGATGCCATACATCACTATACTAAGACACTTTAAAAATCGTTCAGAAGCTGTAAATTTGTATCACATCAATTAATACCTGATCAAGCTCAAAGTAAAGTGGATACCTGTTGTGAGTTTATCACTAATCTCTGGGATGATAGATTTATCAGGAGAATTATTACTGTGATGAATCCTGACAAATCTAAAAAGTGGCTCAACACTCATCAGCTTGCAAATGTTTAAAAAATTGTTGGTGTCAAAATAATGAAACGTCTCTGATGAGATTTTGAAGATTCATTTCAAATGAACAAGCAGTCGATATGTTTCTTTATTCTCGACAACTGGAATGAGTTCATCAAATTTTGAGGCAGAAGTACCTGGCACTAATTAATAGAAACAGAGTTCTCTTGCAGCAGGGCAATGCATGATTTCATATAGCTCAAAGAGCAATGGATAAAATGCAAGAATTGAAAGGAATAGAACTGCTATCACATCCAATCTGTAGGCCTGATCTATCACCATGAGATTGTAATGTGTTTAGGTGTTCAGCCAATTTCCTATGCGGATGAAATTTTGAAACCACTGAAGCAGATAAAATGGATATCAACAATTTCTTTGCATAAAAAACTGAAACTGGTTCTGTTGAGTGATAGCAAACCTCACTGAAAGGTGTCTGAGGACTATAGAATCTAATGATCTGTGATCTTTACTTTGAAGATTTGAGTCATTTGTAGTAATCATTTATTTCAAAACATTTAAAATAAAATTTTGTTTAAAAATTAATATTGAGTCATCATCTGTAGTTTTCCAAAAGATTGTGACATTTGAATGTTCAGCCCATTCATTGTTTTCTTAAATATTGTTACATTTTAGTGTGTTGTTTCCAGTAATATGTGTTCGAATGAAAAGCACACATGCACACACACACACCCACGCACGCACGCACGCACACACACACATGCACACGCACACGCGCACACATGCACGCACACACGCATGCACACATGCACACACGCGCACATGCACACCAGAACCTTTTATTAACTTCTTCCCTTTACAAATACTTTTCAGCCTATAGAATGATTTCACGACAACGAACATTGAACATTCATGAATGTAAAACATTTGCTTTTATATAAAAGTAAACTGAACAGTTTTTAGAATTATTAATTTATAGATGAGTCATATTTATTACACATCTGCTTCACTTTGGTACCTATTTTGAGGATATGTTTCGCAAATCATCGTTTGCATCTTCGGCTCTTATGTGACTAAAGCTTGATCCAGTGGTGTGGGTAATTCTGGAGTTGCTGCTGCCATCTGTTGATTTAGTGATGAACTTAAATGTGGGATTCTCTTCTGGCGGGATTTCAAAGTTCATTAGTTGGTTTTTATGTTTTTCTATGTATATTCTCTCCCATATGACGAGTTCACTATGTTTTTGTACGTATTTTAGTAATTCGGTGCTATCTTCAATTTCATGATTTTCAGACCAGAAATGAGCTGCTATTGTGGACTTATCAATATTTTTGTATCTTAAGTGCCTGAAGTGTTCTTTCTTTCTAGTGCCTAGGTTTCTTTTTGTCCTCCCTATGTAAATTTTTTCACAGTCTTTACACTTAATCTTGTAAATGCCTGACTTTTCCTCTGGTTTTATTTTATCAGTATTATTACTGTTAAGTAGGTTTTTAATGTTGTAATTGTTTTTTGGTGCCAATGTTATATTGTATTTCTTGAATATTTTTTGGAACTTTTTTGTGGCCCAGGGGTGGTAAGTAAATTTAGCAAATCTAATTTCTTGTTTAATTGGTGTGAGAGCTGTGATCTGTTTTAATCTCTTTTGAAGTTTGAATGATTTTAGTTTTTTATCTACAAGGTTTTTTCCATATCCATTTTTAATTGCAGTTTTTAAGATTTTATGGTATTCTTTTTGATATTCTTGCTGGCTGAGGGGTAGATTTACTAATCTGTGTGTGAGACTGTTGATGGTGGTATGTTGTGTGGAATTGGGTTGAAACTATTTGCTTTGATATAATTATCTGAGTGTGTTGCTTTTCTATGGATACCAAATTCTAGTTTTTCATTGCTTTTTTTGATTTTAAGGTCTAAAAAAGGTAGAGTACAGTCCTCTTCAGTTTTCACTGTGAATTGTATGCTGGGTTCTTGCAGATTGAGTAGTTTCAAAGCATCATCTATTTGATGTGTGTTTGGAGGAATTTAGTAACAGTGACGTCAAAATTAATATAAAAATTATTTGTGGTTGGTTTATTGACACTCGTCACTTACTTTTTCATATATTTATGAGAGACTAGTTTCAAAGGCCCTGGCCTCCATTTTCAATCTCTTCCCAACTGGCATTTGTTGTTATCTGCTCTCTCTGGTGGTGGAACTATGAACTTTTTTGTCAAATTATCTGCTGGCGGGATTTCAAAGTTCATTACGCGATCCTTATTTTTCCAGATGAATATGTTCTCCCATGTTGTCAATCTATTTTGGAATTTTCAAGGAACAAAAAGCAATAATACACATAGCAGAAGAAAACGGATACAACAAAAGTTTGGTGTTGAAGAAAATTAGAAAATCTAAACTAAAGAAAACCATTAAGGAAGCAACCACATTTATTAAAGAAAAAGAAAGCAACAGCATATTCAGTTCATTCACATATCATCCAAAAACATTTAATAAATTTAAAAAGATATTCAAGGAACAAAATATCATCTTGGCACCTACTAATAGATACTCAATTTTAAAATTACTAAATTCAAAAACAAAGGATGAAATTCCTTCAGGTAACAAATCTGGAATATACCAAATAAATTGCAAGAATTGTGAAAAATGCTACATAGGTCAAACAAAAAGAAATTTAAAAACCAGAGTCAAAGAACACTTTAGAAACATCAGATTGAAACAAGAAGACAAGTCAGCAGTAGCATTTCATTTTTGGAATGAAAACCATGACATTGATCCAAATCCAAAATTATTAAAAGGAGTGATAAACCAAAATAGATTGACAACATGGGAGAACATATTCATCTGGAAAAATAAGGATCGCGTAATGAACTTTGAAATCCCGCCAGCAGATAATTTGACAAAAAAGTTCATAGTTCCACCACCAGAGAGAGCAGATAACAACAAATGCCAGTTGGGAAGAGATTGAAAATGGAGGCCAGGGCCTTTGAAACTAGTCTCTCATAAATATATGAAAAAGTAAGTGACGAGTGTCAATAAACCAACCACAAATAATTTTTACATCATCTATTTGTTTGTAGGGCACTATTGCAAAGATGTCGTCTATGTATCTGTACCATGTTTTAAAAATATGAGGGAAGGCTTTAGTTATATGTGTTTAAATCTCGATAGTTTTTAGAATGTTCTTCACACTTGGCACCGCTTGTTCAGACGTGCCTTAAATCCCCAACTGCCTCGCTCCGGGAAGGGTTCCCAGCCTCGACCTCCAAATAGAGATGGTGGCGCAATCAGACACTAGAGAAAAGACAGCAAGCCACTACCACTGCCACTGCCCCTATAAGGAAGTCAGACAATTACATGCAGTTACATGCCTCTGTGCCAATCGGCACACAGCGCCCCCTTATCACAATGCGGGGTCGGGAGGACAGGAAACAGGGAGCATGGTAAAAGCAAGGGAGATGGGAACACTCATCTGGATGGCACCACACACTTATAACTTAAGTCACAGTTAGTGAAATCCTGTTCACTGTGGAACACTGATAGGTTAGCGAACACAGGGAGGGAACAAGCACAGTACAGTACTCTTGCACTAATGTAGTGACGTAAACTAGCGTAAAGATTCAGGTGACTCAAGGTCATAATTCACGTGCTGAGAGGCACCAGGAGCCAAAGATCACTGGAGAAGTTTGCCCCCAGCAAGTCCACAGGATTATCCGATGCGAGAAACTCCAAGAGAGCAGGTAAGCAGCAGAACGGAGCAAGCCGCCAGACGCAGTAGAGCTAATGGTGACGTAGAAAACAGCATCCTCCCTGGATCCAATATAGTCGACCACTAGGACCAAACTTGTGCTGGCGTCAGAAACTTGTAGATGGCATGACTTAGCAGCACAGAGCAGGTGCCACCATAATGGGAACAGTGTGCAGGTAACAGGACAAAACCAGGAAAAGATGAGCGAGCTGCAAAGTAAAAGCAAACAAAGCAGCAAGTAGAGCCAAAATGAACAAAGGCACAGCATAACAACATTATAAACACTATATCGAGATTTAACTGTATTGGAACACCACAGTGAAGCGAAAAATTATTAAATTTTAGATGAGTCGTATTTCTTACACATCTGCTTCACTTTCGTACCTATTTTGAGGACATGTTTCGCAAATCTTCGTTTGCATCTACGGCTCTTGTGCGACTGACGCTAGATCCAGCGGTGTGGGTAATTCTGGGGTTATTGCTGCCATCTGTTGATTTAGCGATGAACTGAAATGTGGGATTCTCTTCTGGCGGGATTTCAAAGTTCATTAGTTGGTTTTTATGTTTTTCTATGTATATCCTCTCCCATATGACGAGTTCACTATGTTTTTGTACGTATTTTAGTAATTCTGTGCTATCTTCAATTTCATGATTTTCAGACCAGAAATGAGCTGCTATTGCGGACTTATCAATATTTTTGTATCTTAAGTGCCTGAAGTGTTCTTTCTTTCTAGTGCCTATGTTTCTTTTTGTCCTCCCTATGTAAATTTTTTCACAGTCTTTACACTTAATTTTGTAAATGCCTGACTTTTCCTCTGGTTTTATCTTATCAGTATTATTACTGTGAAGTAGGTTTTTAATGTTGTAATTGTTTTTTGGTGCCAATGTTATATTGTATTTCTTGAATATTTTTTGGAACTTTTTTGTGGCCCAGGGGTGGTAAGTAAATTTAGCAAATCTAGTTTCTTGTTTTATTGGTGTGAGAGCTGTGATCTGTTTTAATCTCTTTTGAAGTTTGAATAATTTTAGTTTTTTATCTACAATGTTTTTTCCATATCCATTTTTAATTGCAGTTTTTAAGATTTGATGGTATTCGTTTTGATATTCTTGCTGGCTGAGAGGTAGATTTACTAATCTGTGTGCGAGACTGTTGATGGTTGCATGTTTGTGTGGAATTGGGTTGAAACTATTTGCTTTGATGTAATTATCTGTGTGTGTTGCTTTTCTATGAATGCCAAATTCTAGTTTTTCATTGCCTTTTTTGATTTTAAGGTCTAAAAAAGGTAGAGTACAGTCCTCTTCAGTTTCTACTGTGAATTGTATGCTGGGTTCTTGCAGGTTGAGTAGTTTCAAAGCATCATCTATTAGTTTGTAGGGCACTATTGCAAAGATGTCGTCTACGTATCTGTACCATGTTTTAAACATATGAGGGAAGGCTTTAGTAATATGTGTTTCGAAAAAGCTCATGTATAGATTGGCCAAAAATGGTGATAGCGGGCTTCCCATAGCTAGTCCTGAAATTTGTTTATAATATTTTCCATCGAAGACAAAATAATTTTGATGTATACATAATTCAGTCATTGCCAAATATTCTTCTATTGCATTGGCATCCAGGTTTATAGAATTTAGCCATTTTTTCAGTTGAATCAAAAGTTTGTCTAATGGAATGCTAGGGAAGAGGGAGCGGACATCAAAGGATACTAAAGTGTCATGAGGTTTTAGTTTAAGATTTTGAATTTTTTCTACCAGGTCTAAAGAGTTTTTTATACTCAGAGTATGGAATTGTGGAAAGGACTGAAATTTTTTGGTTAGCCATTTTGCCAGAAGGTAAGTAGGAGTGTTTATATTATTTACAATGGGTCTCATGGGTATGTTGGGTTTGTGTATTTTAGGCAAACCATATATTCTTGCAAGGGTAGGGTTGCCGTAGAAATGTTACGTTTTAGGCAATTGTTGATAAATTTTATGTCCGCTGATATTAACCTTCTTTTTGTCTTTAGTTTCAAATATTGTTTTATTTCTTTCTTGTTGCCGAAATGTTCGTTGAAATATTCAAATGTGAATGATCTTACCTCCATGTTGTCAGGTTTTCTCCGAAATTTGTAAGAAAAATAGTAAAATTTAACAACAACAGTATAGAACAATTAGCTGCTGAAAAAGCCGTGTTAAAATCCGAAAAAACAAATCACTACAGAAAAATAACTAATATAGACCTCTCTTTGTACAACCTACATCTGAAACTTGTAAAATTACTAGGAAACACAGCATGGGACCACTTAGAAGCCAAATCATTTGAACATATAAATTATAAAGTCAAAGAGAAAGTTTATCGTCAAAATAAGAAACTAAAACGTAATCATAATCATTGGCAACCAAAACATAACAAAATTTCAGCAAAGAACACATCCCTAGACAATGTAATTAACCTCTCAAAGAAAAATTTTAAAAATGAAGAAATAGATGTACTTAACCAAGGCCTAAAAACATGTATAACATACTCCAGCAACCCGAATGAATTCATTGCAGACATAGAATTAGCAGTAGAAGGCTTGGAAACCATGGACAAAAATATAATTAGGAAAAAATCAGCTCCTATATTGGAAAACTTAATAAATAAAAAGCCAATAAAACATTTGAAATAAATTCAGATAATTAAATCTTTAAGGAAAAAGGATGTAATCTTCTCAAGGGCTGATAAAGGGAACAAAATAGTAATCTTAGATACAGCTACATACAAAGAAAAAATGTTAGAGTTACTACAACAAAAAGAATTCCAGGAAATAGATTCTAATCCACTCAACCGATGCATAAAAGATGTACAAAAAACCATCATTAATAGTAAAATTTTAACAACTACAGAACAAAAAACTATCAAACCAGACAACCCTACCCTTGCAAGAATATATGGTTTGCCTAAAATACGCAAACCCAACATACCCATGAGACCCATTGTAAATAATATAAACACTCCTACTTACCTTCTGGCAAAATGGCTAACCAAAAAATTTCAGTCCTTTCCACAATTCCATACTCTGAGTATAGAAAACTCTTTAGACCTGGTAGAAAAAATTCAAAATCTTAAACTAAAACCTCATGACACTTTAGTATCCTTTGATGTCCGCTCCCTCTTCCCTAGCATTCCATTAGACAAACTTTTGATTCAACTGAAAAAATGGCTAAATTCTATAAACCTGGATGCCAATGCAATAGAAGAATATTTGGCAATGACTGAATTATGTATACATCAAAATTATTTTGTCTTCGATGGAAAATATTATAAACAAATTTCAGGACTAGCTATGGGAAGCCCGCTATCACCATTTTTGGCCAATCTATACATGAGCTTTTTCGAAACACATATTACTAAAGCCTTCCCTCATATGTTTAAAACATGGTACAGATACGTAGACGACATCTTTGCAATAGTGCCCTACAAACTAATAGATGATGCTTTGAAACTACTCAACCTGCAAGAACCCAGCATACAATTCACAGTAGAAACTGAAGAGGACTGTACTCTACCTTTTTTAGACCTTAAAATCAAAAAAGGCAATGAAAAACTAGAATTTGGCATTCATAGAAAAGCAACACACACAGATAATTACATCAAAGCAAATAGTTTCAACCCAATTCCACACAAACATGCAACCATCAACAGTCTCGCACACAGATTAGTAAATCTACCTCTCAGCCAGCAAGAATATCAAAACGAATACCATCAAATCTTAAAAACTGCAATTAAAAATGGATATGGAAAAAACATTGTAGATAAAAAACTAAAATTATTCACACTTCAAAAGAGATTAAAACAGATCACAGCTCTCACACCAATAAAACAAGAAACTAGATTTGCTAAATTTACTTACCACCCCTGGGCCACAAAAAAGTTCCAAAAAATATTCAAGAAATACAATATAACATTGGCACCAAAAAACAATTACAACATTAAAAACCTACTTCACAGTAATAATACTGATAAGATAAAACCAGAGGAAAAGTCAGGCATTTACAAAATTAAGTGTAAAGACTGTGAAAAAATTTACATAGGGAGGACAAAAAGGAACATAGGCACTAGAAAGAAAGAACACTTCAGGCACTTAAGATACAAAAATATTGATAAGTCCGCAATAGCAGCTCATTTCTGGTCTGAAAATCTTGAAATTGAAGATAGCACAGAATTACTAAAATACGTACAAAAACATAGTGAACTCGTCATATGGGAGAGGATATACATAGAAAAACATAAAAACCAACTAATGAACTTTGAAATCCTGCTAGAAGAGAATCCCACATTTCAGTTCATCGCTAAATCAACAGATGGCAGCAACAACTCCAGAATTACCCACACCGCTGGATCTAGCGTCAGTCGCACAAGAGCCGTAGATGCAAACGAAGATTTGCGAAACATGTCCTCAAAATAGGTACGAAAGTGAAGCAGATGTGTAAGAAATACGACTCATCTAAAATTTAATAATTATAAACACTGTTCATAAACAAATTGAGAACCATTCAAAAACCCTATCATAAAAATTTGTAACAATCAAACAAATAATCAGAATATATATATATATATATATATATATATATATATATATATATATATATATAATGGCATAAAAAATAATTCATTAGTGAATTGTATTAAATGACTGTATGCTAGCAGTCTTTACATTGAAGATAAACTTTAGAATAGAATATATATCAATAGATCAATAAACAACAGGCTTTAATTTTGACCAAAATATTATACATTTATTAATAAAACTTCTGCCCAATTGCGGACCTACATAATGCGCCGATCCTCGTCAGAGGGAAAGGTGCAAGATTTTAAACACATTAAATTGGATGATAGGAAGACAACGAGGAACCGATGGAGTAAATGTAGGAAGGTATACGGCACACACCTAACATGAGGTGAAGGTGTGCCCCTTTCTGAAATGCCTAACCAAAAAATATTGGTGGATCTGTTTAAATATTATTTTATTTTACACCATCATTACATACAGGCTAGGGTCCACGTGATTCCAGCCGGAGACACTAAATGATCCAGAAAACATATCTGCAAAGTCGCAAAGGTACATTTTTACTTTTTAAGCATGAGACCAGCACATTCCAAGCATGAAAATACCTCCAGGAGATGATCACAATGAGTATCAAAATCCTGAGAGTAAACTACATCATCATCTAAATAGTGATATACATATTTGAATTTCATGTCTGAAAATAAGTTATCCAGCAAACGGAACAGAACTTATGCACCTGTAGCAATCCCATATGGCACGCGCTGGAACTTGTACAGCCTTCAGGGCGTGGCGAATGCAGTTATATGTTTAGACGACTCCGCAAGAGGAATTTGAAAATACGCATTATTAAGATCCAGGACTGTGAACACCCTCGCTCCCGAAAAATAATGGGCGGCTGTATGAAGATCCGAAATAGGTTGGACTTCACTACGGTGGTCTACGACAGGACGAAAATCCTTTTCAGCTTTTGTTACCAAGAAAATGGGACTACTGTATGCAGAGGTAGACAGCCGAATGCTTCCCCTAGCTAACATATTGTCAATTTTGGCTTTCAAGACCATCTTAGGTAGGATCAGGCGGTATGGCGGTTGTTTAACAGGAGTGTTATTGATAAGGTTAATGTGTTGTTGTTGTTGTTGTTGTTGTTGTTGTTGTTGTTGTTGTTGTTTTCAAATGCTAGGCTTTGGCAATGAAGCCATTAGCTCTCTTGCTCCAATATTTCTGTGTAGTAGATCCAGCAAGTAGGGCTTCACAGGTTAAAAGATATTCTTCAGTCATTTGCTCTTCTTTGTTGCACAGAGGACAATTTGGACTTGTATAAATTCTTATTCTGTGTAAGTGTTTGGCCAAATAATCATGTTCCGTAAGTAATCTAAAATTTACTACTGCAGCTTTACGTGGGATTTCTGGAATAATTTCTGGATTTTTAATTAAAATGTTCCATTTTTTATCTTTGGCTTTGTTAGATATTGGATGGTTTTGTTTGTTTTTATATTTGCTTTTGATTAATCTTTTTATGGATGTAAAGGATAAGTTTTTACTTTTGTTCTGAATTAAATTTGCACCTTTTTTGGCAAGGAAATCAGCTGATTCATTTCCAGCAATTCTACAATGTGCAGGTATCCACTGTAATATAATTCTTTTCTGTAGTTTTTGAAGTTGTTGGATCATTTTGTGACATTCTTTAATTTGGATTGACCTCATTTTATATGAACTTATTGCACATAATGCTGCTTTAGAATCAGAAAGTATGACAGCATTTTTGAATTTATCTATTCTGTATAGAAGGTGTTGGAGTGTAATATGAATAGCCGTTAACTTCTGCATCAAAATTTGTTGTGTGGTATCCTGCTGGTTGATAGAATGCGAACAGTGCACACTTAATTCCTGCTCCTGAGTTGTCCAAGTTAAATGCATCTGTGTAGATATGTAACCATTCTTCAGGTGGGTATCTATTGTTCACAGTTTCTAATGCAAATGCTTTTAGTACAGTTTGGAAGTTTCAGATTTTGTAACTATTTGTTCTAAATCTAATTGAATATTAATTGGTTCAAAAGTTAGTGTTTTTTTTTTTTTTTTTTTTGTTTTTTTTTTATTAAATAAGGTCAATATATTATGTGGTCAAATTAGTAAGACCTAGCTTATCGTAGAACAAGTTCCCATATTGCGACCAGAGATGTTCCATACTCCTACTCTGCTGTGGAGTTAAATGGACAATAATTCCATAAATTCCGTCAAGGTCTTTCCAAATAAAGATGGCGAATCCACAATCAATGGATGATTATCTGATAACTGTAGCATTGTCCCTTACCCGATGGAGTGCTTCCAAAATGGAGGGCACATCCGCTGACACCAGATAATCACAACCATGAACACACAACTCAAATAAAAGTTACGGTTTACACAAATACGCCATGTCCAACATGGCGGCCATAATGGCTTGAAGCAACCAGAAGTTAAACCGGAAATACTCGATTTAAAACCATGCTCTGCTACCAGACTGCACCAGAACTTTTTATTAACTTCTTCCCTTAACAAATACTTTTCAGACTATACAATGATTTCACGGCAACGAACATTGAACATCCATGAAACTGAAACATTTGCTTTTGTATAAAAGTAGACTGAACAGTTTTTAGAAAGTTCTTCAACTTCACAACAACGAACATTGAACAGTTTTAAGAATGTTCTTCACATTTGGCACTGGTTGTCGAGACGAGCCCTAAACCCTCGATTGCCTCACTCCGGAAAGGGTCTCCAGCCTCGACCTCCCGATAGAGACGGTGGCACAATCAAACACTAGACAAAAGACAGCAAGCCACTAACACCGCCCCTATAGGGAAGTCACACAATTACATGCAATAAGCATCTGTGCCAATCGGCACAACACATGCAGTGAAGATGGCCGACAATTAACAGGGCTATTCTGAGCTACGGAACAGAGAATACGTAAGTAATAAGCTTTTCCATCATTTTCACTAGTGTTGTGAACAATTAAGCTATAGAAGTTCAATATTCATTGCAGAAGTGTTCGTGAGGGTGGAATCATCTCCAAGTAATACGAACAGTAGGAGCACTAATAATTTTATTTAAAGTTAGGTTAAAGTTGAAAGTGACACGGAAGAGAAAATTAGACTTCTTTCACAAAAACCGGGAGTGGCGTTGGGCTTACTAGCCCGAAGCAAACAAGATGTTAGAAACAAGAAGCAAAGATGATGTGGAAGTGAGTCAATGCATGTTAGCAGACGACCCAGAATACTCTATGGAAAGAGGTATGAAACACCTGTTACATGTGATGGAAGAAAGCAGCTACTTATTGAAGAATTTGAAGCTAGATATACTTAAAGCAGCGAGTGTAATTAGAAAAGCATTCATGGAACTAAAGGTGGAATTAGTGCAGAGCAACAGCAAAATAAACAATTTCAGAGAATTAAATTTAAAGGGAGTCGATTAATGACACTAAACAACACTTACTTTTACATTTTTCCGGAACATGTTTCAGAGACTTTGCTTCTATCCTCAACCGGCCATCGACTGGTTCTCATTGGTGTAGTTGACGATATTTTGTCTTGGTCTCCTCTGGTGGCGGTTCAAGGAACTTGCTGAACAAATCTTTCTGGGGGATGTCGAAATTGAATACTTTGTTCCTATTTTTTGAAATGAAGATTTGTTCCCATGTTGATAGTTCTTGATGTGTGTTTGGAGGAATTTAGTAACAGTGACGTCAAAATTAATATAAAAATTATTTGTGGTTGGTTTATTGACACTCGTCACTTACTTTTTCATATATTTATGAGAGACTAGTTTCAAAGGCCCTGGCCTTCATTTTCAATCTCTTTCCAACTGGCATCTGTTGTTGTCTGCTCTCTCTGGTGGTGGAACTATGAACTTTTTTGTCAAATTATCTACTGGCGGGATTTCAAAGTTCATTACGCGATCCTTATTTTTCCAGATGAATATGTTCTCCCATGTTGTCAATCTATTTTGGTTTATCACTCCTTTTAATAATTTTGGATTTGGATCAATGTCATGGTTTTCATTCCAAAAATGAAATGCTACTGCTGACTTGTCTTCTTGTTTCAATCTGATGTTTCTAAAGTGTTCTTTGACTATGGTTTTTAAATTTCTTTTTGTTTGACCTATGTAGCATTTTTCACAATTCTTACAATTTATTTGGTATATTCCAGATTTGTTACCTGAAGGAATTTCATCTTTTGTTTTCGAATTTAGTAATTTTAAAATTGAGTATCTATTAGTAGGTGCCAAGATGATATTTTGTTCCTTGAATATCTTTTTAAATTTATTAAATGTTTTTGGATGATATGTGAATGAACTGAATATGCTGTTGCTTTCTTTTTCTTTAATAAATGTGGTTGCTTCCTTAATGGTTTTCTTTAGTTTAGATTTTCTAATTTTCTTCAACACCAAACTTTTGTTGTATCCGTTTTCTTCTGCTATGTGTATTATTGCTTTTTGTTCCTTGAAATATTCCTCTTTTTCCATGGGTATGTTGACTAGTCTGTGTGTAAGGCTGTTTATTATTGCATGTTTATGTGTAATTGGGTTGTGGCTATTATTTTTTATATAATTTTCTGAATGTGATGGCTTCCTGTAAATTCCAAATTTTATTTTTGTATCATTCCTGATGATATTTAGATCCAAGAAAGGTAGTTGTCCATTGATTTCCTTTTCTATTGTGAATTTGATAGTCCTTTCTTGCAGATTGAGTAATTTTAATGCATCATCTAAATGTTTACTTGGTACAATTGCAAAGATGTCGTCAACATATCTATACCAAACCTTGAAGATCAATGGGAAGGACTTTTTAATTTGTGTTTCAAATGCACTCATAAATAAGTTAGCCAAAAAAGGTGAAAGTGGATTGCCCATTGATATTCCTGATTTCGGCTTGTAGTGTTTTCCATTAAAGCTGAAGAAGTTTTGTTCAATGCATATTTTTGTTAGAGAAATATATTCTTCTGCTTCTATTGCTTCCATATCAATTGTAGCTAGCCATTTTTTTTAACACAGTCTGCAATTTTTCTGTTGGTATGCTTGGAAATAAAGATGTGACATCTTTAAACAAATGCTCCAAAATAGTAGAAGAGATTAAAAATGAAAAGAAAAAGAATTTTAGTAACCAAATCATAAAAGCTCTTAAAAAGAAACCGGTTATTTATACTAAAGCAGACAAGGGAAATAAACTAGTAATTCTGGAAAAAGAATACACAAAAAGGATGGAAGATTTGTTAGAAGACAGTAATTACCAAAAAGTAGAAACTAATCCATTAAAGTACTGCATTGAAACCACAAATAAAACGCTAAAAGAGAGCAAAATAATCAACAAATAAAATTGCACAAAATTAAAGTAGATAATCCAACATTACCAAGAGTATATGGGCTGCCAAAAATTCATAAAGCAGGGAAAGGCATGAGACCTATTACTAGTAGCATAAATGCCCCCACATATAATTTGGCCAAATGGTTACTAAGTAAATTTAATAGTTTTCCGAAATTTGAAAGTGCAAATTTAAGAAACTCTTTAGATTTAGTAGAAAAAATCAAAGATACAAATTTGGACAAAAATGACAGACTGGTTTCATTTGATGTCACATCTTTATTTCCAAGCATACCAACAGAAAAATTGCAGACTGTGTTAAAAAAATGGCTAGCTACAATTGATATGGAAGCAATAGAAGCAGAAGAATATATTTCTCTAACAAAAATATGCATTGAACAAAACTTCTTCAGCTTTAATGGAAAACACTACAAGCAGAAATCAGGAATATCAATGGGCAATCCACTTTCACCTTTTTTGGCTAACTTATTTATGAGTGCATTTGAAACACAAATTAAAAAGTTCTTCTCATTGATCTTCAAGGTTTGGTATAGATATGTTGACGACATCTTTGCAATTGTACCAAGTAAACATTTAGATGATGCATTAAAATTACTCAATCTGCAAGAAAGGACTATCAAATTCACAATAGAAAAGGAAATCAATGGACAACTACCTTTCTTGGATCTAAATATCATCAGGAATGATACAAAAATAAAATTTGGAATTTACAGGAAGCCAACACATTCAGAAAATTATATAAAAAATAATAGCCACAGCCCAATTACACATAAACATGCAATAATAAACAGCCTTACACACAGACTAGTCAACATACCCATGGAAAAAGAGGAATATTTCAAGGAACAAAAAGCAATAATACACATAGCAGAAGAAAACGGATACAACAAAAGTTTGGTGTTGAAGAAAATTAGAAAATCTAAACTAAAGAAAACCATTAAGGAAGCAACCACATTTATTAAAGAAAAAGAAAGCAACAGCATATTCAGTTCATTCACATATCATCCAAAAACATTTAATAAATTTAAAAAGATATTCAAGGAACAAAATATCATCTTGGCACCTACTAATAGATACTCAATTTTAAAATTACTAAATTCGAAAACAAAAGATGAAATTCCTTCAGGTAACAAATCTGAAATATACCAAATAAATTGTAAGAATTGTGAAAAATGCTACATAGGTCAAACAAAAAGAAATTTAAAAATCAGAGTCAAAGAACACTTTAGAAACATCAGATTGAAACAAGAAGACAAGTCAGCAGTAGCATTTCATTTTTGGAATGAAAACCATGACATTGATCCAAATCCAAAATTATTAAAAGGAGTGATAAACCAAAATAGATTGACAACATGGGAGAACATATTCATCTGGAAAAATAAGGATCGCGTAATGAACTTTGAAATTCCGCCAGTAGATAATTTGACAAAAAAGTTCATAGTTCCACCACCAGAGAGAGCAGACAACAACAGATGCCAGTTGGAAAGAGATTGAAAATGGAGGCCAGGGCCTTTGAAACTAGTCTCTCATAAATATATGAAAAAGTAAGTGACGAGTGTCAATAAACCAACCACAAATAATTTTTATATCGATAGTTCTTGTTTATCTGATGTATGTTTTAGTAGTTTTGGTTCTGGATTTATGTTGTGGTTTTTTTTTCCCAAAATGCGTGGCAACTGCTGATTTTTCTAATTGTTTATATTTTGTTTCTAAAGTGTTCTTTTACTCTTGTTTCTAAATTTCTTTTGGTTTTTCCAATAAAATTTGACTACAGTCACTGCAATCAATTTGATATATACCAGATTTTTTGTTAGATGGAATAGCATCTTTGATGTGTGAGCAAATTAGGTTTTTTAAGGAGAAATGGTTGACTGGTGCTAGTTTAATGTTTTGGTTTTTGAAGACTTTTTTGAATTTATCATAGGCCCATGGATGGTAAGTGAATTGTTTGAAAATCATATTAGTTTCTGTTGCTGAGAGGGTTGTGGTTTCCTTTATTAGCTTTTTCTTTTTTGCTAAGATCACTTTTTTGTCTACTAATGATTTGGGAAAGTCATTTTTTGTGCTATTTCAATCATTTTGTTGTATTCTGTTTTTTATTCTTCTGCTGTGAGAGGGATGTTGACCAGTCTGTGTGCTAAACTATTGAAGATTGCCTGTTTGTGGGATCTTAGGTTGTAGCCATTAGCTTTTATGTAGTTGTTTGTCTGTGTTGGTTTTCTGTAAATGCCATAGTTTGGTCTGTTTTTATTTCTCATTGTTTTAAGATCCAAAAATGGTACATACTCGTCTTTTTCTATTTCTACAATGAACTTGATGCTTTTTTCTTGGATATTTAAAAGTTTTAGTGCATCACTGATGTGTTTTTTTTGGTACTATTGCAAAGATGTCATCTACATATCGTTGCCAGAGTTTGAACATCCAAGGGAAATATAAAAATTATTTGTGGTTGGTTTATTGACACTCGTCACTTACTTTTTCATATATTTATGAGAGACTAGTTTCAAAGGCCCTGGCCTCCATTTTCAATCTCTTCCCAACTGGAGGCCAGGGCCTTTGAAACTAGTCTCTCATAAATATATGAAAAAGTAAGTGACGAGTGTCAATAAACCAACCACAAATAATTTTTATATTAATTTTGACGTCACTGTTACTAAATTCCTCCAAACACACATCCAAGGGAAACCTTTGGTGATCCTTATTTCTAATGCGCTCATGTACAGATCGGCCAGGAAGGGTGATAGGGGGTTACCCATTGCTAAACCTGAAGTTCAGTAGAAATATTTTGTTTGAAAATGGAAGAAATTTTGTTGTATGCATAATTTGGTTAGTTCAATATAATCTGAAATTTCAGGTGATGACATTCCAAGTGATTTGAGCCATTTTTCTATCAACGGTGGGAGTTGATTAACTGGTATGCTGGGAAACAGTGATTTAACATCAAACGAGACTAGTGTGTCCTCTTCTTTTAGTTCAGTATCATTAATGTGTTCTATAAGTTCATAGGGGTTTTTGTTGCTTAGGCTGTCGAATTTTGGAAATGAGTTGAATTTGTTTATTAGCCAGTTTGCAAGTTTGTATGTTGGTGAATTTATATGTGTTGTTTAGTGTCATTAATCGACTCCCTTTAAATTTAATTTATCATAACAACACTGTTTTCAACACTTCCAAGAAAGGAATTGCAATCTCAGAGAAACTCAAAGTATAAACTTGAAAGAAGCGTAGAGACAGTGAAGCACAACTTAGCACAAAAGTGAATCGAGAAGATATTGACTCACTGCTTCACTCACACTGTTTATTCACAGGACATGTTTCAAGAGCTTTTGCTCTTATCTTCAGCTGGTACTCGACTAGTGCAAATTGTAGTGGTTTCCTCTTTCTCCATATCATCGATAGATGGAATGATGTACTTGTCAAAGATGTCCGGTGGTGGAGTTTCAAAATTCATGACTCTGACGATTTTTGTTAATGAAGATTTTTTCCCATACGGAAAGGTCTATGGGGTGATTAATGTATTTTATTAAAGATGTTTCCAAGTTGATGTCATGTCTAATATTCAAAAAATGAAAAGCCACTGCTGATTTTTCTGTTTCACCATTTTTAATGTTCCTTATATGCTCTTTAGTTCTCATGTCAATATTTCTTTTTGTTTTTCCTATATAAATTTTAGGGCAAGTTTCATATTTGATCTCATAGATTCCTGGTTTTTCTTTGATAGTAATTGAATTTTTTTTTTTGGGGGGGGGGGCAGCCTTTTAACAAATTTCTGATATTAAACCTATTTTGAGGTGCAAGAATTATGTTGTGTTTTGAGAAGATTTTTTGGAATTTATTATAGGCTGATGGATGGAAGGTGAATTTTTTAAATTTTTTTTTTTTTTTTTCTCCTGTAGGTTCTAGGGTGGTGGTTTCTTTTATTGTCTTAGCTTTGTTGAGTCTGTTAACTGTTTTGCCTACTGAATTTGGGTTGAAACCGTTGGACATAACTACTTTTTTTATGTGTAGGTATTCTTCTTGTTAATCTTCTCTATTTAGTGGAAAGTTGATCATGCGAAATATGGCATGTTGTTGTTGTTTTGGGTTGAAACTGTTGTTCTTAATATAAATATCTGTATGTGTCGGTTTCCTGTAAATACCAAAAGTGAGTTTGCTCTTCATTTTTTTGATCTTGATGTCCAAAAAGGGAAGCACACCTTCCTCTTCTGTTTACAATGTAAATTGTATAGCTGGATATTGTATATTCAAAAGTCTAAGACCATCTTGTATGAGTTTTTTAGGTACTATTGCAAAAATGTTGTCAACATAGCGATACCAAACTTTGAAATAACTTGGAAAAGTTTTTGTGATATGTGTTTCAAAAGCACTCAAATAAATCTGCTAAGAAGGGAGACAATGGGTTGCCCATAGCTAGGCCCATTTTTTGTTTATAGATCTGTCCATTAAAAGTGAAAAAATTCTGATTGATACAAATTTCTGTAAGTTGTGAAAGTTCTTCTATTTCTTCAGATATTACTTGTATTGATTCCAGCCATTTTTTGAGAAGTGGAATAAGCTCATACTTGGATATAAAGCAAAATATAAAATTGGTCCCATGGTGGACTACAGAATTAGCAATCATGAGGAAATGCGTTAAAGTACTTAGAAGAAGATTTCAGCGCACCAGAAACAACATAGAGCTTCGAGAAAAACAAAGGATAAAATATTTAGAAGGAAAACGAGAGTACCAATCCACCATAAATACTGAAAGATTTACTTCATGGAAAAAATTTATTTTGTGTTGGGGAAGGGTCTGACCCCTGGAGTGTAGTTTACAAAATAACAGCGGGAAAGATTCGAAAACCAGTTACACTCACCACACTCCAAAAAGAAGATGGGTCTTATACCACTGACATGGAAAGCACAAACAAGTTAATGGCTGAACACTTTGTACCTGATGATGACTTGGAAGATGATTACCTCAAGGTGATTAGATAACAAGCTTTTGAACTGATGGATACCATAGATGAAGCCAAATTTACTCAAGAGGAAATTCTGGATGTCCTGGAAGGATTCCAGCCAAGGAAAGCAGCAGGCGAACATGGATTGACCAGTGACATTATCCAAAGAGCACATAAGAACTACCCCCTTTTTTATAAAAGAATAGACAATGAATGTCTCAGACAGGGAGTTTTCCCAGCAATGTGGAAAAGGATGATAATGATACCAATAATCAAACCAGGAAAGGAGGATACAGTGCAAGTCTCAAAATACAGACCAATTAGCCTGATTAATGTAGGAGGCAAAGTATTGGAGAAACTGCTCATAGAGAGAATATCCCACCAGATGTACTCAAGAAATCTCCTGAATAAAAATCAGTACGGTTTCATGTCTCAGAGAAGCACGATTGACGCGATAATGGCCTTGAAAGAATTCATAGAGCTATACATTAAAGAATTCATTTACATAGCCATGACAATCTTGGACGTTAAAGGTGCATTCAATGCAGCATGGTGGCCAGGCATTCTTAAAAATTTGAAAGACTTAGGATGCCCCCAAAATTCAAATGGAAGTGAAGACAGGCTGCCCACAGGGATCATGCAGTGGACCAGGCTATAAGAACATGCTCTGCAACACCCTCTTAAATTTGAATTACACTAATATGACACAAGTCTTAGCGTTCACAGACGACCTACTCGTTTTAACTAAAGGGAAAAGTATACTGGAAGCCGAAGCTTATGCAAATGAAGATATGAGGAAAATAGAAAGACGGGCTAAGGAAAACAAACTGCACTTCAACCAAAATAAATCCAAGGTCAAGGTGATTTCCAAGAAATGAACAAGAACTAATGAAGTAATCAATCTCTGTATAAACAATAAAAAACTAGAACATTTAGAAGAAATCAAGTACTTAGGCATATACATAGACAAAAAATTAAGTTTTGACAGCCACATCAGCCATATTACAGAGAAAGCAATAAATCTAATACACTCACTGGGCAAAACAGCGAAATTACAGTGGGGTCTAGGCCCAAAAGCATTAAGCATCATAAGTAAGGGGCAATCACACCTATTCTCACATCTGGAGCACCACTATGGGTAGAAGCTGCACAGAGAGTCAAGAACTCCTTAAAACTAAAAAGAGTCCAAAGATTAATATCAAGATACCAGAAGCCTACCCACAATCTTATACGATACCTTCTGTGTTATAGCACGAGTACACCTATAACAATAACCATAAAAGGAAAAGCAGACTTATACAACACACTGAAGACTAAAGAAGACTATGACACACCACTGGAACTTAATAAATGGAACCATCCAGCTCAAACAGTGAAAATCAAAATGACAGAAGATGCAGACACCACTATCTACTTCAACATCTACACAGATGGCAGCAAGATAGCAAGCAAAGTTGGAGAAGAGTGGCAATTTTCAAAGGAGCAAACCTAATCAAATCACTAAAATTCAAGTTAAGCAAAATTGCTCTAATAATCAAGCCGAACAGATAGCCATCCTAAAAGCTATGACAGAAATCAATAACCTTAATGTAGCAGAACTAGAGAAGACAATTACAGTCCATACTGACAGTCAAGTAACCCTGTCACTTCTCGAGAACAGCAAGAAGCATAATTCCATAACAACAGACATACACAGTATTGTAGCAGCACTTAGTCAACAAAACGGGAAATATACTTCAAATGGGTAAAAGCACACATCAGCATTCCTGGAAATGAATTAGCAGACAAGTTAGCCAAGCAAGCAGGAGAAGAAACAGGAATAGAGGAATAGAAACAGTTTACATCAGGATACTAAAACCTACAATCGATGCAGAAATTAGAGAAAAGGGAATATAGGATTGGCAGAACAGATGGTACAACTCAACCAAAGGAGCAAGCAATAACAAGGAATTTCTTCCCCTCCATTAGGGAGAGACTCAAGGTGAATCTGTCACCATGTTATACAGTTCTAACTACAGGACATGAAAAATCAATTCATACAAACAGATTCCACATCGCAGATAACCTTACATGTTCATGCAACACAGGACACCAAACAGTACATTACATAATATATGAATGCCCAGAAGTACTACAACAAAAAAACACATTAAGAGAAGACATTATGAAAAAAGGGGGAAGCTGGCCAGCGACTACACAACAGCTTGTATCCAAATATCTGAGAGACTTCCAACAATTCTACATCTCAATAGGACAGTGAAGTGAAGTGTAAAAACAAAGAGTTAAAGTTGTGACAGTGAGAGTGATATCAATAATGATTACAAGGACAATAATAGGAACTATAAGGACATAAAATAGAGCAAATCAAATATTACTTGTAATGGGGCATACTTAAAAAAAAAAAAAAAAAAAAAAAAAAAAAAAAAAAAAAAAAAAAACATTGCACGCCACCCCACCCCACACCTTCACACACCACACCACAAATTGAAGCTGCAGGAGCGTGTTGCATATGCTTTAGTGCCTTGCTGGAAATTTATTCTGACCGCTCTGTAAATTAAACTAGCTGTGAAGGCTTTGTGTATTAAAGAGTTGCACTTAATCCTTTCACCGATATGGACGTCATATGATGTCCAAGTTAAAATGCCCCAAACCAATATGGATGTGTATAGACGTCCTGCGCATACATGCATTTAATGCTCATTTAACGCCAATTATTTTAATCTTCCTATTTTACAATAAATTTAAATTAGTTGTATAAGGGATATAAACGTACCCTTAAAGGTTTCTTTTTGAATTGTACACCTCCAAACCGGGATAAACACGGATGAACACCCAAGGGCACATCTGCAGATTCACACCAAATAATATTGATTTCCTTGCGAACTTCTTTTTCACAACACACTACACATTTTCGAAACGGTTGCGACTTTTTTGGTTGTGGGTGTTATCCTTTTAGGAAGGTGTTTTCTCTGAAGTATGAGGGGTGATGTCGTGTTAAATTTCTTACCCCTTACCCCTGAGTATTATAATACTCAATTAGGTTACGAGCTATTTATATGCGCAAGTACAGGATGATGAGTGTCTTGCATGAATTTACAGCCTGAAAATTGCTAAACAACTGTGGATGGTTACATCCATTGGTATAAAAATACTTTTTTTACCATTTAACAGTTTTTCATAAAGAGGGATAGCTAGTAATAGCTGATCCGCAACACCCATATTTGACCCGCTATTTCCCCAAACAATTGAGTAGCTAACATGTCATCTGTAGACCAGTAGACGTCACTGCTAACTATATCCTAAACATCTCCTTCATAATCGCACAACAAATATTCCAGATTTCCTACAGTAATATCAGAAGCCTGTATACATCATATGCAAGATAATTTATTTGCTACATTACGGGGATAAGCCATGGTTAACATTGAAATTTAACAATTTCAAATGTGCCATTCATTTAGCTCTTGATAGCTATAAGAAATCACTCTGAACACAGAGAGAGTATAAATCACTAAAATACTGAGAGAAAACAGCTGCATAAGGCTACCAGAAACCTTGGTTGAGAAACACTGTAATAACAAATGCTGACAGAGAGTTTTCTTTTCAGTATAACGCAACATATACTCGTATGACTATCGCTTGGTATAGCATAAATAAACTAAACTTGAACCGGAGAAGTCGCTTGCATAGCTAAACATACATACATTGGTTCGTATACATACAAAACAAAATGATTCAAATATTAGGCACGTTCGGCGCAAAGAATGGATTTTGCTACAGTGAAACAAATTAGTGAAATTTCGACGATTTATTAATGTAGTCTCAACTTTATTGTTACTGTAGATGTATACTGCCTTTAATGGGTTTTAAACCAGTTTTTGTTTCATTTAAATAGCTTAATAAATACGGAAGATACAGAATTGTATTTATGATGCATTTTTACAGCATTTAACAATTTAAATGTCTTGTTCTATTTATTGGGTATCCGTTTCCGGCCCCTGAAGGGTTTAAATGACCATCAGCAAGCGGTTAATAACAACATTGGAGTTTCAAAATATAGTTTTTAAGGCAAATTTTGCATTTTGATTATAACATCAAACTTCTTTTCTTCCCCCTGTAATCTACAGGAGCACCATTATTGGGTGATGATGTTGAAATGAATCTTGATGATCCAGCTGCTGTTGATTTAAAACCTACATCACAAGACAGCTACACCTCATTGCTTTTGGATAATTTTCCAAGGAGGTCTAAAAGGCACCAGGTTCAGAACACAAGCCCAACTTCACAGGCACAGAATGCTGTATGTTGTAAGGAGGATACAAAAAGTTTCTGTGAGTACTAACTACACTGTACTTTATCTTGTACATTGAATAATTTTGGTAAAATGTTCTGTTTATTTGCTCTATGTATTGGAAAATTTAATTGTAATATTTACAAGGAAGTTATAAATACAATACATGTACGCCGTTGTTTCGTTTTACATTTATTTTGCAGAAGCTATAAACAGTGGATTTATGAAAAAAAGGTTTTATAATGTTTTGTTTGGAAATTTGTATTGTTACATACAGGGTTGTAAGGGGCTGAAAGAAAGGATTTTACTTACATTCCTATATAGCAACTGGGAGTGTAGCTACGGGGCTAGGAAATATAGGATGGTAGAGCTACATGAAAGGGGGTTAGAAGGAACATCTGAAGTTAAACCCAAATTAGTAGATGTATTCTGAGATTAGTAGCAGCAGTACAGGGTACTCTCTGGATCTTGAAGAGATCAGGGGTGCTCTAGAAATATTAAATACATGGTGGCGTGGTGTAACTATACTTTGAGTGATGTGTTGGTTATGCAGCTGAGTTTCGTAAGCCTTAAGTGCTCGGAAATTGGGTCATTGTGACATGAGAGTAAAATTTTGTGTTTCATCTGGTCTGTAATAACCAGTAAGTGCAAAGGTCTGGAGCCTCCTGCATTTTTGTGGTAGAAGCCTGCTGACTTTAAAATATAGGTTTTAGCCTGCCGCTGTAACCTGGATGTTCCCGTATTGAGATTTTCAAATGCATTTATTAAGGGCTGCAATTTAGGATCGGCACGTTTATTTGCTACTTGAATTGGTGTTGAGACAGACTGGTAAATCTTCTGTTTGTTCCACTATATGAGGGTTTTGTCTATGATCAATGATCTGTAGAGCGCAGATGCGCTGATCGATCAATAAATGAGTTAAAGAAAAAGGGTTTGGTTCATCCACTGGGAAATGGGAAAGAGCATCGACATCTGTGTGTTTTGCACCAGATTTATAAATAATGGAGTAGTCATACTCTTGGAACTTAAAAGCCCAAGGAGCTAAATTTCCTGTATTGTCTTTTAAGTTACGGAGGTAGCAAAGTGCATGATGGTCACTGACTTTTTTTTAAGGATAAGGGAAAACCCAGGAAAGAAACCTTACCTGGATAAGGTTTTTCTGGGGTTTTCCCTTATCCTTCAAGATGAATGTCAGGTAACTCTAAGCTCCATGGATCCTGGACTCATTTGAGCATCTTTTCACCCAATTCATTCACTGTCCAATTTGACTTAACGTTGGAGGACGTAAATTAAAAAAAAAAAACTGGAAATGCATATATGTAGGGCCTAAAATGTGTGAGGCTGTACCCAATTCACAGTAATTCTAATTCAGAAATACTGTAGTTTTTTTCATGTTTGTTTAAGGCATGTGAACCGTAGGCAATTGGATGCAATTTGCCATTTATGCATTGCAACAGAGCACAACCAATCCTGATCATGCTTGTATCAGTATATAATTCTGTATATGCTCCTAGCTGGTAGTGTGCTAACACTGGGGCAATCATTAGCAAATGTTTTAATTAATCAAATGAGTCCTGTTGGGTTGATGTCCATAAGTAATTCTGCGCAGATGATTCTCCTTTGCTCGTTATGGTCTTCGGTTAGTCATCAAGGGACCCAGCGGTAACAAACCTTTGAATATCCCAGTTGATGAATAATTATGACAGCACTACCAACACAGACGTCAAGTTGAGCACTGAGGTGTTTGACTGAGATCTGGTGATCATCTCGAATGAGAGTGTTTGCACGCTCCAATGTTGCAGGAGTCACAGCTGTGCACAGAGCCGCCCAGCACGCGGGAGATCAGACAGTTTTGCTTGACCTTGCGGCGATGATGAAACACGCTTTGCCCAACGACTCACCATGCTTTTGTCCACTGTCAGATCACCATAGACTTTCTGCAAGCGCCTATGAATATCTGAGATGCTCTGATTTTCCGCCAGAAGAAACTCAATCTCTGCCCATTGTTTGGAATGCATCTCCGTTACAGATGCCATTTTAAAATCTCTGTATAGCACTGTCACCTATTGGAAGTCAATGAAACTTTATCAGACAAAGCGGGAATGTTTGAAAATGTTCCACAAGTAATGTCAGCTTTTTCTAACCAAAATTGGCAGAGAAAAAACATGTGTTGCATTACTTATTGAACTCTCCTCGTATATAAATGGTTTTTTTGTCTGTCTTAAATACTTTCTGTCCAGTTGCATATAAATGAATTTAACTAATATGTTTCTTCTCCCGCTTTTCCCATAGCTAAAAGTACCACAAACCTTGATGTTTCTTGTTCTTATTTCCAATCTTCTTTCAAGCAGTTTCTGTACCTCTTGTCTTGCATCATTCCTACTTCTTTATTTAATCTCTGAAATCACTATATTAAATCTTATGTTATTGTCTTCCAATTTCTCCAGTTTGCCTCAGATGTCTTAGTCCCTTTCGAAATTGTTTCTAATTTCTTGTATATTTCCTCCTCTTTGCTTCGTTCCCAACATTCTCCTTTCAACTTTCCTCTTTAAGGCAGCATTTCCTCTAAGGCCTCCAGTTTTTCCATTGCTATACCTGTTATCACTTTGTTTGCCATATTTCTTAGTTGCTTTTTCTTCCTACTCTCAAGATTGTGTCACAGTTATACATCTATTCCTTTCCATTGCTTGCTTAGTTTTCCAAATATAAATGAAAAAATCTGATGTGTTGCAATTGCATAACTTGCTCAATCCACTTTTATTTATTTTTACTTTCTGTACTCTTTGCCTATAGCATTTTTTATTTAATTTATTTATATTAATGAGCATTCAATGGAATTATACAAATATAATAATTTGTAACATAAAACTTCATTTATCTTAAAAGAAAATTATGAAAATTTTCTTATTAATTGATGAGGATATCGATTTCGTGAAAACTCATTCACATCATCAGCTTAAATAACCTCGTTGTTAACGTTACAATCATTAGATGTAACTATGTTTTTGCCAGTGCTACCAAAATCTGAAAATGAAATAAACTTAAAACTGGAATCAACTGCCGGTTGATTTCAAAATTTATTATGCCATATTAAAAGCAGAAGCATTATTAACAGTGAAGTATTCTTCATTTTTGAGTTTGATTTATGAGTCACTGTGTTTACACTCAAACTTCACTTACTTGTTGTATAATTGAAACGTTTTCAAGATCATTCGATCTCATCCTCGGCTGTTTGGTGACTGGATGAGCATTCCTCTTCTTCCGCTGCTGCGGAGCTCCGATCACTCTGCCATCTGGTGTTGGGGGCGCTAAGTTTTGGTACTTCATTTAGTGCCGGGATTTCGAAATTTATGATTTTATCATGGTTTTTTGTTATGAATATTTTTTCCCAAATATCCAATTCTATGGGTGTACTTGGGGATGTTAACAGTTTGATGTTGTGGCCGATGTTGTGGTTTTCTGTCCAAAAATGGTATGAAACAGAAAAAACAGAAAAATCTGCAGTTTCACACCATTTTTGGACGGAGAACCGCAACATTGGCCGCAACATTGAACTGTTAAGGTCTTTAGGTACACCCATGAAATTGGATATTTGGGAAAAGGTATTCATAAACAAGGATCGTGATAGGGTTGTAAATTTTGAAGTCCCGGCATTGAATGAAGTATTGGAGCTTAGTGCCCCTAACGCCGGATGGCGGAGTGGCCGGAGCTCCGTGGTGGTGGAGGGGGAGGAGTGTTCATTTGGTCACCAAGCGGCCGAGGATGGGATCGAATGATCTTGAAAATATCTAAGTTTTACACGGGCCCAAATGACCTTGTTGTCGACGGGCCCTAAAACACCACACACTCACACTCACTCACCCCCATTCAAAGTCACGATTTTTGCAGGTTAAGTAATGTAGAGGTGATGCAATAGAAGCAAAATTGGGGATGAAATGCCTATAGAAACTGACTAGACCAGTACTTTTCTGAAATTACAAACATGTTTAGGAGCTGGCAAATTCTCAATGGCTGATAGCTTATCGTTATTAGGTTCTATACCATTAGAGTTTTATTTTTGACATGCCAAAAAAACATTTTTCTGATTTCAGTTTGAAGTTATGCTTGCATAGTTGACAAAAGACTTCTTCTAAATTAGTTAATAATACAGAAAATGTTGAGGCAAAAACAACAATGTCATCCAAATAGATTAGAGCCCTGTTGCAACGAAGGTCACCCAATAATTTACCAGAAACTTCGGAGAAAAACCTAGGGGCATCAACAAAACCGAAGGATAATCTATTAAATTCATACTGAGATGAAATTGAAATAAAGCTTGTATGTTTCTTACTTTCCTCTGCAAGGGGAACTTGAAAATAAGCACTGAGTAAATCTAACGAACAGTACCATCATGAGTTGTCTAGATAATTGAGCAAGATAATTGTAATTTTGTAGCAAACACATGACGGTATTTCTGTAACAAAGTAGTCATTTGAGATTTTTGCTCTGGTGTTAATTGTGAATTGATGTTAAATTTGGCGTTTTCAAGCTCGACTGGTTGGGAATCCGTGGAGGACCAATTGGATGCTTGTATAAGAGCTACTTCGTAAGCATTTGTAAGGGTTGTTCTAGAAAAGATAACCTAACCTTTGGTTCAGCACTATTATGAGGGTGAGTCAAATGAAAACCTTAAATTTGTAATAACAAATCGAAATTTGCGCCGTTATCCTGTAAGTTGGTAAGTGTCCTACAAACAGCGTGCAGAATGGCCTGTAGGTGGCACCATAGTGCAGATGCATACATACCTTCACAGTATCAGTATAAAGATGGCTGCCCCACTTGCGACTTGCACCAGGGAAGTACATGTTCTGTTATTCGATTTTTGCGTAGTGAAGGTGTGAAACCTATTGAAATTCATCGATGAATGAAGGTTCAGTACGGTGATGCATGTTTGTCACAGCAGCAAGTCTATGAATGGAGTAGGAAGTTCGCAAATGTTGTGACTTCAGTGGAAGGTGCTCCACATCCAGGTCAGGCACGAGGTGTGACTCCACAGAACATTGCAGCAGTTGAAGCCATAGTGAAGGAAAACTGCTGAGTGACACTGAATGACATTGCAGCATGTTTACAGATTAGTCATGGGTCAGCACACCACATTGTGCATGATGTGCTCCAGTTTCACAAAGTGTCTGCAAGATGGGTGCCACGGCAGCTGACTCCTGAAATGAGAGAACGACGTGTTGATGCTTGTGAAGAACTTCTTCGGCGCTTTGAACGGGAAGATGATGGCTTCCTTGCAAGAATCATTACTGGGGACGAAACCTGGGTTCACTTCCACCAACTGGAAACAAAGAGAGCGAGCAAGGATTGGCGCAATCCCTCATCACCAAAACCAAAGAAGTTTCGAACAGAACCATCAGCAGGAAGGTTATGCTGACTCTCTTTTGGGAAAAAAGGGCGTCATTTTGGAGAATTACATGCCTAGAGGGACCACTGTCACCAGCGCATCATACACAGATCTCCTAAAAAATCATCTGCGGCCTGCAATCAAATCAAAGTGACGTGGATTGCTGTCAGCAGGTGTCCTTTTGCAACATGACAAGGTAAGGCCCCACACTGCCCGTACAACAGTAGCAACAATCACAGACCTGCATTTTGAGTGTCTTCCTCATCTACCTTAGTCACCAGACCTTGCGCCAAGTGATTTCTATATGTTTGGACCACTCAAAGACGCAATGGGAGGAAAGAAGTTCCGTTCCGATGAAGAGGTACACCACGCAGTGCATGAGTGGTTGTGCGGACTACCAAAAGAATTCTTATCTAAAGGCATTTATGCACTTTGTAAGCGCTGGAGGACTTGCATTGGGCATGGGGGAGATTATGTTGAAAAGTGATACAGCTTTGTACCACTTCTTCACAATAAATATTTAAAAATATATTTAAGGTTTTCATTTGACTCACCCTTGTATTATGTACTGGTATAATACATTGATCTTTGTTATCTCATAAGATAGGTGATATCTGTAAGCCTTTCTTTTGTATAATCGAGTCATTCGGTTATAACAAAATTTGGCCAGGTGTATCAAGTGCAACATTTACTGGTACGTTTCAGGATGTGAAAGGAGGTGTATGAATATCTTGTGTACAGTATGCTTTGTGTAGGAGGTCAGATTCCTTTTCTGGTTCATTTACAATTTGTGATTAGTGACAGTTTTTCACCACAATGGATATTTACTGTGCCGGCATTAGGCAGTTTAAGAGTGATGTCGTAAGAAGCTAGATTTATAATATCTTGGTGTTTAAAAATTATTTGTGGTTGGTTTATTGACACTCGTCACTTACTTTTTCATATATTTATGAGAGACTAGTTTCAAAGGCCCTGGCCTCCATTTTCAATCTCTTCCCAACTGGCAAATGTTGTTATCTGCTCTCTCTGGTGGTGGAACTATGAACTTTTTTGTCAAATTATCTGCTGGCGGGATTTCAAAGTTCATTACGCGATCCTTATTTTTCCAGATGAATATGTTCTCCCATGTTGTCAATCTATTTTGGTTTATCACTGCTTTTAATAATTTTGGATTTGGATCAATGTCATGGTTTTCATTCCAAAAATGAAATGCTACTGCTGACTTGTCTTCTTGTTTCAATCTGATGTTTCTAAAGTGTTCTTTGACTCTGGTTTTTAAATTTCTTTTTGTTTGACCTATGTAGCATTTTTCACAATTCTTGCAATTTATTTGGTATATTCCAGATTTGTCACCTGAAGGAATTTCATCTTTTGTTTTTGAATTTAGTAATTTTAAAATTGAGTATCTATTAGTAGGTGCCAAGATGATATTTTGTTCCTTGAATATCTTTTTAAATTTATTAAATGTTTTTGGATGATATGTGAATGAACTGAATATGCTGTTGCTTTCTTTTTCTTTAATAAATGTGGTTGTTTCCTTAATGGTTTTCTTTAGTTTAGATTTTCTAATTTTCTTCAACACCAAACTTTTGTTGTATCCGTTTTCTTCTGCTATGTGTATTATTGCTTTTTGTTCCTTGAAATATTCTTCTTTTTCCATGGGTATGTTGACTAGTCTGTGTGTAAGGCTGTTTATTATTGCATGTTTATGTGTAATTGGGTTGTGGCTATTATTTTTTATATAATTTTCTGAATGTGTTGGCTTCCTGTAAATTCCAAATTTTATTTTTGTATCATTCCTGATGATATTTAGATCCAAGAAAGGTAGTTGTCCATTGATTTCCTTTTCTATTGTGAATTTGATAATCCTTTCTTGCAGATTGAGTTTAGATGATGCATTAAAATTACTCAAGCTGCAAGAAAGGACTATCAAATTCACAATAGAAAAGGAAATCAATGGACAACTACCTTTCTTGGATCTAAATATCATCAGGAATGATACAAAAATAAAATTTGGAATTTACAGGAAGCCAACACATTCAGAAAATTATATAAAAAATAATAGCCACAACCCAATTACACATAAACATGCAATAATAAACAGCCTTACACACAGACTAGTCAACATACCCATGGAAAAAGAAGAATATTTCAAGGAACAAAAAGCAATAATACACATAGCAGAAGAAAACGGATACAACAAAAGTTTGGTGTTGAAGAAAATTAGAAAATCTAAACTAAAGAAAACCATTAAGGAAACAACCACATTTATTAAAGAAAAAGAAAGCAACAGCATATTCAGTTCATTCACATATCATCCAAAAACATTTAATAAATTTAAAAAGATATTCAAGGAACAAAATATCATCTTGGCACCTACTAATAGATACTCAATTTTAAAATTACTAAATTCAAAAACAAAAGATGAAATTCCTTCAGGTGACAAATCTGGAATATACCAAATAAATTGCAAGAATTGTGAAAAATGCTACATAGGTCAAACAAAAAGAAATTTAAAAACCAGAGTCAAAGAACACTTTAGAAACATCAGATTGAAACAAGAAGACAAGTCAGCAGTAGCATTTCATTTTTGGAATGAAAACCATGACATTGATCCAAATCCAAAATTATTAAAAGCAGTGATAAACCAAAATAGATTGACAACATGGGAGAACATATTCATCTGGAAAAATAAGGATCGCGTAATGAACTTTGAAATCCCGCCAGCAGATAATTTGACAAAAAAGTTCATAGTTCCACCACCAGAGAGAGCAGATAACAACATTTGCCAGTTGGGAAGAGATTGAAAATGGAGGCCAGGGCCTTTGAAACTAGTCTCTCATAAATATATGAAAAAGTAAGTGACGAGTGTCAATAAACCAACCACAAATAATTTTTATATTAATTTTGACGTCACTGTTACTAAATTCCTCCAAACACACATCTTGGTGTTTGTTTAAGAAGTCCATTCCTAACGAGATCATGGGCAAATTCTCGTGCTACCAGGAGTTCTTCTGTGAACTGTACTCCTGTGATTTGAAACTTAAGATGGGTAGAGTAACAAACATCTAATATTATTAAATTTTAGATGAGTCCCATTTTTTACACATCTGCTTCACTTTCGTACCTATTTTGAGGACATGTTTCGCAACTCTTCGTTTGCATCTACGGCTCTTGTGCGACTGACGCTAGATCCGGCGGTGTGGGTAATTCTGGGGTTGTTGCTGCCATCTGTTGATTTAGTGATGAACTGAAATGTGGGATTCTCTTCTAGCGGGATTTCAAAGTTCATTAGTTGGTTTTTATGTTTTTCTATGTATATCCTCTCCCATATGACGAGTTCACTATGTTTTTGTACGTATTTTAGTAATTCTGTGCTATCTTCAATTTCATGCTTTTCAGACCAGAAATGAGCTGCTATTGCGGACTTATCAATATTTTTATATCTTAAGTGCCTGAAGTGTTCTTTCTTTCTAGTGCCTATGTTCCTTTTTGTCCTTCCTATGTAAATTTTTTCACAGTCTTTACACTTAATTTTGTAAATGCCTGACTTTTCCTCTGGTTTTATCTTATCAGTATTATTACTGTGAAGTAGGTTTTTAATGTTGTAATTGTTTTTTGGTGCCAATGTTATATTGTATTTCTTGAATAGAAGGCTTGGAAACCATGGACAAAAATATAATTAGAAAAAAATCAGCTCCTATATTGGAAAACTTAATAAATAAAAAGCCAATAAAACATTTGAAACAAATTCAGATAGTTAAATCTTTAAGGAAAAAGGATGTAATCTTCTCAAGGGCTGATAAAGGGAACAAAATAGTAATCTTAGATACAGCTACATACAAAGAAAAAATGTTAGAGTTACTACAACAAAAAGAATTCCACGAAATAGATTCTAATCCACTCAACCGATGCATAAAAGATGTACAAAAAACCATCATTAATAGTAAAATTTTAACAACTACAGAACAAAAAACTATCAAACCAGACAACCCTACCCTTGCAAGAATATATGGTTTGCCTAAAATACACAAACCCAACATACCCATGAGACCCATTGTAAATAAGATAAACACTCCTACTTACCTTCTGGCAAAATGGCTAACCAAAAAATTTCAGTCCTTTCCACAATTCCATACTCTGAGTATAAAAAACTCTTTAGACCTGGTAGAAAAAATTCAAAATCTTAAACTAAAACCTCATGACACTTTAGTATCCTTTGATGTCCACTCCCTCTTCCCTAGCATTCCATTAGACAAACTTTTGATTCAACTGAAAAAATGGCTAAATTCTATAAACCTGGATGCCAATGCAATAGAAGAATATGTGGCAATGACTGAATTATGTATACATCAAAATTATTTTGAATTCGATGGAAAATATTACAAACAAATTTCAGGACTAGCTATGGGAAGCCCGCTATCACCATTTTTGGCCAATCTATACATGAGCTTTTTCGAAACACATATTACTAAAGCCTTCCCTCATATGTTTAAAACATGGTACAGATACGTAGACGACATCTTTGCAATAGTGCCCTACAAACTAATAGATGATGCTTTGAAACTACTCAACCTGCAAGAACCCAGCATACAATTCACAGTAGAAACTGAAGAGGACTGTACTCTACCTTTTTTAGACCTTAAAATCAAAAAAGGCAATGAAAAACTAGAATTTGGCATTCATAGAAAAGCAACACACACAGATAATTACATCAAAGCAAATAGTTTCAACCCAATTCCACACAAACATGCAACCATCAACAGTCTGACACACAGATTAGTAAATCCACCTCTCAGCCAGCAAGAATATCAAAACGAATACCATCAAATCTTAAAAACTGCAATTAAAAATGGATATGGAAAACACCTTGTATATAAAAAACTAAAATTATTCAAACTTCAAAAGAAATTAAAACAGATCACAGCTCTCACACCAATAAAACAAGAAACTAGATTTGCTAAATTTACTTACCACCCCTGGGCCACAAAAAAGTTCCAAAAAATATTCAAGAAATACAATATAACATTGGCACCAAAAAACAATTACAACATTAAAAACCTACTTCACAGTAATAATACTGATAAGATAAAACCAGAGGAAAAGTCAGGCATTTACAAAATTAAGTGTAAAGACTGTGAAAAAATTTACATAGGAAGGACAAAAAGGAACATAGGCACTAGAAAGAAAGAACACTTCAGGCACTTAAGATATAAAAATATTGATAAGTCCGCAATAGCAGCTCATTTCTGGTCTGAAAATCATGAAATTGAAGATAGCACAGAATTACTAAAATACGTACAAAAACATAGTGAACTCGTCATATGGGAGAGGATATACATAGAAAAACATAAAAACCAACTAATGAACTTTGAAATCCCGCTAGAAGAGAATCCCACATTTCAGTTCATCACTAAATCAACAGATGGCAGCAACAACCCCAGAATTACCCACACCGCCGGATCTAGCGTCAGTCGCACAAGAGCCGTAGATGCAAACGAAGATTTGCGAAACATGTCCTCAAAATAGGTACGAAAGTGAAGCAGATGTGTAAAAAATGCGACTCATCTAAAATTTAATAATTTTTCGCTTCACTGTGGTGTTCCAATACAGTTGAATCTCGATAAACATCTAATAATTTCTTGTTGGCTGTGCGAAGAAGCAAACTGTTAGATACTGGAAAGATGGATGTTGTAACAAAGCTTTCATGCACTATGCTAATTGCATTGCCAGTGTCAAACAATATACTAACTTCTGGTTGTTAGATATAATACCTTGAGTCGTAAGTACATTCATTGGTGGAATATGTGAAATCGTGAGGTCAAAGGTGTTAGTGCTAATGGGTGCTACAGATTTTAGCACTATAACGTCCCTTGTCCGTTTGGGGGATTTTGTCTGGCTCTGCAATTTAATGCGGCGTGACCTTGGCAGTGGCATGAAAAGCAAACGGGATGGCCGTCAGCTGTGCGGTTGTTGGTTAGCCAGGAGGTATTGTGTCAAGCGTTAGGAAGTCTCTGTGAAAACTAGTCCTAGGTGATCTGTAAGATCCGCGGGTGAAATAATTACCGCAATTAGTACCACGACCGGATCCAGGAGTTACTGGTCCTGAATTATGGGGTAAAGTATTTGATTATGAGTAAATTGAAGTTTCTGTATCTGTTTTTGCAAACTTGGAACAGCTTGAGTTAGAGTATCAATGGAATCCGGTGAATTAGAATCATTGATAACCGATACAGGTTTTGGCAATGACCTTTGCACAAGGTCAACGCGTTGTCCTGCCAGCTATCCAAATGTTTCTGTCCTATGGACAAAAGTGGTTAAGTCATCAACTCTGTGGATTTGCTGGAAGTATTTGTTTCAGTAAGGACGGTTTAAGTCCACACATAATGTGTCTTATGCTTTCCCTTTCAGTCATGTTCGGGTTCACTTGGGCACTAAGAGCTGGAGTATTGTAAATGTATTGTTCCATAGGCTTGGCCAAATCTTGGTTTCGTTGCCGGAGCCGACATTCTAAGACGTCCTGGTGTGCTGCTTGCTGCAGTGATGAAAGCGTGTTATAAAGAGGTCTTTAGGTCAGACCAAGTGTAATGTCTATGTCGGTTTTGAACCAGTTAGCTGCTGCATCATGCAGATAAGGGGGTAAATACTGTGCTTTTGCATGTTCATCGTAGCCATTCGCTGCTGCTGTAGTGTCAAAATTATATAAATAACCAAAAATGTTTTGTTCTGGTCTGCCCTAAAAAATTCCAGGGTCAAAGAACGGGCGAGCAAACGGCATCACTGATAGCCTGGAAGGCTTAGTGTTTAAGTCCTCTTAAGTTGAGGGATCGACCTGAGGGACTGTGGTCATGATGTTGTCTAATGCCGAAGTAGAAAATGAATTGGAGAAGGTGGGAGGGGTTTGTAATTTAGGGAAAGATTCAGTTAGTTTCCTACACTTAAACTTCTTGGTTTATTGATGAAGTATTGGATAGGTTGCAACTTATGGAGTCAACGACTACTTCTGTGATTAATTTTCTACATAAACTTCCAAAGATGTATAACATCCGAGGAAATCACCGTAATATCGTCAACAGCTAGGTTATATGTTTGAACTGACTTATTTAATGATAATTGGTGTTCCTTAATAAATTTGCGAATTTCTTTACTCACATTATCACTTGAAAACTTAGAGGACAAATCTGTATAAGGATAATTAAACAATAATGTAGAGTACCCAAAAATTTTGAACACAGAGCTAATGCAAATTGCAGTAACACAAAAGGCGAAATATGTGGCAATATAAAATAACATGAAATCATTACACCATAAAAACCAAATTCTTAAATGACATACCTGAAAAAAATATTATGCATTAGTATTCTATACACATGCTGCTCTCGCTCTGGTGACAACAACAACAGATGCCAGTTGGAAAGAGATTGAAAATGGAGGCGAATGCCTTTGAAACTAGTCTCTCATTAATATAAACAAGTAAGTGACGAGTATTAATAAACCAACTACAAATATTATTAAATTTTAGATGAGTCGTATTTCTTACACATCTGCTTCACTTTCGTACCTATTTTGAGGACATGTTTCGCAAATCTTCGTTTGCATCTACGGCTCTTCTGCGACTGACGCTAGATCCAGCGGTGTGGGTAATTCTGGGGTTGTTGCTGCCATCTGTTGATTTAGTGATGAACTGAAATGTGGGATTCTCTTCTAGCGGGATTTCAAAGTTCATTAGTTGGTTTTTATGTTTTTCTATGTATATCCTCGCCCATATGACGAGTTCACTATGTTTTTGTACGTATTTTAGTAATTCTGTGCTATCTTTAATTTCATGATTTTCAGACCAGAAATGAGCTGCTATTGCGGACTTATCAATATTTTTGTATCTTAAGTGCCTGAAGTGTTCTTTCTTTCTAGTGCCTATGTTTCTTTTTGTCCTCCCTATGTAAATTTTTTCACAGTCTTTACACTTAATTTTGTAAATGCCTGACTTTTCCTCTGGTTTTATCTTATCAGTATTATTACTGTGAAGTAGGTTTTTAATGTTGTAATTGTTTTTTGGTGCCAATGTTATATTGTATTTCTTGAATATTTTTTGGAACTTTTTTGTGGCCCAGGGATGGTAAGTAAATTTAGCAAATCTAGTTTCTTGTTTTATTGGTGTGAGAGCTGTGATCTGTTTTAATTTCTTTTGAAGTTTGAATAATTTTAGTTTTTTATATACAAGGTTTTTTCCATATCCATTTTTAATTGCAGTTTTTAAGATTTGATGGTATTCGTTTTGATATTCTTGCTGGCTGAGAGGTAGATTTACTAATCTGTGTGTCAGACTGTTGATGGTTGCATGTTTGTGTGGAATTGGGTTGAAACTATTTGCTTTGATGTAATTATCTGTGTGTGTTGCTTTTCTATGAATGCCAAATTCTAGTTTTTCATTGCCTTTTTTGATTTTAAGGTCTAAAAAAGGTAGAGTACAGTCCTCTTCAGTTTCCACTGTGAATTGTATGCTGGGTTCTTGCAGGTTGAGTAGTTTCAAAGCATCATCTATTAGTTGTAGGGCACTATTGCAAAGATGTCGTCTACGTATCTGTACAATGTTTTAAACATATGAGGGAAGGCTTTAGTAATATGTGTTTCGAAAAAGCTCATGTATAGATTGGCCAAAAATGGTGATAGCGGGCTTCCCATAGCTAGTCCTGAAATTTGTTTATAATATTTTCCATCAAAGACAAAATAATTTCGATGTATACATAATTCAGTCATTGCCAAATATTCTTCTATTGCATTGGCATCCAGGTTTATAGAATTTAGCCATTTTTTCAGTTGAATCAAAAGTTTGTCTAATGGAATGCTAGGGAAGAGGGAGCGGACATCAAAGGATACCAAAGTGTCATGAGGTTTTAGTTTAAGATTTTGAATTTTTTCTACCAGGTCTAAAGAGTTTTTTATACTCAGAGTATGGAATTGTGGAAAGGACTGAAATTTTTTGGTTAGCCATTTTGCCAGAAGGTAAGTAGGAGTGTTTATATTATTTACAATGGGTCTCATGGGTATGTTGAGTTTGTGTATTTTAGGCAAACCATATATTCTTGCAAGGGTAGGGTTGCCGTAGATGCAAACGAAGATTTGCGAAACATGTCCTCAAAATAGGTACGAAAGTGAAGCAGATGTGTAAGAAATACGACTCATCTAAAATTTAATAATTTTTCGGTTCACTGTGGTGTTCCGATACAGTTAAATCTCAACTACAAATAGTTTCTGAGATTAATTTTGACGTCACTTTTACTAAATTCCTCCAAAAAAACACACACACACACGCACACGCACACGCACACGCACACGCACACGCACACGCACACACACACACACACACACACACACACACACACACACACACACACACACACTATTAGTGATTGCTATTTTTGTATGACTAAAATCACAGGACTTAAGGGTAAAGACAAACAGAAAATTGAATATCCAAAATTCCATCAGCTGTTAGACCTGTTGCTCACAGTGATGAGATGCCTATTCCTATTCCACCTGAAACCTGGACATTAAAAGTAAGTCAGGAAAAAAGGGATAATCCGCTAGTTCTGTCAAGCTTAGGGCCAGACTTTGAAGACCCAGATCCAAAAATGCATCATGAAGTAACTCAAGGAGAGTTAGATGATTTGGTCCAAGACTTAAATCTTTACAAAGCTCAGGTAGAAAATATTTAGGTTCTAGGCTAAAGGAGTGGAATGCTCTACACAGATATACATCAGTATCATGTTTTTGAAAACAAGAAGCACACCTGATTAGATATTTCAACAAGGAAGATAATTTGAATTACTGTTGGTAAAATTCACAACCAAGATGAATGGACCAAGCGCTCTAGCCTGCGCAACCGCAGACCAGACGACTCCTATCTCTTTTGACTCGGTATCTGATAATATGACCGAGTCCCATGGCCAGTAATTATTTAAGTACATTAATAATTTACAATAATTAACATTTAATACTAATAACAATTTAGGAGTATTTATTAATTAGAACTTGCATGCAGATTAAATAACTACATTTTGTATATTTAATATAAAAAGTACATGGAAGTTTTACAATAAATTTGCAAGCCCATGCAGAGATAGGTGTAACAGTTTCTTAGTTAATAAAGTAAACAAAAGTTTAAAAGAACTATGAGGGAATCATAATATAATATATTAGTTAAAATATGAGGGAATAAAAATCGCAATAAAATGTTGCCCAGTTAGAGCCTATAAAATTCTTTATATTTATATTTAGAAAATTTTGTTGTTATTTTATTTAAATAATGATATAATTTCTTTTTTCTAATTATTTCATTTATCATTTTGTTCTGGATGTATTTGCCATATTCAACTCTTAATAATAAAGTATTTTCGCATTTCCATATACTATGTTCAGGGGTACCTACTTGTCCACATGCACATAAATTACTGTCTCTTTGACCGAACCGATGTAAGTACTTGGGGTACGGACCATGACCTGACAAATAATGGAGTAGACCATGTATTGGCTGTAAATATCTCATTAATAATCTTTCCTTTATATCGGGTAAAAATGAGTAAGCCCACCTACCTTTTTCACTGGTATCCCATTCATCATGCCAGGTTTCTATTATTTTTTCATTTAATTCTAATTCATCTTCAATCCTAAACCCCGCTAATTGAGAGGCTCTTAAATTGTTGCCTTTACGTAGCCAGTAACGTGCAGCTCTTTTTCTTATCTCTAGGTCTATTGGTAAAACACCTAAAATAACGAGCAGGGCATCAATAGGAGTGGTGGAAAATGCTCCTGTTAGTCTAATTAGAGCTTTGCTCTGCATACTTCTTAATAGTGTTTTACGACCTGCTAAGTGTACTCTTTCCCCCCAACAGCTAGCACTATACCCCACTATAGAAGCTAAAATTGCATTGTTATAAGTATTTATTACCCTGTACGGTATTTTCCCATTATTCAAAGTTATTCTTACGAGTTTATTCATTACTTTAAATGTCTTTGCAACCGCTTCTTCCACGTGCATTTTAAAAGTCATGGCTTCATTAAAATATACACCTAAAAATTTTATGCTGTTGTCTCTCTTAATAGATTTATTATTTATTTTTATTGTTGGGGAACGCAAGGGTTTGCCTTTAAGAAGCGCAAATTTTATTTTTTGATATGAGAGATGTAGTTTTTGCTCATTAAGAGAATAAAACAGTCCATTTAAAATATTATTTGATTTGTTTTCTAATTTTCTTCTGGCATCACCTTCTATTATTATGAATGTATCATCAGCATATGCCACCACTCCATATACATCAGCCAACTGCTGATGTAATTTTATAATGAAGTATTCTACATATTATGGTAACTTGACATTATTTACACATTTCTAGAAGTGTAAGTGTACAATTTACTAAAAAATTGAGGGTGCTAGAATAAAACCAAGGCCATATTTGAACCTCAAAATACATAAGGAATGATATGTTTTGAACAAAAAGAATTTTTGAAGGTCAATTTTGTTGTCTAGTGTTATGTCAATAATTCAGTTTCAGTATATGAATATTTTAGTACTAAGCTACACATTGTGTTATGGTTTGGAATTAACACTTGTTTATCAAGCCATAGCACATATTATATAGCTTATAATAAATAAATAAATATATATATATATATATATATATATATATATATATAGTGACTTTGTGGGTTCGTGAAATTAAAAGTACAATTGCACAAACTCAAAATGTTCTTTATTTCCACCGAATTAAAGTTGAAATACTTGCCGATTACATAGAATTACTTAGCGCACGCAATTACAATTCAACAGTTCGTCTGTAACAGGTCCATTGCACGCTCACAGTTACATACAACTGCTCTGAAACACATACACCGTCTTCCAGTCCATCCACTCACGCGGCGCTCCTCACGGCTGCTCGCCAAGAACTCAGCTGACTTGCCAACTGCAGGCCATATAAGGAAGATCACCATTTCTGGAAGGTTCGCAGCATGCCCAATTATCCCGAGGTTTCCAGACGTCTGGTGGGAGGGGAAAGAGACGGTACAGGGCTCGTGCCGTTCTCCTAATCATCCCTTCAGTTAGTGACACGAGACAAATGGGTAGGCGTGGTCTGAATGCTTCCCTTGTGGCCCTACTGCCGGCCGGTTCTATCGGGAGTTCCGACGTTCGGGTGACACTGCTCCCTTCTCAAAGCTGGTTGTCGCGAACAGCACCATTGTAGCATGCCAGGTGATCCAGGTGTACCACCAACATCTTCCCTCGGGGAACCTTCTGGATGCGGTAGAGCACGTCGTTAATCCTCTTCACCACCCGGTACGGTCCTTGCCATGGCTGCTGGAGCTTCGGGCAGCGTCCCTTGGTCCGGGTAGGGCGGTACAACCAGACCAGGTCACCTTGCTGGAACCCTTGGTTGTTGGCTTGCCTGTCATACCGGGTCTTCATGCGGTCGCTCGCCTTCTGGATGTTCTGGCGAGCCATCTCGTGCATGTCGTGGAGATGGTCCACCAGGTTCTCCACATACTCGGTCGCTGGCTGTTTCGCTTCCGGAGGGCTTCCAAAAGCCAGGTCACAAGGGAGGCGTAACTCTTGGCCGAACATTAAGCTGGCTGGCGTCTTCCTCGTGGTGTCATGTGTTGACGAGCGGTAGGCCAGCAAGAACAGTGGCACCTTGACGTCCCAGTCTTGCTGATGGCTGGCCACGACTTTCCTCAGATATTCCTCTTAAGGTCTTGATGTACCTTTCGACCATGCCATCCAACTGGGGATGTAGAGGTGTTGTGGGGATCTTGTTAACCACAAGTCTCTCTAGTGCCTCCTTCATCAGGTTGGACTCAAAATTGGTACCCTGGTCGCTGTGGAGCTCCAACGGCACCCCAAATCGGCAGAACACTTTCTCCACGAGGCAGTCTGTGATTGTCCTTGCCTCTTGGTTCGGGATGTCATACATCTCCGGCCACTTGGTGAAGTAGTCCACGACCACCATCAGGTACTTGTTGCCTCGGTCGGATATTGGGAACGGTCCAGCAATGTCAACAGCGATCCTTTCGAATGGCGCTCCTACGTTGTACTGCTCACTCCACCTCGGTCCCCATACGCTTCCTTTTGCAGAGGAAGCTAAATTTTTAGGATTGGTGTTCGATAGGAAGCTTAGCTGGAATTCTCATATCGCTTCCCTGAAAGGTCGCTGTGCCCGGTCCCTCAATATCTTACGTGTCTTATCAGGTATATCCTGTGGAGCTGATCGGACCGTGCTCTTACAGCTTTATCGGTCCCTGGTACGATCAAAGCTTGACTATGGGAGTGTGGTATATTCGTCGGCACGACCTTCCGTTTTGAGTCGTTTGGATCCTGTGCACAATCGGGGGATACGTCTAGCTACTGGTGCTTTTCCAACCAGCCCCATCCCCAGTCTGTACGCTGAAGCAGCTGAACCTCCCCTGTGCTATAGGCGAGATATTCTTTTATGCACCTACGCATGCCGTCTATCCTCTCTACCCACGCACCCAACGTACAAGCTTTTCTTTGACTCGTCTCTTGATCGCCAGTACGCTGTCAGCCCCTTGCATTACTTCCGCCCGGTGTTCGCTTTCGCCTGCTTCTTCGGGCCCTGGACGTCACACTACCGCCATTATTACCTCGGAGGGAATCTATTTTTCCTCCTTGGTTGCGGTATGACACCCTATTCTACCTTGGGTTGACGTCCATGCCCAGGTCTGCGTTTCCGACCACTGGCATCCAATCCGCGTTTTTAGAACTTCAGCAGCATTTTAGGAACTACAGTTTTATTTTTACGGACGGCTCTAAAACCGAACGTGGTGTTGGCTGTGCCTTCGTAGCTGCTGCGGAGAGTTTTACGTTTCGTCTTTCCGGACAGTGCTCGATTTTTGCCGCCGAACTTTTTAGTATCTATCAAGCCCTACTTCTTATCAGCCAGCAGCACTCTAACCACTTTGCCATATGTAGCGATTCTCTGAGTGCTCTACAGAGCATTCGTTCGCTGTACCCCAACCATCCCCTAGTACAGCGAATACAGGATCGGCTGCATTCGCTCGCTAATTCAGGGTTCCACGTGTCGTTCGTTTGGGTTCCCGGACACGTGGGCATTCCGGACAATGAGGCTGTTGATGCCGCCGCGAAGTCTGCTATTTTATCCCCCACTGTTTTTAGCAATTCTGTTCCTTTCGAGGATCTTAGTACTTCCCTTCGACGAGCCATCAACACTCGCTGGCATGATGACTGGTCCGCACTCGTTGGGAACAAACTCCGGGAGGTTAAACCTCTTCCGATTCCCTGGGCCACATCTTCACGTTCTTCTCGCAGGGAAGAGGTTATTTTAGCTAGACTTCACATCGGGCACTGCCGTTTTAGCCATCAACACTTGTTACGCCAGGACTCAGCACCTCATTGTTCTCACTGCGGTGAGCCTTTGACGGTGCAGCACCTTTTAGTGGAGTGCCGATTTTACTCAACGTTGCGCTCCTCCTTGTGTTTGGCACCCAACCTCAGCGCAATGCTGAGGGATGATATTGCTGCTGTGGAGGGCCTCTTCGACTTTTTACAGCGCAGCGGAATGCTTCGTTCCATATGATTTCAACATCCCTCTCCGTGCCTCATTTTAGGTTCATCTCGGCACTCCTATTTTAGCTATTTTAACAGTTTGAGCATCTTTTATGGTTTTGTTTAGTGTTTTTGGACCTCTTAGTGGATATTTTTTTTTTTTTTTTTTTTTTTTTTTTTTTTTTTAGCGTTTACATTTCAGGTGGGCTTTTCCTAGTCTGAGGTCGGGTGCTAATGACCTCAGCTGTTGTGCGCCCTTAAGCCCCACTACTACTACGTTGTACTGCTGCATGCGACCCCGGCTCCTAGTCTGGGGGCCGCGACTCGCCGCGCACACGTGACACTGACGGCACCATATCTCAGCGTCTGCTCGGAGCCTCAGCCAGTAGTAGCGCTGCCGTAGTTTGTCAACCGTTCGGTTCGCTCCCAGTTGTCCTCCTGAAGTACCGGCATGCACCTCCTCCAAGACTTCCGGGACCTTACTCCGGGGAAGTACCAACTGTTCTCTCTGCGACTTTCCATCGGGTGATTCCCATACCCGGAACAGCACTCCTTCGGGAGTTGTTCGGATTGGGATGGTCTCGAGGGGGCAGTGTGTTCGCGATACCCGTGGGAGATTGGGTACGTCTTCGGACGGGGTTGAGGGAAGCCATTAAGTTTCCGGGTACTAGCCTGCTTAGCTAGTAGAAGGTGTGCTAGATCACCAGGCGGCCCCACCGAGGTCATATCGGTAGTCTTCACCTTGAGTGTTGACGCGCGTAAGTGGCGTATCCACTTCCGTCCCGTCTTGTGTCCCTAGGACCAGATGGGGGGGCTTGTTAGGAAACTAGGTCTTGCCCTAATGGAAAGCCCCACGGAGGATGCCGGGCGCCCTTTAAGGGACAGCTCGGATAACTCCCTGGTTGAAAGAGGCCCGGGTCTTGTTCCTGCGGGTCCAAGGCTAATGGGAGTAGAACCTCTGGACTCAACTCGGAACAGCAGGCCCTCTCTGGTCTTCAGCGAGTCCCATTGGGCCCAGTACGATTTGTAGGTGGCGCTCCTCGGTGCGATGTCCTTCCAGGTTGGTCTCGTTCCTGCCTCCACTTCCCTCAAGAGTAGCCCCAAGTCTGCGTCCGCCAGCTGCTCCCTCCTCAGGCCTGCGCTATCCCAGCCATCCGCAGGCACTGCCGTGACTACTCGGACTGCTGCGGCACGCTCCTTCTCTTCCACTCTTGTGCATTGGTCGCATTCCTCTGGGCAGGGTCTTCGGTATATGGCGTCTGCGTTGCTGTGGCTCTTCCCTCTACGATGTACAGAGGTTAAGTCGTACTCCTGCAGCCACTGTACCCAGCGTGCTGTCTGGCCTTCCAGGTTTCTAAAGCTCAGTAGCCAGGTGAGTGCGGAATGGTCAGTCCTCAGGTGGAATGGCTGACCGTACAGGCACTTGTGGAAGTGCTCCAAGGTCTTTACTACCGCCAATAACTCTCGTCGGGTGACGCAGTAGTTCTCTGCCTTGGATAGCGTCTTGCTGTAGTTTGCTATCACCAGCTCATGGCCGTCCTGGATCTGCGATAGGACACCTCCAATGCAATTGTCGCTGGCTTCGGTGTCCACAATGAAGGCGCCACCCGGTTGTGGGAAACCCAAAATTGGAGCACTGCACATGGTCTTCTTCAGGTGCTGGAAAGCGTCTTCGGCATCCTCCGTCCAAACATAAGGCCGGTGTTCCTCTGTCAGGCGCGTGAGGGGGTTTTTATGAAGCGTTGGTAATAACTGCACAGCCCCAGGAAACTGCGCAACTCTTTCTTATCCTTAGGGCGAGGCCAATCTCTCACAGCCTGCGTCTTCTCCGGGTCTGTGGCCACTCCGGTTGCTGAGACTATGTGGCCCAAGTAGTTGACTTCCTTGCGGAAGAGCTGGCACTTCTTCGCATTCAACTTCAAGTTGGTCGCCTGCAGTCTCTGTAGCACTTAACTCAGATATTTTAGATGGTCTTCAAAAGTTTTACCGGGGATGATGATGTCGTCCAGATATAGCAGGCAGGCGTCGTAAGTCAGTCCTCTCATCACTGACTCCATGAGGCATTGGAAGGTAGCTGGTGCATTGCAGAGGCAAAAGGGCATAACTGTGAACTGCCAGAGCCCTTGGCCTGTCGAGAACGCGTTCTTCTCCTTGTCTCTTGGGTCTAGAGCTACCTGCCAGTAGCCCGACTTCAGGTCCAGGGTCGAGAACCACTGTGCTCCAGCTAGCGTGTAAGGGGAAACAGTCCTTCCGGGTGACAGTGTTCAACTTCCTGTAGCCTACGCAGAAGCGTGGCTTGCCGTTCTTTGTTACCAAGACTACAGGGGAACACCAAGGGCTGTCAGACTATTCAATCACTCCCCTGGATCTCATGTCCTCCAGCATGTCTCGTACGCTCACCACGGGCTCGCACGTTCCCAACTCGGTCCCGGCCTGGACGTCGTGATCGGTGTCCGTTGGATTTAGCAGACTCACTGGCACCTCCTCTCGGCACGGCAACAATGTCCTGGCTACAGAGTCCGTGCACAGGCGTCTTTTGGTCCAGCATCATGTTCTTTGTCCGCTGGCTTTCCAGTCGCGCCGTTACCACCACCTAACTCCTCGCGGGGACAACCACGTCTTCGTTCAAGATGACCCTGCAGATTCCAAGGCGCTCTTCTCCGTTGAGCCGCAGGACCTTCCTGCCGACGTCGACCGTCGCCTGGTGGCTCCTGAGGGCATCCAGTCTCAGAATCACCTCCTCAGCCACCTTCGCGACGAACTCCCACAGACGTACGGCACTCCTTCCCAAAGTCAAGTTGAGCAGGGACTCCTTCTCCACAGGCAAGGTGTCACCCGATGGGGTGACCAGCTGGTATGGTCGGCTCGGCTTCCTTGTCGGCAAGCCCTTCGCCACGTCAGGTCTGATGATGGTCACGGCTGCCCCGGTGTCCACCAGCACTCGGCACGGCTTCCCTCTCACCCAATCGTCCGCGATGAGGCTGTCATCCATACGCCGGCTGACGGCGCGCAGTGTCACTCGAGGAGATGATGTGGACGGCGCCGATGTGCTCCTGGCCACGCCGGGCCTTACTCGTTCTTCCGACTGCTTTTCCTGGTGTCGGCAGTCTCTCTCTAGATGTACGGGCTGTCCACACCCCCAACACAGGCCACTAGGTCTTCGCCGGCGTCCCTCGGCTGGTCTTCTGTCTCCGGTGTAGCGGACACTCCTCGTTCTCGACGTCGGGATAATTGTTACCTTGGCCGCCTCCATCCTTAATGCTGCCGTTAGCGCCTCGTGGATGGTTTTATAATCGCCGAGCATTAGGCGCTGACGAATCTCCGTGTCTTGTGCCCCGTCAACAAATGTGTAGGCAGCTTCCCGGGATACGAATTCTGGTGGGAGGTCGACTAGGGCCTTGCCAGCCGGTTGTTCAACTGCCAGGACGAACTACTGCAGTGTCTCGCCTGGCTGCTGTGACCTTGCCCTTAGCTGGCTGCGGTACGCTGCTGCTAGGCGGTGGTTTCCAAAACGATTCTCCAGGGCCTCCCAGATGTCCTTGGGCGCCGCCGTTGTCTGTACCACGTTCAGGACTTCCGCGGCCCGTCCCTGGAGGCTGGCTATTAACTGTGGTCACTTCTCTGGTGACCATTTGTTGTGCTTGGCCACTGCGTCAAATTGGCGGCGGAAGACTTCGAAAGTTGTCGTACCGTCGTATTTAGGAGGTTTGACGCGCGCAGATGTTGTGTCGCGTCCCGGCGCGTCGACCTTTAAATCCTGTAACCTCCTGCCGACGACGTCTTCAACCATGGCATTCAGGCACTTGACGCTGCTGTCGGCCTTTCCTTCCAGGTCGTTTACGCGGTTGGCAAGGTCTTCGACGTCTTCCACCGGGCGTTCAGGGACTTGGCGTTACTGTCGGCCTTTTTCCTCTAGGTCTCCCATAGGGGAAGGGATCCGTCCCTATCAGCTGCCAAAGTGCGGGCGCTGCGGACCCTTAGCACTCGTGGTACCTCTGACGTTACTAGAGGAACCTCGGGCCGAACAGCCGAGCCCCTCCTTCGGGAGTTGTTCGGATTGGGATGGCTTCGAGGGGGCAGTGTGTTCCCTATACCCGTGGGAGATTGGGTACGTCTTCGGACGGGGTTGAGGGAAGCCATTAAGTTTCCGGGTACTAGCCTGCTAAGCTAGTAGAAGGTGTGCTAGATCACCAGGCGGCCCCACCGAGGTCATATCGGTAGTCTTCACCTTGAGTGTTGACGTGCGTAAGTGGCGTATCCACTTCCATCCCGTCTTGTGTCCCTAGGACCAGATGGGGGGGCTTGTTAGGTAACTAGGTCTTGCCCTACAGAAAGCCCCACGGAGGATGCCGAGCGCCCTTTGGGACAGCTCGGATACTCCCTGGTTGAAAGAGGCCCGGGTCTTGTTCCTACGGGTTCAAGGCTAATGGGAGTAGAACCTCTGGACTCAACTTTTCCTCTAGGTCATTGAAGCGGTTCGCCAGGTCCTCGACGCGCTCGTCCACTTGGCCCATCCGCTTGCCCAGCTCCATCACGTCATCCCTCACGCCGGCCAACCGTTCTTCAAATTTGCCGGCGACAGCCTCGTTCGCCGCTTTAATTTCCGTGGTCAATTCGGTCTTTATTTCTTCCATCTTCTCGGTGATGTTGTCGTTGGCCGTCTTCATTTGTTTCAACTCTGCGGCCAGGTTGTTATTTGTCGCCTCCGTCTTCGCTGTTAATTCGTTCATCTTCTCTAAAATCTTTTCCAATGCCGATTCCATGGCCGTTATCCCACTTCCTGACGCCAGTTGTGACTTTGTGGGTTCGTGAAATTAAAAGTTCAATTGCACAAACTCAAAATGTTCTTTATTTCCACTGAATTACAGTTGAAACACTTGCCAATTACATAGAATTACTTAGCGCACACAATTACAATTCACCAGTTCGTCTGTCACAGGTCCATTGCATGCTCACAGTTACGTACAACTCCTCTGATACACGTACACCGTCTTCCAGTCCGTCCACTCACTCGGCGCTCCTCACGGCTGCTCGCCAAGAACTCAGCTGACTCGCCAACTGCAGGTCTTATATAGGGAAGATCGCCGTTTCTCTAAGGTTCGCAGCGCGCACAATTATCCCGAGGTTTCCAGACGTCTGGTGGGAGGAGAAGGAGATGGTACAGGGCTCGTGCTGCTCTCCTAATCATCCCTTCAGTTAGTGACACGAGACAAATGCGTAGGTGTGGTCTGAATGCTTCCCGTCTGGCCCTACTGCCGGCCGGTTCTATCGGGAGTTCCGACGTTCGGGTGACAATATATATAATGTTTGTTACACTCTGTATGTGCTTATCTATTAACCATGACCATTTATTTTTCACTTTGGGTAAATATTTATCTGTTGTTCTATTGTTGAAAGTTTTTCTCCATGCTGTTTCTTAATTTGAAAAGGTAAATTGGAATTAACACTGTGAAACAATATAATAATTAATATTATACTACGAGTGAACTCATAGTATAATTTTAATTATGCTATTTCTTTATTCATATTCAGCTATTTTGGTTTAAGAAAACCTGTACCAATGCAATGGAATAAAATATACTTTGCATCTTCTTGCTTATTACAGTTTGGGCATATTCCCTGATGTACTTTCTTTCTACTTCTTTAGATTTCCATACACCTAGTATCAGCCTTCTCTTATTTTAATCTTATTGATATCAACAATTCCCTTTTGGGCTCAGTGAATATTGCATAGAGTTTAAGAGAACTATTTTCATACATGGCTGCATACATAATTTGTCTATCCATATCCTTTAGCTGAAGACATACTCTCCCTTCAAAATCCTTCTGTAAATTGTTCCTATGTGCCCAGTTATTGTCCATACCATTTGACTGTAATTTGTATATGATATTTGTGAGTTTGATTTATTAGTCACTATGTTTACACTCAAATTCACTTGCTATGTTGTTGTATAATTGAAACGTTTTCAAGATCATTCGATCTTATCCTCAGCTATTTGGTGACTAAATGAACATTATTCTTCCTCCACTACTATGGTGCTCCGATACCTCTGCCATCTGGTGTTAGGGGCACTAAGTTTTAATACTTCATTTAATGCAGAGATTTCAAAATTATAACGTTATCCCGGTTTTTTTATGAGTATTTTTTCCCAAATATCCAATTCTATGGGTGTTCTTAAAGATTTTAACAGTTTTATGTTATAGCCAAGGTTGTGGTTTTCTGTCCAAAAATGGTGTGACACTGCAGATTTTTCTGTTTGTTTCAACTTTATGTTCCTCTGGTGTTCTTTTTGCCTGGTTAACAAGTTTCTCTTAGTTTTTCCTTTGTAGCTTTTATCACAGGTTTCACAGTTTATCTGATAAATTCCCAATTTCAAAGTGTTGGGGATTGCATTTTTTAGTGGTTTATTTAGCAGGTTCTTCAGACTGAATTTGTTTTGGGGTGCTAGTTTTAAGTTTAGTCTTTTGAAGATTCGTTAAAATTTTCTAAAAGCCCATGGATGGTAGGACAATTTTCTATATTGCCAGTTTGTGTTTTTAAGCAGCGTGAGAGTGGTCTTTTTTGATATTATCTTGAGTTTTTCCTTTCTTTTCATTATGTTGCTTATGATTAAGTACACCCATAGAATTGGATATTTGGGGAAAAATATTCATAACCAAAAACCGGGATGAAGTTATACATTTTGAAATCCCGGCATTAAATGAAGTATTAAAACTTAGTGTCCCTAACACCAGATGGCAGAGGGATCGGAGCACTGTAGTAGTGGAGGAAGAAGAATGTTCATTTAGTCACTAAACAGCTGAGGATGAGATTGAATGATCTTGAAAACGTTTTAATTATACAACAACATAGTAAGTGAAGTTGAATGTAAACATAGAGACTCATAAATCAAACTCAAAACTGAAGAATAATTGACTGTTAATAATGCTTCTGCTTTTAATATTTATGTATATGGTATGTTTATCCAGTGAATACTATTATCATGATTTTATTTTAGACAATCTTTTAGTGTGCATCCTTCAGGGAGATTTTAAATCTAGAACCAATATTTCAACACCATTTTATAATGATTCCCTCTACCCTCAAATTTCTCCTTTTCTGCCATAGTACAAATATTTATGGTAAATATAAATGAATAATTTTAATTCTGTTGTATACCATAAAGTCATAAACCTGTTTATTTCTTCCCATTCTTCCTCTACTCCCTATATCTCTACTCTGTATGCCTATCTAGATTCAACTAAAACTCCATACTGTCTGCCCACCACAACAAGGCAAGCGAGACATGTAGAGGGAGAGGGATTTGATCTGTTTATCTGCTCTGGTAGTGGATCTAAAACTATGAAATAAGTGTATGAGAATGCCATGAATTATCCATGCTGCCAGAACTAATGCTAGTTTCAGTAACTGCAGTAATAGTTATAGTGCCATGAATTATCCATGCTGCCAGAACTAATGCTAGTTTCAGTAACTGCAGTAATAGTTATTATGCATGGGTGAGTTATGTGACAACACCATATTTTACATGAACCTAGCATCCTTACCATATCTGGAAGGTGATCATAAACACAGCAAAAGTGATTACATTACACATTCCTCTGCTTTGCTTTCTTGTGGTGGGCAAATAGTACATTCTCTCTAGCCATCTTATATCCATTATTGGGGCTATTTGCAAACATTTTCATACCAGTGTCATACATATGCTTCCTTTAACCAATGCTGACTTTTTTTTTTTCAATTACCTGTTGCTCTATTTTAATACCTAAATAAAATAATTAACATTCTATTTTTCCCTGCTGTTGACCATGACTTGTGATTATATAATTTTGTATCTGTCTTATATACCATGAGCTTCATCTTCTCTTGATTCACTTCAAGGCCTCCCATTCCTTACAATAACTCTCCATTTCCTTTAAGACCCAATTTCAGTATATCTAAGAGAAAGATTGTACATAGAGATACATGGTAGATTAGGATATTTGTTAGAATGTGCAGAAAATGAGGTTATCCACAGCAGAGTTGCAGTTAGTGAATTGTTTTTATGAAATTATATTATTCTTAATGATTTTGTTAATTGCTAGGAGATCTATCACCTTTGACCCTCAAAAAGTAGAAAGAGTTTTAAAGTACAAAGCTTAGGAAATCACTTAATTACAGTTTAGGTGTAATGACAAACATTTTCTGAACAAATCCTTAATTATATCGAAATTTAATTGTATTGGAACCCCACAGTGAAGCGAAATAATTATTAAATTATAGGTGAGTCGTATTTATTACACAGCAGCTTCACTTACGTACCTAATTTGAGGACATGTTTCATGAACCATCGTTCGCATCGTCGGCTCTTAATAGCATAAGAGCCGATGATGCAAACGATGGTTCGTAAAACATGTCCTCAGATTAGGTGCGTAAGTGAAGCTGACGTGTAATAAATGCGACTCATCTATAATTTCATAAATCCTTAATTGTTTTGGAGGTACCTGATTTTCACTGATTCCACCTATGGTGACATGAAAAATATATTGGCTGGGCAAATTTACAAGTAGAAAATAAATATATGCCAAAATAGGATTTGTATAGAACTCTGGTGATTATCACTGGGTCATGGCACAACAATAATATTAAGAATGGTTGTTTCTGTGTAAAAGTGTCTTCTAAAATCTTTTTGATCTGTCTGAGCATTTTTTTTTATAAAGCATTTCCTTTTAATTATAGCAGAAAATATGTAAGACTTTTAAAACATACTGTATGTATGATGTCTTCCATAACATCATTTCTTGTAAAGATTATTTCCTAAAACATTTTGAAGATAAAATCTTTTAATAATGCTACCACACAATCTGCACAGTAAAATAAATACATATGAAACTGAATGCAATGAATATGTTAGATATTGCTTTCTATTTTTTGATAAGCATTGGGCTTCATTGAGTTGTTAAATTGAAACTTATTATTAAAAGAAATGTTTTGTATTTTTGAAAGGTTTTACTTAAGACATAATATTAGCTTAAATTACACTTAATTTTTACTTAAAGGTTTGTGTTAAATGACAGCAGTTCATTAATTGACATAACTTTCATTTTTGCAATTCCCTAAACCTTATTATAATTAAATCTCATTAATTCAAGCTTTGTTAATTCAGTATACTGGTGCTAAGGGTATGAGTGCGCAGATTTTGTGAGCTGGGAAATCCAAATATGACAAATAATAAAGTCCAATAACAATTTTGTCTATCTCAAAAATGAAGAAGATAATTGGACATTACTGATTAAATTATCTGCACAATCTGGCAACATAGTAGGAATTCAGAACTTAATGCTTATGTTTTGGTTTGCAGCCAGGCATATGCTCACACCTACAATGTGTGAAAGTCTAAACTAATCCTTGTTTTACGTAAGCTTGCCCAGTATCTCTTACCGGTCACGTGACCTAATCACCTCTCATTGGCTGCTGTTGTGGTAAAGACTGTCGTGCGGTAAAAATTAGTTCGTTATTTAACATGGTGATATATCTGTATATAACTATATGTGTTGGAAGAGAATTGTCAAATTTATATTTTCGTAACTGTTTTAATTAAATATATTACGCAACACAGTTGATTTATCTGAAATGCATGTTAATTCTTAAACAAAGTAAAGAGGAGGTTCCTTTGCTCTCAAGCATATGACACGATAGCATGTGCTTCAGCGGTACATATTTGTTTATATGACTTTTATCACTGACCTTGTTCTGAACTGGATTAGTCATATATCGGCATTCGAAGGTTGTTGTGCCTAGTGCGAAAGCTAAATTATTTTATTGATTGTTTATTGCGCGCGTACTTATATGAATAATGGCAGAGTCTACTGCCAGTTTTTCGCTGAATTATCACAAAGGTAAATCATTACAAACAGGTGAAAAAAGAATTGCGGTGCATGAATTTAATGCACTCACAGAGAAAAATCTGTCTTTGTCAGTGAGAGAAGTCGAACAGCTGTGCTCTGAAGTTACAGGTGTGAGTGTTAGATCCGTAGGAACATCGCAATGTGAAATTGAGAAAATAGGAAAACTTATCACTCCTGGCAAAAGCAGGAATAAACAAAAGTGCGTGCTCTGAGAAAATACGTGAAAAGTGCTGTGCGTCGTCATGTGTATAGTTTTTTCTTTAGAAACGAACTCCCTCACATAAATAACATTTCGTCTGCTGTAAATGAGTATGCAGATTCACCAAATTTCAGCAGATTGCTTATACAGCTGGGGTTTGTGAATGAAAAAAGAGGCAAGAAAAATGTGCTAAAAAACAGAGGCGATATTGCTATGTGGCGAAGATGTTATTTAAGGACAGTCAGACTGTACCGAGATACAAGTAGCAAAATATACTACCTTGACCAGACTTGGGAGAATGAAGAACACATGAAAAGTAAGGTATGGTGTGACATGACTTTTAAGACTGAAAGACAAGCAGTTTTGCAAGGTATGTGAGCGGGTTTTAAAAAATCCCAGTGGAAAAGGCCGAAAACCTTTCATTATAAACTTGTTTCAGTTACATTGCTCAGTCATTTAGTTTCAACTTGCTCATTTCATTATAAACTTGTATTTTTGCATGCCTTCAGATCCTTATTTGTATGATTTTATTTATCATCCTGGCAGTTATTATGACGTTTACTGCAGGTTTAAATGTGACGGGAAGGCACCGCCTATGGCCTATGGCGCGAAAGCATTAGCCAATTAGGACGAGGGCGTAGGTAGTTGAAAGCGGAGTGATACATGTCAGCCGGGCAAGGTTATATGAAACAGAGTATAGGTCAGTGATTGAAAGTCGGTTTGCCATGTGCCTGTGTGTTTATCAGCTACTGCTAGTAACGAGGGATGGAGTGTTTTTTTAAGCTATTCATTCGTATTCACAAGACCTTAACGTAAGAGGCTATGCATAAGGTGATCAAAAGTTAATTATGAAATTACTTCATTCAGGTGCATTGTGTATAATTAAATCAAAGCCACATTTTGCTAAACAGGAAATTTATTAATGGTTAATAGCTGCAACATCAATATAACTGTTTACAGAGATGCTCAAAATGTGCTTCATTAGATTCTATGCAAGTATCATATTTTAGCCAATTTTACCCTACCCTCTGAAAAGTTATTTTTGTTTGGCCCCTAACATAACTATTGTTTATAGATTTTGTGATATTGGTTATATTATTTTATAGTGTTAAAGATTTGGAAATGTTAAAAACTGTGTAATGTTTGTGTTGTGAATGTGGGAGTGTATAATCAGCAAGTGAAAGATAAACAAAATAACATGGTGGGCTATGGATGTTTGTGTGTAGAAATGAATGTTTTACAAGAAAATGCAAAAAAAAAAAAAAAAAAAAAAAAATCTTGACAGAGAGATAGATGCTTACAAAAAAGTAGTTTGATAGTCTTGGGAATACATGTGTAGGAGAGATGTTTAAAAAGATTTTGTGTGTAATAGTGTTTATTAAAGTGTTGTTAAAATAAAGTATTATCTACAGAAAAGAATTTGATTCTTTATTTTAACAAATTGAACCTTAAAGAATACATTAATCTGAGACTATGATCTTGAGTTAAGAACTTAATACACCGACTTGGTCTAAACTTGGATAAAGAAAATTCAAATGGCAATAAATCAGTTACATCTACATGTTAGATTAAATGATGGAAATTAATCATTCTTCCACAACAGACATCTAAAGGCTAAGGTTTGGAAGCAACCTGACGGAGACAGGGAGACCCAGGGTTCAAATCTTGGCTATGTCACTGAATTTTTCAATCTGACTCTACCTACACATCTACATAATTTTGAAAACTAATCATTGGTCTATACAAAATTAATTCAGTGCAAATTTTCATTTGTTTATAAAAACGTAAATAACATTGTGATTTTCAAAATAAATGCAATGTTTTTAGAAAAATGCCTTAATATTGGTTGTGAAAACACTCGGGCTCATTCATCTTTTACGAATGGTGCTGGCATATAATGCGAAGCATCCTCTCATGAAAATTTTACTAGACATGTGGTCTCATCCATGCCCCACAGAATGAGGCCAGTAATAGCAACAGAAGGTTTACACACCCGATACTAAGTTAATTTCCATTTTTATTTGATTTTAAATATGGGAATAAAATATTTATTTCAGTTAGTTTAAAAATAAAGTTCTTTCACTTATTATGTGTGAGCATAAATGTCATAAAATCAAGTAAATCTTAGCAATTGGAAGTTATATTACAGTGTTTATAATACACATTTTGTATTTCTACAATGAAAAAAAAAAAATCAGAATTATGTCTGGGATTCAAACCTTTGTAGGTCTAGCTCCTACATAACTTGTCTATAACTGCTTGGCTATCAGTGCACATTTAGCACCTGAGACTCAGTTTTTTTGCACACCTTACTTATGAAACAATACACAATGTGCAATTATTATTATTATTATTATTATTATTATTATTATTATTATTATTATTATTATTATTATTATTATTATTATTATTATTATTATTATTATTATTATTATTATTATTATTATTATTATTATTATTATTATTATTATTATTATTATTATTATTATTATTATTATTATTATTATTATTATTATTATTATTATTATTATTATCATTATCATTATCATTATCATTATCATTATCATTATCATTATCATTATCATTATCATTATCATTATCATTATCATTATATTTATTATTATTATTATTATTATTATTATTATTATTATTATTATTATTATTATTATTATTATTATTATTATTATTATTACTATTACTATTACTATTACTATTACTATTACTATTACTATTACTATTACTATTACTATTACTATTAGTATTACTATTACTATTACTATTATTATTATTATTATTATTATTATTATTATTATTATTATTATTATTATTATTATTATTATTATTATTATTATTATTATTATTAGTATTAGTATTAGTATTAGTATTATTATTATTATTATTATTATTATTATTATTATTATTATTATTATTATTATTATTATTATTAGTGTGTATGGATTTATTAAAGCAAGGTAGTATTCTATTTATATCTCACAACCTGTATAGTTGTGTTCTTAAACTGTATAAATTCATATGACGTGGTTCTTTTGTGTATTTAACACTATACTGAACTGAAAAAAAATAAAATAAAAATCATTTTTAATAAAGTGAGGACATGAAGTTTAATTAAGTTCACATCATACAATCCATATTTAATTTATTGGATTCTGCATCTAGAATGAACGTTTTGTAACTAATTTATTTTTATCTTCTGATTTAGAGTATGCTACAAAGTTATTGGCATAATTGTATATCTTAGGTCTAAATGTCTTGAGTATCATTTTCAGTCTAATATTTATTTTATGTTTGAAGTAAGTTGTTAAGATATCAGAATGTTCTAATTTTAATAAATGGATATTCCAGTAAATAGAGTTAAGTTTACTGCAATTGTGTTAAATTATTTTTCTCTTTTTCTTAAAGCTGATGACATTTGGATCAATGGCGATATAAAACGTAAGAACAGAATATATTGTATACGTACATCCTTGCTTTTGTTTGTTTATTAACTTGCTTATCTTTCACATATTCTGTAACCCTACACACAAATACTATGTGCAGTTGTTTTATAAATAACAAAAGTACTGCTTATGGCATTTCCTAAAATTTCTCATGTGTTTTCCCTGCATTGGTTTCCAATGAATCTAATTAATTTTATACTTTGGATTTGATGTTTTACTGCAGAGTGATCTATTGGAGATGTCAGAGAAGTAAAATTTTATAAATATGTATATAATTAATTAAGGCATAAATCTCTGAGCATTTTGTTCTAAGTGTAATATGAGTTATGTTCAATCACATGGTTTGACAGTGCTTAAAGTATGTAGAGGATCAAATAGTAGTCATTCTGTAGTGAAGTATATGTTGTGTGGACTATTTTTAGTATTACCCAGACTCAGATATCAGTACAACTGCCAGTATCTCCTTTACATCAAGCCTGTAGTTAGATATTCCTGACCAATGGTCTGAATGTGCCTCACACAGATAGAAGGGAGGAAGACATTCAACAAGCCTTGTTTTGGACTCTATGAAAATCACTATCATTTGTCAGCAGAGCATCATATGCCATACACAGTATATCAGAAGATTATCACTCAGTACCTAATGATATATGCACGTCACATTCATTGAAAACAGGTACTGGTTCAACTTAATTACAAAGTCCATTTAAAGTTTGTCATAATATGTGTACAGCAAGAAGTGGAAAGCCAGTGTTTAAATCAATGGATGTTTATGGATAAAGCTACATTTGAACATGAGTAATTAATCAGTATGCATAGTGTACCTATGCTTTTAATGTGAACTTGAACAAGCAAGCCCCAGAGCAAACATATGGTGCACAGTGGCCTGTGAGAAAGTGTATGGCATGCTCATGTTTTTACAGAAGTAGCTGTTCATGCCATCACTTCCTTTGACATGTTCAGTCAGTCCTGTTATCTTTTAATAGAATGGTACTCTGTTACGTGGTCTCGTATAGTGTGGATCATTTAGACCAGGGATTCAACGGCTACTTGTGTGGTGGACTCAATTCATTACCTACAAATTGCATAGACTGAACTTTTCCAGATCTTTTGTGTGGAATTCATCAGGTCATCTGTGTATACTTATTGACCACAGTATGAAGCTGACCTGAAACAGAAATGTGCATACTATGTTGTGTAACATATCCTGTGGTATGATCTGTGCCATATCTGTAGTGGCAGTCATTTTGAGTGCTATTGTGCTGAGTCACAAAACTTATGACTCTCACACATTCGTGGTGGAAATCAAATCATTTAACATGGAAAATCAGTTTCTCTGGGTTATCCTCTCCCTTGTTGATATAAGAGGTATATTTTATTAGAATATTTTTTGAAATGATTACCAAAGAAATTAAATGCAAAAGCAGCTAGTTTATTTATTTTAGAAAAAATAATTATATAAATACTTTTATTGCTTCTCAATTAGTATTTTTGTTTCATTATCGTGAGAAATTACTAATTGCAACTTCGTAACAAGTGAGAACCAAATATTAAAATAAAATTTTGGTAACTTTGATTATAAGTACAGTACAACCTCGTTTACCCAGATCAACTGGGATCAGGGCTGAATTAATGAAAATCTGTTTGTCCATAGAATGACGGAAAAACAATAAAACAACATGTACAACATAACCAAAATTTTTTTAATGGAGTTTATAAAAATTACTATTGGCACACTTTTACCTAATTCATATACACTTTATGTACTGTAATAGCCTTTGTATTTTCACTGTACACAATATAGCTACAAACTAGTTGGTAGTAAAAAAAGGGCAGTGAGCTGCTGTGTCTCAATTTAGTGCTGCTTACGAGCAGTGCAGTCTCACATTTGCTTTAGCATCAGCAGTCCATTTGGCAATGTTTTGGCTTGACTGTCGAAATAAAGCATCAGTTTCTCTATGTTTACTACTGCTTGTGCGTAGGTCATAACCGCAGCTGATTCATCAACACTGTCAGAATCTGAATGATCTTCATTTTCATTTTCAGTAACACTACATGATGCAATAATGCCTTCCTCTGTAATTGGTTTATAACCTATGTTATCTCGATTTGCAACCAGTTGTCAATGACTTCAAAAACATCAGAACAGCCCTTGATAGTTTTAAAAATGTCTATAAAATCTTCATCCACACTTATTTTTTCTTCTTCAATCTTGTTTTCTGGCAAATCACATACACCAGGCTACACTTTTTCCATGATTTTTCAAAGTTTGTATTCCAACCAGGCCCAAGCATGGCGGGGTTGGGGAGGGTAGTGAAATCGCCTGCTGACAAGAGAATTCGAGTAATTTACCTACTGAGAATAGCAATTCGTTTGTAAAACAAGTCTTCATTTACTATGCTAAACAATGTAATTTTATATTTCAAAACTGTTTTGAGTTATCCGGAAGTTCAGGTTAAAGAAATCCAGGTTAATGAGGTTTTACTGTAATTACATATTTGCAATCGAAAGTAATGAAAGTCATTAACATTGTAATGATTCATTGTATGAATAAATAGAATTAGTATAAAAGTTATTATTCAGCCAAATTCCTACTCTTGAGTTTAACAGTGATGACATAGCCAAACTTGAAAGTGATAATACATAGCTGGTATCTTTTTGAACCTAAGTAAAGTTGTGATTGCGCAGATAAAATATATTATCTGCAAAACTAACTGGAAAGAAATAAGGAAGCCAGAGAATAAATTAATTGTATTCTGCTTAAGTAAACATGCACTGTAATTCGATTTTACGTGGAAGTTAAAAAGAAAAACAGTAATCTAAAAAGGAAATATTGAATGTGGAGTTTTGCAAATTTCTTTGCTTATCTATTTATATTTTTTGTACAAATAACGTTCCAACTACTCAGACTACTTACATTAGCAATATATCCACACAGGCATTACCAAAAAAATAAACTCTGGTTCAGTGTCATCACTTAACTGCTTCTACATTAATAAATTAGGTTCCAATGTAAGCAAGACAAAAATAGTGAACTGTAAATTATTCTATGAACAAAATAAAAATCAACTTGTTGAGTCATGTATTAGTTTATTAACATATTCTGTAAATACTACTCAATAAACACCTAAAAGGGATTAAACACATTAATAGAGTATCCCTCTGCTATGATATTTTGTAGATTTGAAAGTTAGTATGTACAAAATGTCATCTATACTTGGCGCTAATTAAGAACAGGATTGACATTTTTCTGTGATTGAAAGGTGACATTGCTGCTTATCATGACCACATGGAAAATGTGTTAGAATTAAGTATTTGAAGAAGAGTGTGTCTGGAATCTAGAGCTGGTATTATTTTTATTCGTGTACAAAGATAAGTAAAATAATGAATATGTGTTAAGGTAGAACATTTAAGTATAAATCAGTGCAAAGATTTGCTTTAATAAAAGAAGAATTATAAAAATATACCTGTAAGCATTTTCTGTGATTTCCTGCGTTGCAAACCTAAGTTAAGTGTTTTCATTTCCTTCATGTACTTAATGTTGGAATTTGATGTCCATCTTGTGTTTACTATCGAGATAGGAAAGTATACATAGATAAACAGATATGTGAAAATTGAATGGATTAAGCAATGATTTTGAACGAGAAATTTGCCCTTTCTGCAAAGAGAAGAAACATGTAGAACAGATAATATTCTATTTTAATGGGTTAAAGGACTTTAGGGATAAAATGAAGGAATGTAGATAAAAGACCTTCAATAAAAGGAGTACTTAGAAAAGATTGTAATAAACTTAGAACAGCTGCTATACAAAGGTAAAATAAGTGGTTCTGGGCAGTTGATATTCTAAGGCCTAAGCCATTAATCATAGCATTTGACTGGATTATATAGTGTAGAATTTAAAATTCATAAAGTAATAAATTTAAACATTATATTATAATGAATTGCCTTAATAGACAAATTTGATTAGTTTCTTATATATAATTTATTATCTTTCTGGCATCTCAAACAGATCTCTCTGAATAATGTATCTTAATATTTTAAATTATTAATTTACATCAAATCAAATTTTGGCAGCCATTTAGTCCTCAGTGATTGTAATAACTAAAGTTTTAATAATATCTGTTGTTGGTGCTATGATATATGTGTGCATGGTTTTAGAGAGCAAAATGTTTTATATCCTGTAGAATAAATGTGTGTGTTCTTTCTGAAAGGAAATGTCTGCATCTGCAGAGAAGGATCTCACATACATACCATCCATTCTGCTGAATAAATACTGCCATGATTTTAATACCACTCTTGTTAAAGGAGCAGGCTGGTCTAAAATCTAGAACAAACAATATAAAAAATTATAACATATTTTGGTCTGTTGAAACTTGATAAGATTATGTGAAGCAAAAGTATAAAGTATTACAGAATATGTGCGACTTCACTCATCAACCATCTATGTAGAATGTATTTAAATACACATTGAAATTTCAAAGGCTTAGAAAGCTCACTTACAAATTGTCTTAATGTGTTGTATATCATTATTTACTTAATTTCTTTTAAATAAACATGAATTTTAGAACCCATTTGATTGTTCCAGAAAATCTATGATAGTTCTAATAGTTCAGGGAAGTTGTTGTTTTTTCCCTCCTGAGATCATATGGGTGGTTTTGACTTTTAAAAAGTTAATATTTTTATTCCTTCCCCTTAATGAGTACGGACTATGATACATTGAAGATAAAATTAATATAATTTTGAGTCAAACTACTGCTCCATACATGTATTGCATGTTTACCTAGAACACATTTCACTTGGAACTTCCTAACATCCTCAGCTAATGTTGCCTTTTGAATTTATATTTGGTAATCTCCTTGACAGCAATTGGAGCATCTGGTGGTGTCCTGATGAACTTGAAGTTAGGGTTCTCATCAAAAGTGCCGAAATTGAATAGTTTTCCTTCATATTTCTTTATGAACATCTTTTCCCACATGGTTAATGCAGTTAGACCCTGTCACTTTTTAATAAATGGATTTCTTGGTCTATATTGTGATTCTCATTCCAAAAATGTTACGCTACTGCCAGTTTGTCTATTTCTTTGTTCTTGAAGTTCCTAAATTGCTCTTTAAGCCTAATGTTCAAATTCCTTTTTGTTTTGACAATGTAAAAGTTGTCACAGTCTTTGCAGTTTATCCGGTATACACCTGAATTTGTATCTGTGGGTTTCTCTTTTGTATTATATGATTTCAAAAGGGTTGTACACTGAATTTGTTCTGTGGAGCCCAAGTAGTGTGTTATATAGAATAAAAATAAGTATTTCAGAAAGTGGAGTGCCATAGTTATTACAATTGGGCAAATGAGTCAACCTTGTATTCACTTTTCTCCACTTACAAGTTTTTTTTACGAAGAATAGTTTCTGGGAACTTCTTCCCTATCCTCAGTTCTGTGGTTGACCACAGTCTTCATAAAAAAACTTGTAAGTAGAGAAAAGTGTATACAAGGTTGACTCATTTGTCTAACTGTAATAATAATGTTGTGTTCTTTGAAGACTTTTTGGAAAAGGTGTGTAGCTCTGGTGTGGTATGTAAATCTTCTGTATGAAGTTTTATTCTCATTGGGAAAAGACTAGCTACTTTTCTACATATCTGTTATCTGTTGAATTATCTTCTTCTTTTTTTTTAACCAATTCAGCACTGAATCCATCATATTCTGGGATGTGAACTATATGGTTGTAGTCTCTAGCATATTCCATCTTGTTTATTGGTATATTGACCAGCCTGTAAGTAAAACTGTTGATAACAGCAAGCTTATGTTGTCTTGAATTGTACCCATCTGATTTTTTGAAATTTTCGCTTTGTGTTCCTATTCTATATATGCCAAATTTTAGTTGTTTTTTTTTTTTTTTCTTATTAGTTTCGAGTCTAAGAAAGGGATTTTGTTGTTTTTCTCTTTTCCTATGGAAAATTTTTAGTTGGGGATTCTGTAAATTAAATAGTCTTAACACATCATCCACCTTTTCTCATTTACTATCTCTCAGATGTCATCTACATATCCATACCAATGTTTGAAAATTAGTGGGAGCACCTTTGTTATATGAGTTTTCTAGAAGATCATGAAAAGGCCCGCCAGTTGCCCATAGATAGTCCTGATTTCTGTTTGAAAATTTTTCCATTAAATGCAAAAAAGGACTTCAGTGCAGATCTTTGTTAACTGAAGATATTCTTCTATGATGTCCTGGTCTAACTGTAGGAATTGAAGCCATCTCTGCACTGTGAGTTTGTCTCCTACATTTTTGGTCTCATAATTATAGAATGAATCCAACCCCAGAACTTAAAAAATTTGCAAATATCCCATCACATTTGACTTCATAGTAAAAAACACATATTTGAAAAATTATGATCACACAATCATGAGATCTAGTTCAATTCAGTAATTTATCATCCTGCAACCCTGCTGTCTTTACCAGAGTTGCTATTTGCCACATGTCTTGATGTTTACAAAGGTTCCACCAGGACTCCTACCAATCAGTCCCTAGCCGAGGCTAGTAGCAAATGCTCCCAAAAGGGCTAATGCTTTCGTAACACATTCTATAACTAGACCATGAACATAGTGCTGTTGGAGGCGTGGCTTACCAACACTGGAGTCATCTAGCTTTCCCCCTCTACCGTCATTTTAGATTGCCTCTCCTCCATCGCGCAGGCTGCACTGGTCATGTTTCATTCACTGTTACATTCACTCTTTGCATTTTCTGCCAAATCACTGCATTGTTCCTCAGGGTTTAAAGAAACTATGATTCTATGTAATCGATTGTGAGGTCATGTCTGATGTAATTATTTTCTGTTAACTTTGAAAATCAAAACAGTATTAAAATACACTCGTTTCGTGTGGTTTGCGCGCTGTCGCATGCAGGAAGGGAGGGGTGGGAGTCACATGATGCTTGGATGGTGAGAAGGGGAGAAGGCTCTCCTCACCCATGTGCACACCGACCACATTTTGTTTGCGGTCTACCTGTAATTAACTTAATGAATTAAAAATAAGCAAAGTGTAATATTACAACCTTAACAATATAATTGTTTCATATGAAGTAGTCACTTCACTATAAAATATTTCTAACTTATTTTTAATGTAGTTTTCATTTTATACCAAGAAACACATTCTTTCTAACAATTTTTAATGAAATGCAACTCTTCATGACACTCTGGCTACCCTTTTGCTGGTGTAAAGCAATGTAGATTTCTTTCAGTTATATTCTGTTGACTTTTAGTGTCTTATAGAGGTCACATAATTACACTGTAATTCTACATATTCTGGTTGTATGTCACCAAAGTTGTGAAATTTGTAACTGATTAAACAAAAATGGAGGGGAACTTTCTGGTGAAACCAAAATTAATATCTTACTTGTTCTACTTCAGTGCATTATAGCAAATGCACTTCATGGGACCATTCTTTGTATCTTCTTCACAGATACCTTTATGTGCTTGTTTTAGAAACTTTTCACCTTTTTTCCGTAAGTTTTTAAAATCTATGGAAGTTACTTGATTGATTAAGAAACCAATGAAAAGAGATCTTTCCATAACTAGACTTACAGACAAACACACAGCTTTATCAAAGTATAAACTTGAAAGAAGCGTAGAGACAGTGAAGCACAACTTGGCACAAAAGTGAATTGAGAAGATATTGACACACTGCTTCACTCACACTGTTTTTTTCACAGGACATGTTTCAAGAGCTTTTGCTCTTATCATCAGCTGGTACTCGACTCAGTTTTCATGTCCTGTGAAAAAAACAGTGTGAGTGAAGCAGTGTGTCAATATCTTCTCGATTCACTTTTGTACACAACTTTATGTTATTCTGAACAGTTGGTTTTTAAAGGTCTGCAGTAATTCTGTTACTTACATCCAGTTCCTTGACACATGGCTAGAAAGCTCTGTGACTGCAAAAAGATGATGCTTGATTGTTTTGTAATTGGAAAGTTGAATCAGACTTAAAAAGGCCAAAGCCTTGAGTACAGTCTAACTGGGATACTGGAGTCAGATGAGACGCTATAATGCACATATATGGTAAGAGTTTTGGCATGGATAGCCGTAGTTCAAGTCTTTGCTATAACATCAACTTTGCAGCAGAACTACGACCACATTGTACATTGAACTATGTATCATAGAAATTGATATGTGGATTTTTGTGTAGAAAACACAAGCATTTCAATATCCAAAGTATTTCTTTTCAGTTTTGTGCTTTTGCACCATACTGCTCCTTTAATTGTGTGCATCTTCAAAAGTGATATAAGTATACCCAACTTACATAATGTCACTATTTCCAATCCATTTAACCAATATCAGCATGTGTCTTAATAAATAAAAAAACAGTGACAGTCACATGAAGATTGAATGTAAAATGCTTAGAAAAGCTGTTTAAAGTACATTGTCTTGACAGTAAAAATTAAAATAATTTTGGACTAGGTTGGGATAAATGCCTAAATTGGAGCAAAAGTGAGCCAAATAGGTACCAGAAATTACACCACTGTTTCAGCTGATAAAATTTTCTTTTAATTAAACAAATTCCTTGTTGTTGAGCTTGTATGCCATGGTCCACTGGTCTTCTTCCCAGATGTTTCATCTATGTCTGCAGTAGACATTCTTCAGTGGCAATATTGAGGTCAAGGTGTTCTCAAGGAAGTTCCAATGGCAACATGACTGTAGTTCACTGAGCAGTCTTATTTGTACCAGTGGAGGCAGGATGATCTGTTGTGAATGGTTTGGGTGGACAGGACCTGAGATTGTTAGTGCCGCCCCGTGTTGGTATCTAATTGGCTTGGACTGGATGCTTCATTTTAGCTTTTTTCAATGCTGTTTATTACATTTTGCACCTTTTTCCTTCCTGTTGATTATTAGGATGTTTATGAGAAGCTGGTAGATCCGCAATTGCAGAACATGCCATACTTGAGGAAGGTGAGCATATCATCTGTTATGCAAACATAATGTCCTGTCATCAACTTTCCACTATCACACACGTTTATACCTACAACCATTGAAATTCATAAACTTCCTAATAATAACAGGAGTGAAGAATGTGTACAATGAAATAAAATATAGCAAACAGCACTGACAAAAGCTAAAGTGAAGTATCCAGCCTGAGCCAGTCAGATGCCAACACAGAGAAGTACTCCACCACGCAGACCATCCTACTTCCCCCGAACCAATCACCACAGATTAACTGCCTGCCACTGTATAAAGGCCACTCAGCAGGCTATAAGCCACAGTCACCATCAAAACTTCTGTGAACACACTTTGACCCTGGCTACTGCGACTAAAGATGTCAACTGCAGACATCAGCAAAACATCTGGGAAGAAAGAGCCTTGTAGACCTGGGCTACAAGCCCAGGAATTTGTTGAACTAATACCAACACCAGCTGAAAGCCTACAAACCTCAATGAACATTTTCTTTTAATGTGACAAATGGACTTTAACCTAAAAATAGCCCCCTTAGAGTATTTCAAGGTGCTGCATGCATCAATTTTGTGATTCTGACCCAGAATTTTCTCCTATATTAGCAAGAGGCTAGTATCTCTGAGCTATGATGAATACCATAAACTTGGAGACAAAATGTTAATTAAGACTTCAGATTCAACAACTTGAGTATGAGATTGTTTTAGCAGACTATACAATTATCAGACAAATGTGAGAAATATCTTTCAACATTTGCAAGAAAATTCATTTAAAAGTGCAGATCATTTAAAATGAGTCGGCATTGGTCTTGAATGTACTTAACAATAAAGTGTGGTAAAGAGATTTCTGTTTTTATGTCCCATTCCTTCCTTGTACATTAATGTAAATGTATAAAGAGCAGAAGCTTGTTACTTACTCTTAAAATTCTATCCAATTCTTACTGAGCTTTGAACACTGCAAATACTACCTTTTATTTTACATAAAATTGTTACCCTAATTATTTTGATGGATGTTAAATTCAAGAATTTTGCATCTTTGTGTAAGCTGTGTACTTCTGAATTAATTCATATAACAAAACATGTTTAAATAGTGATAATGCATTATATTTATTTAAAGTAGTATGACATATTTTTTATATGCTTTAGTTTGCTTTCGGAATACACTGTCGGTTAACTGGACAAGTTTAATCAAAGACATTTTCAGAGGCTGTTGGTTTTTGATGGCTTTTTATGGTTTTCTATGCATTTTCAGCAGTTAAACTTGTACTTTTTTGAACACATAGTTTCCTATCCACCATCTGTATATTTAAGCAAATTCATGCAAAACAGTTGTATAAATATTGATACTTTTAGGTGATTTATCCTTAATTCATCTAATGGTTAAGGAAATTCAAAGCTTAAAATCATAATAATTGAGTAGGTTCATATACATTTCAGCATTACATGAACTAGTAATAGATAGACTTGGATAGGACAGGCTTAAAATCACTATCATAACATATCATAACATTGCAATCAAATAAACCTCTGAAGTATGTATATAAAGAAAATCTGTATTTACTTTTTTTTCAAAATATTCTTACCAAATTTATCCTTCTTCGTAATTTAGTTACTACAGATAAACCTTCATTACACATTTACACAATTTTTGTTACACAAAGAATACACTAAGCTAAGCCAATAACTGACTTTTTAAAAGGTGGATCACTGTATGAAGACTCCAGAATTCTATACTTTTTGCATGAGCATGAATAAAAACAAATAGTGACTTACTACTTGAAATGTATTTTAAAATTCAAGCCAGTACCAAAGAATATCTTGAAATGTTAACACTCCAACATTTTTGGCATACATCATGTCCTTTTACAATATCTACATGTTTGTGTAGCAAATATTTTAGACATACAGTAATTTAGTCAAATGTGTTGAGGCATTTTTGGGAAAGTAAAAACAGAACATTTTTTTCAAGTAAAAAGTAGCTTTAGACCTCCACAGAACTAATTTAGTGTATAACACCTATTGATGTCACATAATACAAGATAAGATGCTTTATTGTCACATACACTTACAAATAGTGAGTAAAAACTAAGTAAACAGGTGACTCGTCAACAGCAGAAAATTTAAAATAATAATAATTACACAAAATAACAATAACACTAATAATATAAATACTAATAAGACTAATAATATAATTACTAATAATAGCAATACAACTATATACAAATATTGTTATAATTATGACATGCCCTTGGAATAATATTGTCAGAATATTAGAATTACAAAATGACAAAATTTCATTATAATTAAATTTTATCATCCATATATTCAATAATCGAGTAGTAGGCTTTGTCCATTCGTAGGTTTTTTATTGCTTTATTAAAGCATTTGAGGTTTTTCATTTCACGGATTCTTACAGGTAATTTATTATATATTTTTATTCCTGCATATTGTGGGCTTTTTTCATACAGTGCTAATCTGTGCATGGGTGGTTTTAGATTATTTTTATTTCTGGTTCCATGATTATGTTGCATTTGTGAATTATAAATTGTATCAAAATTTGAATGGATGTATTTATTTATTTCATACAGGTATTGGGATGGTAAGGCTAATATCTTCAGGTTTTTGAACAGGTTTCTTCATGAAACTTTTGGTCTTGATTGAGTCATTATGCGAATTATCTTTTTTTGACTTTTAAAGATCGTTTCCCATCCCGTAGAGTTCCCCCATAGTATTATTCCGTATGTCATCAAAGAGTGGAAGTAACTGAAGTACACTATTTTTCTTGTTTTGAGGTTTGTTAATTTAGTTATGCAGCTCATATTGAAGGATGCACTGTTTAATCTTTTGGACAAATAACGGATGTGGTCATCCCATTTTAATTGTTGATTTAAAAAAATACCCAACATTTTTGAGTTTTCTGTAGGATTTATAGCATCAGTTGTGATAAACCTCTCAGAATTCTTTCCTTGAGTGCTGAACTGCATAACTGATGTTTAGGAGGTGTTAAGTTTGAGGCCATTACTCGTGAACCACTTCTGTAAGTGAGTTATAGTTTCGCTTAAATTGGTTTTTAACCCCTCTAGGTTGTGCCCATTGAGTAAAATGGAGGTGTCATCAGCATACATAATTGTTTTCCCCTTTATGGAGGTAGGTAAGTCATTTGTGTAAATTATATACAGTAGGGGTCCCAAGACACTTCAATGTGGGACTCCTGTTTTTATTCGTTCCCAATTTGATTCAACAGTTCCCTTTAGATTATTAATGATTGTTTTCTGTTTACGACAATTAAGATAATTTTGAAACCAGTTTAAAGCAAAAGAGAAACCCACAGACAAAAATTTAGCTGTGTACCAGATAAATAAATTGATAATACATAATTAATAAAATAATTGAAATAATATAATTGAAATAATAGTGAAATTGAAAAATTGAAAATGAAATGAAATAATATAATAATTGAAATACCAGATAAATTGTAAAGACTGTGACAACTTTTACATTGTCAAAACAAAAATAGATTTGAACATTAGCCTTAAAAAGCATTTTAGGAACATCAAAAGCAAAGAAATAGACAAATCAGCAGTAGTGTTAACATTTTTGGGATGAGAATCACAATATTGAATAAGAAATCCATTTATTAAAATGTGTTCAATATCCAACTGCAGTAACCACATGGGAAAAGATATTCATAAAGAAATATGAAGAAAAGAGCTTCAATTTTGACATACCTTTGAAGAGAACCTGAACAATCAGGACACCAACAGAGACGACCCAATTGCCTCCAGGTAGTTCACCAAGTTAAAATTTAACAGTGAACATTAGCTGAGGATGTTAGGAAGATCCTAACAAAACACGTTCTAGGTAAACACTAGCAATATATGGAGCTTGAAATGCTAGTTTGACTCAAAATTATATTAATTTTGTGCTTCTTGTATCTTACCACCCTCATTAAAAAAAGAGTTCCAATATTTATCTTAAAAGTATCTGGAGCTTGACTCATGACTGATCCTTGGTCACTTTGCAAATAAAATTACTAACTCAAAGTAATAAATCCCCAAAATGCAATTTTATAATATTTAAAAATAGACTTACTATAATAAATAGTCAATTTGACTATAATTTATGTATATTAACAAGCAAATAAATGAAGCTGAAACTGAAATGATATTTACGCTATAACATAGTTAACAATGCTAAATAGAAAAGATGTTGAGATGATAGAGTGAAAAACAATGACATTATAACTGTAAAACTGTCAGGATAGACAAGTTTGATTGGCCTAAATTAACTGCAGTTTGTTCATTTTAAAGTTATTTGACCACTCTAGGAAGCACATAAATAGAGTGAGATTTATTCAGAATTTTTTTTACCTATTGTATCAAATGCTGAACTGTGGAAGAAAGCATTACAAGATTAGTTTCAGTGGAATACCCCAGATGAACATGAATTGAGTATATACTAATAAGAAAACATAAAAATATCCCTAATAGTCCAGAACTAATATGGTTGTAGACAAACAAAGAAAAAAGGATGACTGAGAAATATGTAGTGGAACTGGTGAGAGCAAAAACTGAACAAGGAAAAACCAGGAACAAAACAAATGACTGAACAAGAAATGAGATTAGGATCAAAGTATAAAATTCAATGCCAAAGCTGGATTTGAACCCTGGATCTTTGGATTACCATATCACTGCTCTGACCAGCTGACTTACCATGGCAACATGCTGGCATGACACCATTTCCCATCAGACACTTTGGCAGCCCTCAATCAACTACACACCAGCACACAATGAATAGCACACAGCTAGACATTTCACAGTGTGCAACCTTTGAGCAATTATGCTAAAACCAGAATTGTTTATCCCAGTGCACCATTTCCAGCTTTTTGCAATCAGAGGAATCTTGTGGACTTTGCATGGAAATATTTTTGAAAACTTTTAGTTTCTTAAAAATGTGGGTAACGATTTTGTTTCAGATACCTTAAGTTTTTTATATTAAATGAAACATTTAATGTATCCTAAAGTCCTATTCATTCTGAGTAACTTTTAAATAACTTGTAAAAATAAAGAAATAAACATTACTGCATATTAAATGTAATCTCATTAAAACACATTTTATAACCCATAAATTGTTTTTATGGAGTTAAAGATTTGAGAAATAGCTGTTCAATTAGAAAGTCACTTCGATTTTTTTATTTCTTATATATGCAAATAGAACAGAACTTCAAAGCCATCACATAGCAACCAGCACTTAAAAGATTTGACCATTCCTTACAGCCTGTTGTATTCTTCTATTTCAATTATACCTAAAAGGAAATATGTTATTAGAACCTTTCTTGCAAATATGTTTGTTGTTTGCTATGCTCTGGATCTTCGACTGTATCCATTCTCCATCTGGCATCCCAATAATAATAGGATTTTTTGTAGTAAATAAATTAACATGTAGTAGATAGAAGAATAAGGTTTTCTAAAAATATTTTGTTGGAGAATAGGTAGAAAAAGTCACATATGTGCAACACATTAGATGTTTTACTTTTATTTTAATATTCTGCCAATCTACAATACCATAGTGCTGGTTTACTTTCATTTCATAAAATAAACCAGTCAATATCCCAGTCATGTTACTCTGTTGTTGATGATGTCCTGTTGATTAAGTGAATGCCTCTGCTTATCCATAAGTTATTCAATTGCTTGCAAATGTCATTGCAATCAGTTGTATGGTTTGAACTTTTGTGCTCAATGTCACAACAGTTGTTATCAAGAAGTGTTCTTCTGAACTCACTCATCTAACCCTATGATGGAACTGTTGCACTCAGCTGTGTTGTTCACTGCTATTCATATTCATATTTATTCACCATAGGAATTCATAGAGAATTTTGGGCTTCGTCAAAATAAATATATACAGCTGGTTACAATTCTATATACATTAGTCCTTTTAACAATTAGTGTGATAAATACAATAATATTTTGAAGGCTGACAGACATCCTCTTAAGTCATAAATACTCCAATGGGTGAAGCAGGTCCAGGCATCCACATCATTGTTTCAGCATGTAGTTCTCAAATGTATGTAACAAGCAATTTACAAATTCGGATTAGTGTTATGTCATATTTAGATTAACCTATATCACATATACATCACAGCTTATTTATTTAGCATATTTGCAAATATTCATCTATATCATAAAAAGCACTGTTAATTAAATAATTTTTTAACTGTTTAGTAAACTCTGGGCCTGATGTTTGTTTAATATTGAGTGGTAATTTATTTTATAATACTTTTCCAATCACAAATGGATTCTTGTCAGAAAACTTCCTTCCTTTCTCTTCCCTCGTACTTTTGGTTGTAGTATTGTGTGTGTGTGTACATTCTCTGACTAGAAGAATAACCCTATAAATGTATAATGACACCACAGTTAATATTCTTTCATTTTTAAAAACTTCCTTACAGGAGTCCCTGGATTTTAGTGAGCATATTATTCTTATACACCTCTTTTGTAATACAAATAGCCGTTTTAGATTATCTTTATATGTTGTACCCCATAATTCAATTCCATAAGTCAAATGAGAATGAATAATTCCATAATAAATCAATTTTAAATGAGTTTTATCCAGATAATGTGCCATATAATTTAACAAATAAATACCCTTACTAATTTTACTACATACAGAGTTTACATGTTTTACCCATGTTAAATTTTTGTCGATGTGTATACCTAGGTATAAATGATCATCTGAAGTTTCTATTTCTTCATTTTCAATTTTAATTCTCATATTACTAGATAGGAGTTTACTGATTTTAAAATATATTATGCTTATCTAGATTATTAACCAGGTAATTGCTAACAGGAAATTTGAATATTTTATCTGTGCCTGAATGTATATTAGTAATTAAACTCCCCTTTGTTTTACCACAGCAAATAATTGATGTCATCAGCATATGACACTGTTTTAACATTATTAGGAACAGGTAAATCATTAGTATATGAGGTGAATAGTACAGGTCCAAGTACGGACCCTTGTGGGACTCCATATTTTACAATTACCAAGGCGGATTCATATTTTGTTTCTGTTTGATAAAATTTACATGTTATTTCTGTACTTTGTACCCGTCCTTGTAAATATGTCTTAATTAACTGACCTGCCATTCCCCTTATACCACAACTACCCAATTTTTGAATTAATAATTGTTGATCAACACTGTCAGAGGCCTTAGATAAATCCAAAAAATCCCCATAACCTGATGGTCATTTTCCATTGTAGTAACTAATTCTTCTGTAAATTCCATGGCAGCCGTAACTGTAGAGTAGCCCTTTCGAAAACCGTGCTGAGATTTAGATAGTATATTATTTTTGTCCAAGAAGCTCGTGATTCTTTTTATTATAATTTTTTGAAGGAGTTTAATAAAAGTAGAAGTCAGCGTAGTTGGTCTATAGTTGCTTACATTGGTAACATTACCCTTTTTATGGAATGGTTTAATCCCGTTTTTAAACATTCAGGAAAAACACCTTCAGATAAACAGGCATTTATCAAATGCACTAGAACATCGACCAAATCATCCTTGCATTGTTTCAAAGTTTTTGAAGATACTTCCTCCCACCCACTTGAATCTTTAGGTTTTAACTGTGTAATAATATTAATCAGTTCCAACTTTGTAACAGGTTTTAAAAATATTGTACTACCAATACATTTTATTTTGCCGGATGTAGCCTTATTAACTATACTATTTCCTTTAGGCATAGCTACATTTAAAAAATTATTCATTAAATATATTACTGATGGATAGAGTCAACATGAAAAATTCAATGCCATGGCCGGGATTTGAACGACGGATCTCCTGGTTTCCGTCCATTGAGCTACCATGGCCAACGTGCCGTCCTGACATTAAATTCTCCATTTGACTCATGCATTTCCCCGGTAAACCACCAGGGGCTCTCGCATATGAGATACACCGTTTGGGCGACTTACTATCGTAAGTACTTGAGTCCCAGGCTTCATCATTTAACTCTTTTTGTTTTAGTTAATTGATGGAAATTAATGATTTCTTCACACTAGCCGTATGTAGGCTAAGGTTTTTGATGGATAGATATTACTGATGTTAACTGGATTAACAACCATTTTTTTATGTGTAAGTACAATATTTTTTTTTTTTTTTTTTTTTACATTTTTCTTTACAAGCATTAACAACATCCCATACAGCCTTACTTGTGTTTTTAGCATTAACTGCCTTATACTTAATGCTTTCTGATCTCAGAATGTTATGTGCAGCTTCATGCTCTTTCTTGTACTCTTTATATCTATTATAATATAATCTGTTACCATACTGCCTATAAAAGATGTACATATCCTTCATTGTTTCCCTTAATTCAATTACACTGATTGGAAGGGCTAATTTATAACAATTTGTTTTGCACTTATTCATTACCTGTTTCAGACATGCAGTATCAAAATATTTATTAAATATACGATAAAAAGGTACCATTTATCATTCACGCAATTGTATTATATATCTTATCCCATGATTCCTGCTGACACAATTTTTTAAAAGCATTTATACTGTAAGAATTAATTTTTCTTGCTCTTGTCTTTACTGTATTATCTTCTTTAATATTGCAATTCATAATTTTCACGACCTGAGCTTTATGATCTGACACATAGCTATCAAAATCTCTTACTTGTATACTCCTACAATCAATATTAGTGGCAACTTGGTCAATGGAGGTAGCAGATGTCAACATGACTCGAGTTGGGACAGTAATATACATTTTAATACCAAACATATTCAGCACTTCTGTAAGTTTTGTAAATGTAATGCTCTCAGTGTTGGAATTAATGTTAATATCTCCTATCATAATTTTGTTATTAAGTACAGAATATTTTGACAGCACAGTCTCTAAACCATCAAAAAAATTTGAAATTTGTCCACTTGGTGATGTATAAACACCAAGGAGTAATATATTAACCCCATCAGTATTAATTCTAATCCCAGTATTTTCAAAGTCCTTTTCAATGATATGTTTGTTCATATTCATAATTTGCACACATTCATTATATTTTTCATGCTCATATATTGCTACACCACCTCCTTTAAATTCTGTCCTGCAGAAACTACTTTGTAATAAAAAATTATCTAATTTGAATTTGATGTGCTTTTGAACCATGTTCTGTAATGACTACAAAGTGAGGGGCTAAACTATTTATGAGTACACTGAATTGTTCAGTTTTGTTGGATAAGTATTGCACATTTTGATGCAATATAATTAAGTTGCTGTTGCAAGTAATTGATCATTTGAAAACTGTAGTACCCTCATTTGTTTTGAAATAACAACCCTAAAAGCAAGTACGTAAAATATGAAGCTATTAAAAGTGAAGCAAACAAATATGGACAAATATAACAATTTGTAACTTAAAACTTCACTTATAAGAAATGATAATTCTTATGAATTCTCCGGGATCGCGATTTCATGTAAACTTATACACATCTTCAGCCAGAAACAAAGCTATCACCATCGTTAAGAACTCTAGATGGTGATATGTTTTTGTTAGTACTACCAAAATCTGAAAATAAAACAAATTTAAAAACATAATCGACTGCCGGTATTTCAAAATTCACTACGCGATGTTTGTATTTTCAAATAAATATCTTTTCCCAAACCATTAAATCTATCAGACCATTTAATTGTTTTAATAATTTAACTTCTGGATTTATTTCAGGTTAAATGACCAAAAATGATCTGCTACGGCTGATTTATCAGTTTGTTTATACTTAACCCTTTTACTGATATGGACGTCATATAACATCCAAGTTAAAAGGCCCCAAACTGATATGGACGTGTATAGACATCCTGTGCATACATGCATTTAATGCTTATTTAATGCTAATTATTTTAAACTTTATGTTTTACAATAAATTTAAATAAATTCTATAAGAAGTAAAAGCTTACCTTTAAAAGTTTCTTCTTGAATAGTACATCTCAAAACACACAAGGGCACATCTCCACATTCATGACAAATCGTACTAGTTTCCTTTCGGACTCGTTTCTTGCGGCACACCAGACATTTTCTAAAGGGACATGACTTTTTTTGCTGTGGGTGGTACCCTTTTAGGGAAAACCCCTTCAAGTCTGTGGGGTGCTGGGGTGGTGGATTTCTTACCCCCAGTATGGAGAGGTCTCTGAATTTTATAGTGCTCAATTAGGCTGTGAGCTATTGATTTGCGAAAGTACAGGTACATCATTGTCTTCCGTGGGTTTAGAGCTCTCCAAATTACTAAACAATTGTATATGGTTTTATCCAGTTGGTGTAAAAATACTTTTTTATACCATTTGATTGTTTTTTGCAAAGAGGGATATGCGTGTAATACCTGATCTAGTAGATCCACTCCACCCATGTGCATATTGTATTCCTGGATAATATCAGGCTTGAAAATTAACATTTTGTTAGGAGCATCAATTTTTCCAGTATCAATCATCAAAATCTTAGAGCTGCAATTGGATAATGCTGTAACAACCCTCCTATCTTGCCAAGCAACATAGGTCAAGGGTGGGAGCTGATGCACCTGCATTTCTCCTCTTCTTAGAACCTTCGTATTCACATCTTTTGGCAAAACAATACAATTTGAGCGTACTGTTCCAATTGCATTTGTTTTTCTGTTGTGTAAGGCCATGAATAATTTAGGGAAACTGTACCAATTATCTAAATATACAGTCCTACCCTGATCAAGTACAGATTCCATCAGGTGCATTACTATGGAACCAGATAACCCCAAATCTTTGTCTCCGGTGTTATCAGTCCCTTGGCCAGTGTATATGCAGCTGTTGTAAAGATATCCTGTTTTACTTTCACATACATCAAAACTCTTTATGCCAAATCTGGCCCTCTTTGTTTTGATGTATTGTTTCCAACCCAAGCGGCCCTTCCAAAGCTTTAGGCTTTCATCAACAGTGATATTTTCACTAGGCACATAATTTTCTTTGAATTTTGAAATAATGTAATCAAAAACTGGTCTGATTTTGTATAGTTATTCATTTACATTTTCTGTGCAGGTGAAATGAAGGAAGCGCAAAATGGAAGTAAACCTGTTATTTGACATGCATTTCCCAAAAAATGGGGTAGCTAGCATGTCATCTGTAGACCAGTACATGTCTAACGTAGGTTTACAAATAACACCCATGAGCATAATTAGACCAAGTAGTCTGTAAATCTCATTCATTGTTACTTCTGTCCACTTCTGAATTCTACTCTTAGGTCCTAAATTGCCTTTAGAAATCAGGTCTTCCTTCACCCTACTCGCATATACATTTGTTTTCGAAACAATGAGAGACAGTAAGTCAGAGTACAAAATTTTGTAAAAATGTCAATTGGTTGGCTGTCAGAAGTTAGCTGAGTATGCAGTTGTACACCAGAGGTTGTGCTCGTGAAGGTATGTCCATTTGTGTTAGAGTACTTTAACAACTTCATAATGTTGATTCTTCACAAACACCTGTCGGAAATGAGTCATTTTCCTCCTCACTGCTACCTATATCTCAACACCCTCCTCAGAATCTGAAAACTCGCCATCAAAGTCCAAACCACTGTCAAACAACAAAAGTCTTCCACATTTTCTGATGTAATAACAGAAGCCCGTACTCTTCCTACACTAGCTAATTTATTTGCTATATTACTAGTTGAAGCCATGATTAGCACCGAGGAAACAATTTAAAATGTGTTTTAGCTAAAGAAATCGCTTGGAACTCTGACACAGTCAAAATTACTATATGAACTGAGCGAAGAAAACAGTTGCGTCAGCTACCATAAACTTCGGTTGAGAAATGCTGTAATAAGAGAGATGCTGATGGAGGTTTCTTTCCAGTTTGTGTGTGTGTGTGTGTGTGTGCGTGCGTGCGTGCGTGCGCGTGCGTGAAACCTATAAACCTTATGCAGCTGATATACACATATAGTTTGTAAAACAAAAAAACTCAGCATTGAACGCAAAGAATGGCTTTCTCTACAGTGATACAAATTCATGAAATTTCAACGATTTATTAATATAGTCTCTATTTTAATGATACCATAGATGCATACTGCCTTTAATGGGCTTTAAACCAGTTTTTGTTTCGCTAAAATAACTTAACAAATACCGAAGATACAAATATTTATTTATGAAGCATTTTTGCAGCATTTAACAATTTAAATGTCTTGTTCTGTTTATTGGGTATCCGTTCCCGGCCGTGCAGGGTTTAAATGGCCATCGGCGAAGCGGTTAATGTTAAGAAAATGATCTTTCGTTCTGGTTTCTAAATTACGTTTTGTCTTTCCAATATAAACTTTATCAGAACCACATCAATTAAACGGATAAACACCAGATTTTTTATTATAAGGAATTTTATCTTTTATAGAGAAATGCAATAAAGTTTTAATACTATATTTTGAGGAACTAAAGTTATATCAAACTCCTTAAAAGTTTTTGAAAATGTTTATTAACCCAAGGATGATAGGTAAATTTTTTAAAATTATAATCGTCTTTTATTTTTCTAAGGGTAGAAAAAGATAAGCGAAGTTTTAAGTTACAAATTGTTATATTTGTATATTATAATGGTAAGTTATAATCTTGTAAATACTTTAATGTAAGTTATATTTGGGGAATTTAGTGTCGTCTTTGCAGGCTGACATGGTGGCTCAATTGGTCAGAACAGTGCTTAAGATCCATGTTTCAAATCCATGCTATAACTGAAGTTTTCAGTCTGATTCTACCTTTCCAACTAAATACCGGTAAATTATCAGGAAATAAGTAGTTCAAAGCGTGCTCTCATTAAGACCATATGCTTACAAAAGTAATTATTACAATCAATGCCCACCTCTGTATCATAATTGCAGCATGTCTGCCCTATGTTCAAAAGCTCCTATGTTCTAATCGGCCAGTACTGGTTAGGTTGTATCAGATGATAAATAGAATGAGCCATAGTCCATAGAGCTTAGAGTTACCTGATATTCATTTTTCAGAATAAGGGAAAATGCCAGAAAAATCCGAATCCATATAACTCGCTCAATTAAGATTGAAACTCGAGAACTCTTGAATGTGAGGCAGATACACTACCCCAACACCACAAAGATGAACACTTTCTGTGATTTGTTTTCATTGAACTGATGCAAATATTTTAAAAAGATGATTGTTAATTTGCACCAGCTGCTTTACAAATGATGTTTAGTGAGAATTTACTCAAACTGTCATCCTGTGATCTGAGTTTTATTTTTACGTCAGGACATGTCATGGTGAAATAATTACTCCAATCTTATAGGGGAGACCGGGGCAAGTTGACGATGTTAAGAGTTAACCATTTTTAATTAATTCATTTTTTGAGGTAATTCGTTTTCTCTGCATGCATCACTAGAACAGCCTTTTGTTGTGTCATATCAATTTTGATATATTTTAATTTTAATATTATCAACATTATTTTCCCATTTTTAAATAATCCTGCACAAATGTCAGTTTGCCCCGATTCTGATATTTGATATCCCAATATCCGATATCTCGGTACAGAAGATGACAGTTCTGATAAAAGTTGAATATATTATTATTATTATTAGAAAGAATAACCCTGTGTTGTAATTATTTTGTACACTGTTACGTATTTTCAATTGAATAATAGTGATTAAGTGGTTATATTGTAGAAAATTATCATAACAAATTAGTTTAACTCAAAATCAGTAGCTTTCCTTAACAAAAGTCACAAACAAATATACCTCCTTCAAAGTTTGAGCAGTTCTCATGCCACCATGCTTGGCATTTGCCACACTGTATCCAATCTGTGGAGGATCAACAAAGTTCTCATCACAAGCAGGACACTACACTGTACTTTCTTTGAAAGTTTGAGCTGACAACGTAGGTGTCAGAAGTTCGAGTTTCATCCTTTTTGTGCAGTAATCAAATTTCTTTTTCTTAACAAAACCTGTTTTTAAAATTTGAACCTCTCATTTATGTTGCTTTAATAATTTGTTCTTGTGCCACTTTTAGTGTCTCTTTCTGAACCAACATTTGTTTCATAGGTGAGTTTGTTAAGATGCTTGCACAGTGTATGTGACTCTTGAGTTTTTTCACTGATGGGCTTTAAGCAATAGTTTGGGAATCATGCAGTATAAAAATCACAAAACAAAATAAAAAATGCATTAAAAAACAAAAATAAAATACTAAAAAGCTCTAGGGGCAAGATGATGAGATGTTAACTCAGCCCAGTCAACTTGCCCCGATAGGGAATGTTAGAAATCTTTGATTATTATGATAGGATTAACAGGAAATAAGTATTAATAAATAGAGACTGCGAAAAGTATATTATATAAGATAATAATGAATAGTAAAGAATAAACAGATCTTTGAATTTATTAGGAGAAATTGGTTTATTTAATAGAATAGTAGGTTGAATGTGAATAATCTTACCTGTAAGACCACAAGATCTTATGACAAAGTCTTGAAAATTAGAAGACGTCAGAGAGAAAACACAAACTATATCTAACTGACCACAAAATGGCAGCAGTGGTCTCACTGTACAAGTTAATAGTGCCTAACAATGTGGAGCACTAGTAGTATCCGTAAGGTGGTGGGTGCTATCTCTTAATACGAACTTAAACTAACTCAATTAATATAATTTTGTGCTTCATTGTATCATAGTCCTGACACATTGGAATTTAACTTGCTTGTCATCCTGCCCAGCTTGTCAACTTGCCCTGGCCTCCCCTACATAGATGATCTCTTCTTGGTTCTAAAATTATACAACAGGTTCCTAGAGGCTGTTTCTTCCAACAAACTTTTTCTTAAGCTTTTTCTCCTGACAAACTTTATCTTCTTATTCAACAACTTTTTTAGTTACCCTGAATACTTGATCCTCACATTTTTCTCAACAATACACATGCAATAATATGGAATTAAAATTTAAATATAAACAATACAACTGTAAATATAAACATTTAAAATATGTAATACAAATAATAATTCAAACATATAAAGTAATAAAGCTCAATTTCTGAAAATGTTTAACTTTATATATCTGTCTCAGAATGATAATTTCCAGTCAACAAAGGAATTGCAAAGTTCTGAACTTTGCATATTGTTGCCTTGCTTCATCGCAATATTTGAAACATTTCAAGCTTTTCTAAGCTTGAAAATACTTTTCATGCACAAATGGAAATAGCTTTAAACAATCCATTTGTAAGGCATTTATAAATATTAGCATATGCACCTTATTATGTATAATTCATAGATACAAAATGTGAACATAATATTAAACAAGCACAGAGTGCTACTTACTGCTACTTTTTAGCATGTATATAAACATTAAATATAAGTCAAATTTTAGTGTCATAAACAACAGATTTTGTATAGAATATACATATAAAATATTATTTCAGTATAAATTCAGATTTTAGCAATAGTACATTTTTTTTAATTTAACTTTTTGATGGTCATGTCTGCTCTAGGGTGTGAAGAGTGCTGTAACTCATATGAACAGGGATGCCCTCAACATCGTGTCCAAACAATATGTGATAAACCTGTTCCATCAAGGGCATGGGCCACTCTGCCTGCATCTTATTTGGCAATCAATAAGGTTGTTACAAATGAAAATGGTTCTCCAGGCAAGTTTTAATATAGTCTGTTTTAGTCAATTCAGTATGCAGAATTTTAAAACAGATAAAACTGTAACATGTAATTACCAATATGTTCAATTTACTACAAATTTAATTTGCTTTTTAATCCAAAGTATAAAAATTGAAAGAAGCATAGAAACAGTGAAGCACAAGTTAAAATATTGCTTACTTTGCTTTTTAATGTTTGAAAAATAATTTCATACAACTGTTTAATAACACCACCCAACATGAAATTTACCTCCACGAAGATGTTATGTGTTTTTAGTCCATTTTCATGTGTAGATTCTGAAAATGATGCTTAAAATGGCACATCACATCACAATTTTTTAGATACATATACATAACAAAAAATGACACATACCAGCCGGTAACACAATTTTCATAGGTTGCCCACCCTGGTCCTACACAATAACTTGGGCAGGTACATACAAAATATAAAGATCAAAACATGCTGTACTACTTAACCAGGCCCTTACTTCGAGAGTTCCCGACTTTCATCCATAAAATTCTGAAAGTGAAAGACATTTTGTAGAGCAAGTAGACTTGAATTATTTGGCATGCAGTTTAAATTTGTCAAAAGAAGAATTCTAGATTCCAGTCTGCAACAATGGAAATTACTTGCACCAGTGCACAAGGTACAGAGTTTCGAAATAGACATCAGAAATTGGGAAAATATTTTTCAATGGAAAAAAAAAAAATGTTTCTGTAAGGACATCAATAGTTTAATTTGTGAGCTAGGTTTTGAGCATAATCCAGATGACTGGCGATTGTTTATACATTCATCAAAGTTCAGCTTAAAGGCTGTGTTATTTTATAATGGTACCAAACTTCCATCTGTTCCAGTTTTCCATTCAGTAGCTGTTAAAGAAAGTTATGAAAGTATGCCCAAGATTCCACATGTTTGAAAATATGAGGTTCATTGTTGTAAAATATATGGTGATTTTAAAGTAATTGGTTTGCTACTTGGATTACAAGGGGGGATTCACAAAATATTGTTGTTTTTTGTGTTTGAGGACAGCCATGAATCGCAAAAACATTATGTGGTACAAAAGGGGGTCAAGTGGCAGGATATCCCAGGGGAGAGTAATGTAAAAAAACACCATTGTTTTAGCCTGATAAAATTCTTCTCTCTTCCATACTTGGTCGGATGATGACAAGGATGATAGTGGATTTGCATATTTGCAAGGCAACTGTCCACAGTTAGCTTATACAAAATTGAAAGAAGGAACTTTGGACCTCAAATCCGAAAACTCGTAAGGGTGAAATGTTTAAAAAAACATAACAGAAGGTGGAATTAGCAGCTTGGCATTTATTTTTAGGGAGTTTCTGTGGTTTTTCTTGGATACACGAAGAAAAAAGTAATCTATAAAGCTTTGATCTCAAATTTATTGAAAAGCTACAAAGACATGGGTTGTAGAATGTCTATGAAAATCCATTTCGTTCATTCACATTTAGACATTTTTCTGGAAAATCTTGGTGATATTAGTGATGAACAAGGGGAATGGTTTCATCAGGACATTTCCAACGTGGAGAAGAGGTACCAAGGTCGTAAGGATCCAGTAATGACTATTGTTGGTTGGGAGATTATTGTGCGAATGGAAAAACAGACAGGAGTATAAGAGGCAATCACTTGCTACCAGGCATTTTAAGCACAGTTAACCGGCGTGTCCCTTAAATATATACCTATTGTTCCAAATATTATATCATGCATAAAAAGCAACATTTTGAATTAATCTTAATTCACCATGTTATGTACTGTACCATATATCATTATAATGCAATTATAAATGTAACATAATATTTTATCTGAGAGTCAAAAGGGAGAGCCTAAATGTCTTCTTATCCTTTAAACCTGATGTGGTAGGAGATTTCTGTGGCAATTTTCAAAATCAGTACATCTTTTTCCTTAAGAATCACCTATTTCTGTTGCAGAGATTAAAAAAAAATGTATGTTGTGTAGTGTAATTATTTCTATTACAGTTTTTTTCCTGGTAAACAGTATGCATGTCAACAACAAGGTTAGGTGTGTAAATCTTTCTGCAGTTTGTGACATTCAGAGCAGGGTGCATTACATGAAAACAGATTTTGATATTCTCTCTTTATAACCAAAGTTTTAGTATGCAAGTACAACATTTGTGTTATTTATTAAATAAGATGTAACTGTGGATCTTACTTAACAGCGAATAAAGATATTAAATTTTGTGTAAAAATAGTCTTACATTAAAAAATTTAAATTTCAAACTATTTTTCACAAAAACAAAATAGTCTCAAAGTTTAATGGGGTGATATGATGGTATTTTTATGAACACAGCTGATTTGTAAAATAAAAATAGTAACATAAAATCATAAGTGTGAAATTTAAGAAAATTAAAATTCCTACTAAATTCCTAGTTTTTATTTATGATACAACATATTTTGTGTATTAATAAGTAATAGAGAGAACAGTTTTCATGGTACATAGTAGAATGTTTCTAAAAATATTGTTTGTTTAACAGTATATGGCGTGTTTGCTCGGAAGACCATCCCAAAAAGGACTCAGTTTGGACCAATAGAGGGAGTATTAGTAAAAGCAGATGATCCTCATCTTGTATCGTCAGATGTACAGCCACAATTGGAATTCTTGGTGGAATCAGAAACTGGAGCAATGTTGAAATTGGATACTGCTTGTGAGAGTAAGTACCAAAATCTCTGCTATTTAAACCATATATGAATTTATCTAAAATCTTCATCACTGTCCTTAAATTTCATTTAATTTCAACAACAGCATAACAATATTATTATTAGTAGTAGTATTAATAGTGTCATCTGTTTGTACTCATAGAATGTAGTAAACAATTATTTAAGTAGGGTAGTAGATTAAATTTAAAGGGAGTCGATTAATGACACTAGTAGATAGTAGATCATTAATCATTATTTGAAATAATAATCATCCTAAAACTAACCATGTGGAACTGTTATTTAATCTCTGTTAGTTTGAAAATTGTCTTTTGAACTCTTTCTGCTAGGTATGATTTTAAAAAATCTATATCCACTGTTCTTACACAAAATTTAATTGTTCTTTAAATTCTATTTAATTTTGAAGTTCAATAGCTGGTGTATATATCTATAAATAAGTATTAATTGGAATTTACAGATAGATAAGTTGTGGAGTTCCCCTGCATGTTGTTATAATGAAACTTGGGTACAACTAAGCCTGTTTGGAGGAATTTAATAACATTGACGTCCAAATTATTTGAAAAAAAAAAACTATTTGTAGTTATTTTTGAGTTTGATTTATGAGTCACTATGTTTACACTCAAACTTCACTTACTTTTTGATGTATAATTGAAACATTTTCAAGATCATTCAATCTCATCCTCACCTGTTTGGTGACTATGTAGTATGAAGTATTAAAATTTAGTGCCCCTAATACAAGATGGCAGAGGGATCGGAGCACCATAGTAGTGGAAGAAGAGGAATGTTCATTTAGTCACCAAACAGCTGAGGATGAGATTGAGGATGAGATCGAATGATCTTGAAAACGTTTCAATCATACAACAAGTAAGTGAAGTTTGAGTGTAAACATAGTGACTCATAAATCAAACTGAAAAATGAAGAATACTTCACTGTTAATAATGCTTCTGCTTTTAATATTTATTTGTAGTTAGTTTATAATTTGGCCAAATGGTTATTAAATTCAATAGCTTCCCAAAGTTTGAAAGCATGCATTTAAAAAATTCTTTAGACTTAGTAGAAAAAATTAAAAACATAAAGTTAGACTAAAATGAAAGATTGGTTTCATTTGATATCACATCATTATTCCCAAGCTTACCAACAGAAAAATTATAGACACACTTAAAAAATTGCTAACTACAATAGAAATGAAAACAGTCGAAGCAGAAGAATATATCTCATTAACAAAACTATGCATTGTACAAAATTCCTTCAACTTTAATATTATGTGCTACAGTCAGAAATCAGGATTATCTATGGGCAAACCACTGTAACTCTTTTTGGCAATTTATTTATGAGTTCATTCGAAACACACATAAAGATGACCTACCCATGGATCTTCAAGATCTGGTACCATTATGTTTATGAAATCTTTGCAATAGTTCCAAATAAAACTACTCATTCTCCAGGAAAAAGCCTATCAAATTTGCAATAGAAAACGAAGGCAATGGACAACTCTCTTTCTTGTATCTAAATATCAGAAATGACACAAAAATAAAATTTGGAATTTACAGAAAGTCAACACAGTCAGAAAATTATATGAAAAATCATTGTTATAAATTGATTACACATAAATATGCAGTAATAAACAATCTTACACACAGACTAGTCAACTACTCATGGATAAGGCAGAATACTACAAGGTGCAAAAAGCGATACTTCACGTAGAAGAAATGAATACAACAAAAGTATAGTATTTAAGAAATTAATTAAGAACATTAAAATCTTTAAGTAAGCAGTGGCATTCACTAAAGAATGAGAAAGCAACAGCATATTCAGTGGTTTCTGTACCCTCTAACACATTTAGTAAATTCAAAAACATCTTTAAAGGACAACATATCATCTTGTTGCCTACAAATAAATAATCAGTATTAACATTGTTAAATTCAGAAACAAAAGATGAAATTCCTGTGAGTAAGGACTATGATACAATGAAGCACAAAATTAATATAATTTTGAGTTAAACTAGTACTCAGTGCTCCATTTATTGCTAGTGTTTACCTAGAACATGTTTCATTAGCACCTTCCAAACATCTTCGAAACACATTCTAGGTAAACACTAGCAATAAATGGAGCATTGAGTACTAGTTTGACTCAAAATTATATTAATTAAAAGATGAAATCTCACCAGTCAACAGATCCAGAATATACCAAATAAAGTGTAAGGATTGTGAAAAATGCTAAATAGGGCAGACTAAAAGAAATCTAAAAACCAGAGTAAAAAAGCATTGTAGAAAGATAAAAATGAAACAGGAAGATAAGTCAGCAGTAACATTTCACTTTTGGAACGAAATCAATGACCATAGCTCATATTGCTTCCAGACATCTATCTGTGTCTTTCTTTCTCTGTTGTGGCAAGCTTTTATCTCCGTGCTGCACTGTCTGTCTCTTTGCACGTGCCGGCCGTGCCCATCGCTACAATGCCTCGCGACACTGCTCCCTCCTCAAATGTATGGAACTCCGGAGTAGGTGTTGAGGATATGGGACGGGAATCTATGTCCAGTATCGTAGATCATTCGCAGCGCCCTGTTCTGGACGCACTGCAGCCTGCAAATAGTGGTGGGAGCCGCTGATCCCCAGACTTCGCAGCCGTACAGAATCAGGGGCAGGATAATTGCCCGATACAGGCGTAGTTTAAGGTGTGTTGGCATTGTGGATTTAAAGATGGGTACAACTGCCTAAGTGCTGCATGCTCTTGTCTGGCTTTGACCCGAACGTGAGGGGCGTTGGTGAGGCCGCGATCGAGGAGGACGCTAAGGTATTTGGCAGAGGGAACCCAGGGGATTTGCCTCTGCCTCAACCTCAGCGACCAATCCGATCACGTAGCTCGGACCTCAGCCAGGAGCAGAGTGGAGCTCTTCCCTGGGCTAATGGCCATGCTCCACCTCTCACTCCAACGGCCGATAGCTCGGAGCTGGCGCTGCAGCGGAGGATAGCACTATCGTAGGTTCTTGTTACGTGCCATTATGAGGACGTTGTCGGCATAACAGTCTGTGGTTACAGAGGGAAATCAAACATGTATGCTGCAAAGAGTAGCGTGGACAGAACACTGCCTTTTGGGACTCCTGCGGCTATGAGTCTGATTGATGACAGCCGTCCTTCCACTCTCACCCTGAAAGTGCGGTCTCTGAGGAAACTGCTAATCAGGGCGAGATAAGGAGGAGATATATTGACCTCCCTGAGCTTGTACACTAAGCCTTGGTGTCAGGTGGTGGCAAAGGCTTTTTCTACGTCTAGCAGTACCGTGAATGTCTTGAGGTTTTCCTGGAATTCCAGGGCTGTCCTCTCGGCCAGTCGCAGTAGCTGCAGGGTCATGGAGTGTCCATGACGAAAATCAAACTGGTGATTGGGTAGGAGCTACCTTTCCTCAAAAAGAGGGGTCAGGCGGGATAGGAGCAACCTCTCAAACAGTTTTGGGACGGTTGGGAGAAGACTTATGGATCGGTAGCTAGAAGGAAAGACCGGATCCTTGCCGGGTTTCAGGATGCACACCACTCTCACCTCCTTCCAGCAAACTGGAAAATGGTGGAGGTGGAGGCACATATTGAAGATCCGCGTCAAGTGGATGACAGCCCTCTTGGGAAGGTGCTGGAGCATAAGAGCTCTAACGCCATCATGTCCAGGGGACTTATTAGGTTTAAGTTTCCGGATTTCAGTAGTCACCACTCTTGGGGTGACTATTGGGAGATGGATCACCTCGTGGTGCTGCTGCGACCCCTCATAGAGGTCTTTCACAGCGGCCTCCACGAGACCAGTGAAGTCTTCGTCCTGGGGTTCCTCCCTCGGATCGAATTGACTTTCCAAATGATCTGAGCTCGTTCCAGTCTTCTTCTTAATTCGGGGAGGGTGCGCATTTCCAGTACACTACTTTGGTTTCTGCTTCAACTAAACGGGAGCTTAGGGACTAATCCGCCCCTAATCAATCGGCCAGGACTGGTTGCTGTGCTGAGCTCCAGGGTGAGTGGGACGGCGAGCCCGCTGTGTCTCCTGTGTGGCCCTGTCATCCCAGTGGGGTGGCCCCTTGCTGGGCTCCGTGGTGGGTGGGGGGCGCTGGGGGATGAAGCTTATTCCATTTGTTTTGGTAAAGCAAAATATAATGTTATTAACAAAAGTGGAAAGGAAATTGGTTGTTTTTAGACTGAGGAAGGTCGGAAGTTTGCCACCGTGAATCCGTTTATCATCCGGAATGGTCTAGACAATATTGCTGGTCCAGTTGAGTCATGTACGCGATCTCGCAATGGCGCGCTCTTGGAGGCGGTACCACCGACGTGGGCGACAAAAGTTTTGAGAGCTAATATGCTTGCGAGCTTTCGGGTGTGCGTGGAGCTCCATTGGACGCTGAACTCCTTGCGTGGTGTTGTGAGCGCCGGCGCATTGGACGGTGTGTCCAATGAGGAGATTTGGGAAGGCTTGACGGAACAAGGTGTGGCAGGTGTGTATCGAGTTCGCCACGGAGAGCGAGGTGAACTAGTGCCCACTCGTGCCCTGTTTCTTGCCTTTGATCGGGTAGATTTCCCACAAAGGATTGAGGCGGGGTATGGAGCTGTTGAGGTTAGGCGGTGTATGCCCAATCCACTGAGGTGTTATAGATGCCAGCGCTTTGGCCGCACGCGTGATTCTTGTAATGGAGCTGCTGTTTGCGTTGACTGTGGGGGGGGGGTTCCAAGCGTGATAGTGCATGTACTTCACCTGCAGCGTGTGTTGGCTGCGGTGGTGGCGCTCACCGAGCTCCGGAGAGTGTTCCCGTTTTATGGAGTGGGCGATCCGGGTGGGAGAAAGGGTGTCCTTCGCGGGGCCCGGAGGCTCTTGCAGGTTCGTCGGCCTTCTTTACCTGGGACTGCTACTTGCAGTGCAGTTGCGGCTGGGCCAGTGCATGGACGTGGGATCGCAACACAGACTTGCGACACGGACGGGGCGATGGTATCCGATTTAATAATTACACCGGGATCACATCCAGGTCAGCCAGCACGAGCAACAGTGAGCGCCTCGGTTGGGTCACCGGACAGACCATCGACGTCAACTGGTAGGAGCGGGCTGCCCGTAATTTGCCGGCGCCGGAGGTAAAGTTCGAGGCACAGTGCGATGGAGCCGCCTTTCTCAGGGATGACGCCGGGTCTGCTCCCGTGGGAAGCAAGGGCAAAAGGAGCCCACGATCGTCGCCTCCGAGATCATCTTTGGAGTCATCTGGAGAGGACTCCGACCGGCGACGGTCATCTTCGTCGGTCGTGGTTTCCAATCGGTTCGGGCCACTCGGGCCGAGGGTTGCAGAGGGAAAGCAGTCCTCCTCCACGGAGAATGTGGAGTGGGAGGAACCTGACCATGCTGCTACAATGGCAGCGGGGAGGGGGCGGGAGAAACCTGCAGAGGCCGGCCAGGCGCCGGGGAAAAAGGGCAAATTGATCCGAACACCGCTAGAATCTGCGTAATGTGCATGTTTATTTGATATCATATCCCATTGCTATCGCCATGGCTGTCCTACGGTGGAAGATGCGAGGTTTGGGAGTACATCGACCGGAGCTCGAACTTTTGCTCAATGAGCATGGCCCCTTGTTGGTATGCTTGCAGGAGACTGGGCTGCGACTACGGGACAATTTTGGAATCGGACGCTGCACACCACTGGGGTGTGATGTTCAGGCAGAGGAGGGAATTCCTGCTCGCGGGGGCGCTGTGATGCTCCTCAGGGATGACATATTTGTGGATCCGGTCGGCAGCAGTCCGACATCCGGTCTGTGGCTGTAGGGATTGGGCTGCCACCAGTCGATTTTTGCATTTTCAATGTGTGCCTGCCTCCAGCTGATGACCTATCGTTGACTGACCTTGAAGATCTGGTTTCCCAACTGTAAACACCGTTTCTCATAGTGGAAGACTTAGATGCCCATCACCCACTTTGGGGCTCGGGTCGGGCATGTTTGAGAGGCAGTCCCATTGCAAAATTCATGGAGAGCGCTAGCTTGGTTCTCCTGAACACCGGTAATGGAGCGCATGATGGATGGGCGGTTGGTGTGGTGGCTGGAAGCACGCAACCTACTGAGTGGCATCCAGTGCGGTTTTCGGCGACGCCGTTCAGCGGCGGATCATCTTGTGTCCATGTCGACACGGATTGTGAACGGATTCCTTAAGAACTGCCAAACCGCCGGAATATTTTTTGACCTTAAAAGGGGCTTGTGTTGCGGGTTGGCGGACAGGGTTGCTGCGCGCTCTGCACACCTGGAATGTTCGTGGGCGCCTGCCGCTCTTTCTTAAGGAATTCTTGGGGGACCGCGTTTTCCGATTGAGGGTTGGCTCGGTTTTTTCTATTTTTTTTTTTTTTTTTGTTCGGGAGAGCGGTGTACCACGGGGATCGGTGCTGGGTGTTGCGTTGTTTGCTGTTGTGATTGGTTCTATCTCGAAGTGTGTGCCTCCGGGGTCCTTGTCATGCCTATTTGTAGACGATTTTGCCGTCTACTGTACATCTCGGTGCACACCGTTTTTGGAGCGTCGTCTACAGGCCACCTTGGTCAGCCTTGGTTGTTGGAGTTTGAAAAGCGGCTTCCGATTCTCCGCTGAGAAGGCAATCTGTGTTAGGTTCTGGTGCCGTCAGAGTCGGTTGCCTCCAGGTGTCCGTATGTGCGCCGATCTACTGCCTTTCGCAGATGAGACAGGGTTCCTTGGATTGATATTTGATAGAAAGCTTGGTTGGTCTCGCATGTAGCGCAACTAAAGCACGGTGTGACTGATCTTTGAATGACTTGCGGATGCTGGGTGGAGGGTCGTGGGGGGGGGGGGGGGGGGGCGGATCTTAGTTTCATTGCGACGTTGTCGCGCACTCATCCATTCCAAATTAGATTGTGGTGGTGTCGTTTATGGCTCAGCGCGATCATCTGTGCTGAAGAGATTGGACACGGTCCATAGTTGTGGCGTGCGTCTAGCAGTTGAGGCATTTCCAACGAGCCCTGCTGTGGGTCTGTATGCTGGATCTGCAGAGCCTCCTCTGCAGTATAGGTGCAACATGTTGGCAAGTTGTGGCTGTGGCCGTGATTGCATGCCCACGCATCCAACGTTTGCGCCGTTCTTCAACACCTTAATGGACGTTCGTTGTGGGAGCACTTCTCTTGAATCAAGGCCACCTGGTTTTCGATTCCGGGAGTTCCTTGGAAGGCTTGATACTGAAATGCCCAGGATGTATCCTAGGGGGGAAGCGTACCCTCCTTAGTTGTGCGGGGCGTCGCACGTGGATCTGGGCAAGACTAGATACGATAGGTCTGCCATGTCTATGTCTAGTATCCGCACATGTGTTTTAGAATTTTTATCGCAATATGGGGACCATTTCGTTATTTGTACTGATGGCTCCAAGAGTTCGGATGGTGTTGATTGTGCTTGCGTGTGTGGAGTCGAACCGTATACATTCGGATTCCATACTGGCACTTCCATTTATGCTGCAGAGCTTTATGCAATATACCGGGCCATTTTGCACGTGTGTCGACGAAAGTTGGGGGACTGCTTAGTCCTGAGTGGTTCCCTCAGTGCACTTCGGGGCCTGCGGCAGCGGTGCAGCTGCCACCCTGTTGTGCAGCGTATCCGGGATGTCCTACACGTTTTGCACGCTTCCGGCGTTGGCGTGGTGTGTGCATGGATCCCTGGTCGCATGGGCTTGCGGGGAAATGAAATGGCGGATTCGGTGGCCGGGGTGGCTGCCATGAGGCCCGGGGTTCCAGTACCGTCCGTGACATGGGAAGATTTTGGAACTGTAATGCGGAGAGCTGTGCAAACCTGCTGGCAGGAAGAGTGGTCCGCTCTCCGCAGCAATAGACTTAGATCTGTAAAGGAACTTCCGGTTCCCTGGGTTGCCCCATGCCGTTCATCTCGTCGTGGGGAGGTGAGTTTGGCTCGGTTACGCATTGGGCACTGCTTTTTTGCGCATGGGTTTCTGTTTGGAAGGGAGCGTGCTCCGGTCTGTTCGTTTGGCAACGAAGTGTTGTCTGTCCGACACGTGCTGCTGGAGTGTTTTTGCCTGGTACACCTTGGGACGCCTCTGCGGCTGCCGGCCGGCTTTGCAGGGGTGCTGGCGGATGACAGCAAAGTGGCGGAGCGGGTTTTGGGTTTCTTTTGTGGGTTAGATTTTGGAGTTTAGTGAAGAGAATATTTTGCGGTTTGGATTTGTATTTCTTTTTATTTTGTTTTTGTATTTTGTTATGTGCAGTTTATTTACACTTGTGTAGGGTTATAGAACCATTTATATCTTGCTTTTGCCATGAATAATTTTTAAAGGGCGCTGATAACCTCTGCAGTTGAGAACCCTTATACACATATCATCATCATCATCATCATCATCATCATCATCATCATCATCATCATTATCATCCAGGTGTCCCGTCTGGCCACACCCCGAACACACTTCTAGTGGATACTTCTCGAAGTAGGGGTAGCGTCACCTTGGCCGCCTCCATCCTCAGTGCGACCGTTAGCGCCTCGTGGATGGTTTTGTAGTCTCCGAGCATTAGGCGCTGACGTATCTCGAGTCTCGTACCCCGTCAACGAAGATGTAGGCGGCTTCCCGGGATACGAACTCGGGTGGGAGGTCGACTAAGGCTTTGCTGGCCAGCATTTTCGATTGCCAGGGCGAACTCCTGCAGCGTCTTCCCTGGCTGCAGCGACCTAGATTTCAGTTGGCCGCGGTTGGCTGCGGCTTAGCGGTGGTTTCCAAAGCGGTTTTCCAGGGCCTCCCAGATGTCCTTGGGCGCCGTCGCTATCTGGACCGTGTTCAGGACCGCTGCGGCCCGTCCCTGGAGGCTGGCTGCCTCTTCTTCGGAGGACCATTTGTTGTGCTTGGCCGCTGTGTCGAATTGGCGGCGGAAGACTTCGAAAATTGACGTGCCGTTGTACTTAAGTGGTTTGACGCGTGCAGATGATGTGTCGCGTCCCGGCGCATCGACCTTCAAATCTCTCAACCTTCTGCCGACGATGTCCACCGTGGCGTTCAGGGACTTGGTGTTAGTTGGTAAGTCTTTCCCTCTAGGTGATTAACGCAGTTCGCCAGATCTTCGACGCACTCGCCCAACTCCGTGACGTCCTCCTTCACGCCGGCCAACTGCTCCTCAAATTTGTTGGCGAGGACCTCGTTCGCAGCCTTCATTTCTGTGGCTAATTCGGCCTTTATTGGCAGGTTATTATTAGCCGTTTCCATCTTTGCGGCCAGGCTTTCGTTCACCGCTTTCATTTCCGTGGCCAGGCTGTCGTTCGCTGTCTTCATTTCTGTTAGCTCTGCGGCCAGGTTATTTGTCGCTTTCATCTCCGTGGTCAATTCCGCTTTCATTTCAGTCATCATCTCTAAAATCTTTGCCAATGTAGCTTCCATCATTATATCCCACTCCTGATGCTAATTGTGTCTTTGTGAGTTCGTAAAATTAAAAGTATAGTTACAAAAATTCAAAATGCTCTTTATATCCATAGAAAGTCAGTTTGTACACCCCATTGCAGAAACAGAATTACTTAACATACACAACCGCAACCTTCAAGGTCGTCTGTCACGTCCACAAACAAAAGAATTCACTTTCAAATCACTACACAAGTCCAATTACAACTGTCCCCTGATAAACTAGCCACGTCTTCTTTCATACGTCCACTCATTGTTCTAGAAATTAGTGGAATGTTCTGTAACAATCAAGAGGCACCCGAAGACAAACCTTCCAGACATCTATCTGTCTCTTTCTCTGTTGCGGCAAGCTTTTGTTTCCATGCTGCACTGTCTGTCTCTTTTGAGTGTGCCGGCCGCGCCTGTCACAACAATGCCAATATATATATATATATTCTATGACATAACTATTTAGATATTTTGTCTTTTTGATTTGAATTCTCAGATCCTAAGTTGCTATTCTTCCCCCGCCCCTCCCTCTTGGCACATATATATATTCTATGACATAGCTATTTAGATATTTTGTCTTTTTGATTTGAATTCTCAGATCCTAAGTTGCTATTCTTCCCCCGCCCCTCCCTCTTGGCACTGCAAGGAACATAAATCTTCACTGTCATAAAATAGTAACCAAGTTTTTGAGGATTTGACTATTTTTCAGCATACACCCTTGAAACCATAAATATAAGATACCCATATGATGACTGGAGTCAACATTTAACTGATGGTTCTCTTTACAACCATAAAGATGGAGCAGGAACTACCTATAAATTCTTTTCTTTTTGTAACCATGTTGGAAATTATCTCATAGGCTTTAATGGAGAAATTGATGTAATTTATATTTCCTTACAAAATCTATTTGCCTGGACAAATCCTTTCAACTTATTTTTCTTATCAGATTCCAAAGCAAGTGTTCAGATTATATTTCAACTTACCATCCTAAAATGGAAAAAATAAATTAAATTCATAATGTGATTAAACATCTCCAGTTTCAGTAAATGCATGATTTTCCAATGGATTTCATCCCACTGTAGAATTTGTGGAAATGGGCAAGCGAATATTTGGCCAGAACAGTTCCAAAATTGCTCTAACAACAAAACAAAATATTCCTTATGAAACTCCTCACAGAAAATTAATTGGAAGGATTTAAAAAGTAAACTTTAAACAATTCTAGTTCTACGAAGAAAATCATCTGTTTTAATGTTCAGATTAATCCAGGCCATGTTTGAGTGTGCATTTGCTCAAGATTGGATTAATGACTTCCGCCCAGTACTTTTTATGTGGTAAAAGTGATTTAACGAACATTGATCTCCTAACTATATCTGAAATTTGGAAGTTCTAGTCTCTAAATACTGGTACGTACGAAGAAGAATGATTTTATTATCAATTCTGAGCATTAGACATGCACGTATACACGCTTGCATGCACGCATATGTGTGCGCACACATACACACACACACACACACACACACACACACACACACACACACACACACACACACACACACATTGCTTCAGCCTGCTGCATCCCTTATGTTGGTACATAATGGATGAATGGACATATGGACGTGTGGGTAGGTGGGCAGGTGGGTAGGTGGGCAGACCGTCGGGCAGGCAGGCGGGCGGGCAGATGGAGGGGAGGGTTGGAGCAGGCTGGTGGGGAGGCATTACATTTCGTCATGTGTGTAAATTAATGTATAATTACAATTTGTTTCTGCTTAAATCTATATCCCTACATTCACTCATAACATACCATTTTCAGCATTTCCCTGAGTTGCTGGTTTTTCTAGAAGCCACAGACTCAAACCCCATCGTTACTGAGCTGTTGGGCGCTGTTTAGTACTTCTTCCTCTTTCTCTACATTTTTAGGTTATCTTTATTAGGTTGTTTCTTAAGTAATGTCGGTTTTTTGATTTTGGAAAATTTATTGGGTTTCTTTGTTTTGGCAATGCTATATACAGGATGCCATGGCTAGTATTGCGTACATTGTGAGCATGTATCAGTCTTCAGTTGTTAGTAAATAATCACAAATTGGAGATAACAAAGTTTAAGTTCGAAGTTCCTGAAAACAAGATTGTAAAGCCGCTGCCGCAGCTCAAACAGTATATGAAATGAAAGGAAAAGGTGTCGTTAGTGAGCATGTTGCACTACAATGGTTCCAACGTTTCAACAATGGAGACGAAAACACTAAAGATTTTTCATGTTCTGGAAGACCTAAGGAATATTAAGGAATATCCTCAATATTAAGGAATGTTGAGAATACATGTCAAGTTTTGTGAGAAAATCAGCAAAAAGGTACCCATAGGCTTTCTGAAGAACTTGGTGCATCAAAAGATACCATGCATCACCACATTAAGGCACTTGGAAAATCATACAGAAGTTGTAGATCTGTACCTCATGAACTGAGACCTCAACAGGCTGAACACAGAGTGGATATCTGTTGTCAGCTTATCCGTAATCCCATGTATGATAGATTTGTCAGAAGAATTGCCACTTGTGATGAAAAATGAGTATATTACCAAAACCCTGATGCCTCAAAACAGTGACTTGATCCCCACCAACCTACCAAAGTCATTGTTAAAAGAATTCAGTTCAGTCCCAAACTAATGTGTGTCTGGTGGAATTTTGAAGGTGTGATTCACTGGGAATTTGTTCCAAACTAGTGGGTGGTTGATTCAGATCTTTATTCTCAACAATTGGAAAGCGTTCATTAAATTGAGATGGAGATACCCAACATTAGTTAACCAAACTAGAGTTCTATTGCAACAGGACAATGTAACACCCCATACTGCACGAACAACCATGGAAAGGTTCAGGAATTGGGAGGAATTGAACTGCTATCACATCCAGCATACAGCCCTTATCTCACACCGTCAGATGATTACATTTTTCTATCCATGGCCCACTTTTTATGTGGAAGAAATTTTTACGACTTCAAAGCAGTGCAAGTGGGTGTCACCGAAGTCTTTGCCTAAAAAATCATAGACTGGTACCACCATGGGATAATAAACCTCATTGAATTATGGCTCCAGACCATAGAATCTAATGGTCTATACTTTGAAAACTAGTTAATTGCTTATCAGAACACATTTCAAATAATTGTTTTTATTAAAAAATGACATTACTTATGAGACAGTATTGTCGCTGATTGCATTGTTGGTTGGAGCCACCGTGAAGTCAACACTATGCGTGGGCAGAGACAGATAGTATCTATATTATTAATTTTCCTCACCATTTATTTCTCACTAAAGCTAAATGGTTTTTTATTTTCAATACATTTTTTCTAGATTTTCCACTTGGCATTCTTTTGTCTTGAATTTTACTTGGTAAATTAGTAAATTTCTTCTTTCTCTCAGAATCTTTGTTTCTTCATATTCAGTAATTAAATACCAATAGTTATTATTAGTATGGCATAGTGGATACCCTCCTTGATCTTTTCTCTCTTCTAAACCTTTTAATCCCATCACTGTCTGGCCCATGCCTTCTCTTGGTGTTCTGTCACAAATATTGATATAATTTTTTCTTTCCCACATTTATTTTAACCTTCTTTATAATTGAGACTGCCAAATATATCCTGCCTTTTTATTTCTTCAATTCGCAGTGTAACTCTTTTCCAGAAACCTTACTCATTTCCCTCCAGAAATCTCTTTCATTTGGAATTCTCTTTATCCTCTAAACCAGTACTTCAATACTCTTTCCACCATTTTAGCTTTGCTATGTGATCTTCTCAGTCCATGTATGCAACACCATTAGGTGAGCTCTCAGTAACCCCAAAATCAATTTACGGCAGCTCCTGAACACCTTATTTACTATATCGAGATTTAACTGTATTGGAACACCACAGTGAAGCGAAAAATTATTAAATTTTAGATGAGTCGTATTTCTTACACATCTGCTTCCGAAAGTGAAGCAGATGTGTAAGAAATACGACTCATCTAAAATTTAATAACCTTATTTACTATTTTAGTCTCCACTACCACTCTTTATATTCTCTCCAAAAATGTTATTTGCATTCCTTTATCTAGACATGCAAAGTTCCTAACAGCTTTGATTTCATTTCCTTGACAACTAAATTTTTCATCTTGTCTTAGCTAGTTTCCTTTTTTAAACACCATTATTTTTATGTTGCTTGCATTTATTCTAAGATTCCACTTATTACAAAATGTTTTCATTGATCCAGTTACTTTATATAATCCTATCTTGATTAATGATCCTGCAACAAGATCATCAGCAAATAGCAAACTCAGTATTTCCTTACCACACATTAATTGAAGGTGACTATTTTCTACCTTAATTGCCTTTAAAATATCACCAGTGAACAAATTAAATAATATGGGACTAACTTACATTCTAACCTTAATCTTTCACATTTGGTAGTAGCATTCATCGTAATTATTTGCAATTATTTTACAAAAATTGTCATTTGCACATATCCTTTGTATTGTTCCTATGACCTTGCTACTCTATCCTTTCTTGCTCAGCTCCATAAGGCTTCCCAATTGATTAGGACAATAACTTTTCAGAATCAACAAATTACATGTACAGCTGTCTTATCTGTCAGATATTTATTAACCATTGTAATTATTACTAAAATATTGCTTATTACTCTTATTTTTCTGAAACTGTTTGAAAATTGGATAACTTTCCCTCCTAGACTAAATTTGTACTCGTTCTTCCAGAACTTCAGTATATATTTTACATAGTACTAAGAGCAAACTAATTTCTCTGTAATTTGTTGGATTATTCATATTCCCTTTGCTCTTGAAAATTGGCATTACTATTGCTGTTTTCTTGGAACATTGCCATCTTCAAAAGTTGAGGTCAGTATCCTAACCAGCAATTTCAATTTGTTTTCATTTAATCTCCATGCTTTCCACCACTCCACTGGTATACCATCAGTACCTTATGCTTTATCCCATTTTAACCTTTTAATTTGCTCTGTTATTTCCCCAGTTTCTGCTTGCCTATTTAATTTCTCAATGTAATTACTTTTTTCCATTACCCATTTATTTTCCTTGCTCTTCTGTTCCCCTCCTAAAATATTTTTGAAATAATTAAACTATTGATTTCTCTTATAGTATTCTCTTTTGCTTTAGCTTTATACATTCTCTTAAGTATGGTCCTTATTATGCGCATTTGGAGGAATTTAGTAACAGTGACATTCAAATTAATTTAAAATAACTATTTGCAGTTAGTTTTTAACACTGTCACTTACATTGTTATTTTTTGAGGCACTAGTTTCGGGAGGTGTTGCTTCCATTCTCAACCTTGAAGGTCTGACCTTCCAAAATTAAACTCTGAAAAAAAATAAAAATGTGAGTAATGGAGTATTAAAAATCAACTTCAAATAATTTTTTAAGTGGTTTATATTGTTTAATTAACTTGCTATCTCATATAGTTGTTTACTCATTTTCTTCCCTCATTCTTTGTTTTACATCCAAGAGACTTTTGTATCCCCACCATACATTTATAAGATCCTCGATTTCCTTTTGGCCTTCCATTTGCCTCCATTTTCTCAGTTCCCTTAAAATTCTTCATTTTGCCATCCTATACTCCTCATCATACCATCCTCTATGTTTACCTATCAGAGAGTCTTTCACTTTCATCCTTCGACCTGCATATTTCACTAACAGTTTCTAGCTTTAAAAGAGCTTTTTCTCTCTATTTTCTTTGCATTATCTCCTCCACCCCTTTCTCCCTTATTTTCCCTATATCTGACCCTAACTTCTTAGAAATGTTCCTGTCTCCTCCTCCCTTCATTTATGTTTTTTTTTTTTTATTTTTTGCTCTTGTTGATCTGCTTTAATTTTCCAATATATGTGCTTATGAAATTTGTCTTTATTGGAAAATGGTTATTTGAACAGACTAAATTCAACACCCATTGGATATAGGTCTAATTTGACTGAAGATAACATATAATCTAACACAGTTTGGCCATTTTTGTGTAGAGAAGTAAAATCTCCCATATTCCCTTTCACCCTCATTACAGAACACTAAACTTAGCTCCTCACATAATTCTATTAACTTCTTGTCTTCATATTACACAAATAAAAATATTTGTTAATTAATGTCCACTTATCTTAAGAAGTTGATGTTAATACTTCTTTCATCTTTTTAAAAAATTGATTTCATGAACATTTGCTCGCATCGTCAGTTAGCACACTTCGTCGTCTTGTGTACTTCGTCATCATTTCCATGGCCATGGTAACTCAATGGGTTAGAGCAACTGGATGGAAACCAAGAGATCCGTGGTTCAAATCCCGGCCATGGCATTGAATTTTTCATGTTGACTCAATCTATCAAAAACCTTGGCCTATATACGGCTAGTGTAAAGAAATTATTAATTACCATCAATTAACTAAAATAATAAGAGTTAAATGATGAAGCCTGGGACTCAAGTACTTACGATAGTAAGTTGCTACAAACGGTGTATCTCAAATGCGAGAGTCTCTAGTGGTCTACCAGGGAAATATATGAGTCAAATGGAGAATTTAATGTCAGGATGGCACGTTGGCCATGGTAACTCAATGGGTTAGAGTGACTGGACGGAAACCAGGAGATCCATGGTTCAAATCCCGGCCATGGCATTGAATTTTTAGTGCCTATTTAAGTTCCTATATTGCCCATTTTTAGTGCCTTTTTGCCTGCTTATTTCACCCATTTTTAGTGTGTATAAATCCGCTCCCTATTCATAAGTTATGATAGTATACTCAACAGTTTTTTTTAATAAATATTAGTGAATAAAATTCTCTTATCATTTTGTCACTATATTTTTATAATTTATTGATTTATATTGTTTCACTTTTTTATGTTGCTTATTTATTTAGTTTTTTTCCTTCTTCTAGATTCATCTAACTGGATGAGGTTTGTGCGAGCAGCAGAAAGTTTTAAGGAGCAGAATCTCATTTTAAGTCAGCAGGGACATTCTTTGTACTTTACCACTACAAGGGTGATTCATCCAAGGCAAGAGCTTCAAGTATGGTATAGCCTGCCTTATGCTAATAAAAGAGGCCTACCGTTGCTTCAGCCAGAGGCTTCAAATGAAAAAACAGGTACTGTAAGATGCTGCATTTTAAGTATGTCATATTTCTTTGAGCTTCACATGCTAGTTTCATCAATGTTGGAAATTATTTTCCCTACAGTTTTGTATGCATTTATTTTGGATACCATGGTTACTAACAGAATGCATTAGCATACATACATTTTGTTAAATTAAGGAAATCAGCCTCATAGATCCAATAATTTTTTTGTTCCTTCTGCAGACAACACTCAAATTATTTTGTGATTTCAATGATAATGAAAAAAGTATAATTTTTTTGGAGGTACAATGAAATTTCCTATGAATTCGCTGGAAGTTAAACTAAATGAGCATTTAGGTTTCATTTATAAAGGCATGAATGACATTGATTGTTCTAACACACAAACCATTTGCAGGCAAACTTTTGAAAGGTAAAATCAGAATTGAAAAATGATATGCCATAGCTGGGATTTGAACTGCAAATCTTCTCTATGGGCGGCTGCTCTACCTACTACCCACTGCTCTAACTCTAACCATGCTACCTTGGCAAGATGCTGGTACAACATTAAATTCTCCAACGGATTTACATTTTCTCAATAAACTAGGAGGAAATCACAAATTCAAAATCACACATCCCATTGGCAACTTAAATTTGCAAGTGCTGAAGTTTCAGGCTTTTTTAAGGTGTATTATAGTTTCCATTTATAGTTATATTACATAATTTCAAGTCTCCATTAGGATATGTTAACTCAAATTGGAGAATTTCCTTGTAAACAGGAAAAATGCTAATAAGTTGAAGAATTTAATGTTGTACTAGCAAGCTGCCATAGTAGCCCAGTGGTAGTGCAGCTGCGGCTAGAGCAGAACATCCATGATTCAAATCCCGGCTATGGCATTGAATTTTTCAGTTCTGGTTCTACCTTTCAACATTTTTCTATGTACAGTTTGTGTGTTGTAGAACAAACAGTATTATTGATTGTCCTTATTGATGGAAACTATAATAAATCTTAAAAAGCCTAGGACTTAAGAATATATGAATTGTTAATTGCCATTGGAGTATGTGATCTTGAATGTGTGATTTCCTTGCGGTCTACCAAGAAAATGCAAATCAGTAGGAGAATTTAATGTTATACCAACATGTTGCCATGGTAGCTCAGTGCTAGAGCAACTGTGCATAGAGCAGATCTGTGGCTCAAATTCTGGTTATAGCATTAAATTTTTCAAAAGCTTTTATGTTTTATAATAAGTGTATAAAGATAGTTCATTTTATGTATTCTTTCTTGTTGACTGGGCAAAAGTAGTAAAAGAGGTTCACAGTAAATAACATTTAAATTCAAGATTGTCCTGAGTTTGATCTAACCTGTTTTCAGAGTAAATTGCAGGAAGCATTTATACAGTGAATATATTAATATTCTCAATTTAGAATTAAGATTGATTCTTTAGTTCAGTTAATGATTCTAGGATTTTAGCAAAGTATTTATAATTATGTTATCAAAATTCAACTGTATTGGAATACCACAGTGAAGTGAAATGTATATTTAATTATAGATGAGTCGTATTTTATACACATCAGCTTCACTTATGCAACTGAAGCTGATGTGTAAAAAAGGCGACTCATCTATAATTTAATATATCATTTTGTTGTTGAACATTTATTCAAAATACATTTGTGATTTAGAATTCATTGTTGCAACATTTTGGTTCAGCAGTTATTGTCATTTTTGTGAGATAACGTCAAATCTTTTCATACATCTTGAAAGCTTATAGATATGTGTAGCATGTCAGTATTAGAGTCCTAGTCTGAAACTCTTTTTTAAATTAAAATTTGAAATATGCTAATATTCACTACCATTTAGAGAATTCTAACAAAAAAATGGCCTGCAATCAAGGTGATTAAAAGCAAGCAAAACAAATTAAATTTTCTGTTAATTGATTAGGTTTAAATAAAGCATAAATTGCTAGCTAAGTTTAGGAACAAGCAGATCAGTATGAACTTTCTAATTACAGTAAATACCAAACAACAATAATGATGCTTGGTATTTTAAACTTAAACTTCACTTCATTCCTTTTCAGAGAAATAGAAAGGAAGAAAAGATTAAAATATATGGAAAAACAATTGCCAAGAAACCATAATATGAGTATTTAAATATAAAGACCTGCAGGAATCATACCGTTTACATGAATCATTCATAATTATTCATATGAATATTGTAAAATCATTCTTATGCACCAACATGATTCTCATTGTTGTCCTACCAACATATGCAAATCATTCAATTATGCCACAATGTTGTGCATGAATCTTTACAGGTACAACGCTCACAGTAAAACATCTAATGCCTCTTTTGCCAAATTAATTGAATAAAACATTCTGAACAACTGTGTTGATCAGATTACACAGAAAATAAAGCTAGTTACAGTGGAGTAATAAATATTATACAAATAAAAATATTTAGTAATTATCTTCCACTTATCTTAAGAAGTTGATGACAATACTTCTATCTTCTTTATACAAGATTAATTTTGTGAGCATTTGCCCACATCTTTAGGCAACACTGTTGACTGTTGACTTCAATGTGTTGACTGAAGATGTGGGCAAATGCTCATGAAATTAATCTCGTATAAAGAAGATAGAAGTATTGTCATCAACTTCTTAAGATAAGTGGAAGATAATTACTAAATATTTTTATTTGTATAATATGTTGATCAGAGTTTCTCTTCCTTAACAGAATTTGGAACTACAGTTGATTAAAATTAATGCACATCTGTGTTTTATATGTTATATACTTTATAACCACAGTATGTCTCTTGATTAGCACTGCTGCCAGGTCTTGGTTTAGTGGGAAGAAGTTGGTGAGTAGAAAGTAAATTCTTTCTAAGGGAAAAGTTTGTTGAACTTCATTTGGAAAAATGGCGGCAGATTGAGCTTGAGGATTTGTGGAACTATGAAAAATGTGTTAACCATGGGACAGAAATGCAAGAGCATAATAATAATGCTGTATTGAGGTTCCATTTTAATTAGAATTTCACGCTTAAAACAGCAGATTCAGTCTTATATGTTATATGTATTTCATTCATAACTGTTGGTGAAGAAAAATGTTTATTTTAGGTGCACAAATTGGTCAGGTACTTTTACTTTCCAGAATAAAAAGGAAAAATTATTATAAGAAACTAAAATGTACTTTAATATTAATATATTATGTGATTTACAATATTAAATAATAAGCTACCACAGTAAGTGTAAAACTGCATTTCTATTGTCTATTGTAATAATTATAGAAATGAGTTAATACATTGAGTGGAAACCATAAATCAGTTAAGACATTTACTGTATTTATCTGAATACAAGGGAATTTTTTTCTCATCCTCCAAAACTCTATAACCGTGGTTGTCTTGCTTTATGGGATTTATGTTTAGAAAAAGTATAGTTTCACAAAAAATTGGAGAGATGAGTGTCAGCAGTAGAGAGCATGGGATTGTAGAAGGTTCCTGCCAAGGTCACAGCATAGCAGGCAGATTTTGTTTAATTCATTTTGCATCACAAAGTTAATAATGTTACAATAAGCTTAGAGGGATTATAATGCTTTCAACTATGCAAGCTAAAATAGAAATTAGAGAATATCCTTCCCACATACTTTTATGTAACATTGAAAGAGTAGGGGTGACAGATACAGATGTACATTTTAAAGCTCTCCTCCGTACTAGCCTTTGCTGCGTATCATAAGCATTTCCATACTTATTTGAATTGTACCTGTTTACAATAATAGGGAATAATATCCATCAACATTGCCATTATTAATGTTACCACTATTGTTATTATAGTGATACTGATAGTCAAAGGAGATTAGTAAAGAGATGAAGCAATCGCAACAGCTTAAATCCAAAATTTGATTCCGAAAAATAGTATCATCTTGCAACTGAGATCAACTTGTATTCAGATAAATGTGGTACATAACCTCTATGTGTGGAAAATTTGTGAACAGTTTACTTACTGGTGTTGATACTTATGCACAAAGTTTCTGATTATGTAAATAATTGATTTATGCAGATCATGCACTGCTTGCCTTAGCAATTTCTTACTCTTAAAATAAAACCATGTGAGGGTGAAACTGAAAAATTTTAGAATACCATGCTTCTAAAAACAAATGAAATATTTTTATATTTGACAGTTACTTTCTAGACGGTTTGCGAGTTTCTTTTACATGTGTTTTTTTTTTTTTTCAATTTGCTCTAATTGTTCATTAATTATATCATTTAATGTTTTGTGTTTATCCAAAAGTAAATTAGACTAGAGAACATTTCCAGACAATGATTTTTTGTTATTTTAAACCTCATTAGTGGCAAAACAATCAACTTAGAAATGCATTTGGCAAAAAGCTGCAGCATAGGAAACAATTTGTAAATGGTGTGGAATTCAAAAGAAATTAGGTTCATTTAATTTTATGAAGAATGGACCTCTGTTGATAGATAGAGTCAAAATGAAAAATTCAATGCCATGGCCGGGATTTAAATCACGGATCTCCTGGTTTCCATCCAGTCACTCTAACCCATTGAGCTACCATGGCCAACATGTCGTCCTGACATTAAATACTCCATTTGATTCGTATATTTCCCCGGTAGACCTCTAGGGACTCTTGCATTCAAGATACACCGTTTGTGGCGACTTATTATCGTAAGTACTTGAGTCCTAGGCTTCATCATTTAACTCTTATTATTTTAGTTAATTGATGCCATGGCACTGAATTTTTCATGTTGACTCTATCAACAACCTCAGCCTATCATGCTAATGTGAAGAAATTATTAATTTCCATCAATTAACTAAAATAATAAGAGTTAAATGATGAAGCCTGGGACTCAAGTACTTACGATAGTAAGTCACCACAAATGGTGTATCTCGAATGCGAGAGCCCCTAGTGGTCTACCGGGGAAATATATGATTCAAATGGGGAATATAATGTCAGGATGGCACGTTGGGTTAGAGCGACTGGACGGAAACCAGGATATCCGTGGTTCAAATGCCATCACTCAATGATGTTTCTAAAGTGCTCTTTGACTCTGGTTTTTAGATTTCTTTTAGTGTGACCTATGTAGCATTTTTCACATTCTTACAACATCAGATTGAAACAAGAACATAAGTCAGCAGTAGCATTTCATTTTGGAATGAAAATCATGACATTGATCCAAGTCTAAAATTATTAAAAGGAGTGATAAACCAAAATAAATTGACAACATGGGAGAACATATTCCTATGGAAAAATAAGGATCGTGTAATGAACTTTGAACTCCCACCATTAGATAATTTGACAAAAAAGTTCATAGTTCCACCACCAGAGACAGAGAGAGAAAGAGCAGACAACAACAGATGCCAGTTGGAAAGAGATTGAAAATAGAGGCCTTTGAAACTAGTCTCTCAATAATATAAAAAAGTAAGTGACGAGTATCAATAAACCAACTAAAAATAGCTTTTGCGATGAGAAAACTTGTTGTCAATGGATTCTACATAAATTGATTCCCAATAAAAGCCAGTGCTGCATTAAGTTGGCATAGAAGAACTCCATGGTGGCACTTGAATTTTATTTTTAATACCAGTACTAGTAGTGAATCTTGGATTGTTATGATTCTGCAGAAGTAAAGTGCTGGTAAGAAGATAGTTGCTAATTTTTTCTATAATGAACCATATTGCTACTATAGCATTAGAAGTAGAAGTACTGTTACTTGATTGGTGCACTAGTGTTAGTTTACTGCACATTTTTTAAAAATGTGAAAAATGCCTGAAAAGAAAAATAATTTTACATAATGACAACACATTGTTGCACAGAACCAAATGTATCTGAACATCCTGAAGTTCAGCATTACAGGCCCTCCACCACACATCCTGACCTAGCACTTGATGATTTCTTTTTGTTTCTAAAGATTAAAGATAAAATGAGGGAATCACTTTCATCATGAGATGAATCAGTGAAACATTATAAAAATCTGTTTTCTGAAAACCTTAGAAATCATTACTTAATTCTGATTTTGAATGCAAAAATGAATTGGTGTTAAAGGATGTTTATTTTGAAAAACAGTAAAACCATTTAAGTGTTTTTAAACTAATCCTGTTTGATTCTCTAAAAGGCTTCAGTGTCACTCTTGTATGCTAGAATGGATTTTATTGATTACTAGTATTATTAAATCTTTTCTGATAGATGTTATATGACCTTCTTAAGCAGAACTTTATTTTGGGAAAGAAGTGTAAAATAATGAATGATTCAAATACTGTGGCTATTTATTATTTTCACAAAGTAATCCTGAAGGATATTGCACTATTCTTCATTGATATTACATATCAATTGTGATTTGCTGTCCTTTTTTATAAGGGAATGCTTCACATCAGCTTTTGTAGTCCGTAATTAGGCATGTTTACTATGTATACATTCTAATTATAGTCAGCCTAAATATAATTTCAATGAGTTATAATGCACTGACTTAAGTTCTATAGAAGAATATATACACTTTCAATTAAAGCAAATTAATACAAACTGATTCTCAATAAAATACACTGTATAAAAACGTGGATTTATTTGTGGATAAAAACGTGGATAAAAACTTGGATCAGGTTTCTGTTTAACTCGAAGATGTATAAATACGACTCATCTATAATTTAATAATGTATCTTTATTTCCATCTATAAAATACACTGTGTATTTTGGTTTGAGTTGAAGATGCAAAATAGTTATTTTTCAGTAATCATTCTGAAGAGTCCAGTTCCAAATAATCATTCCAAAATAATAATCTGCTACCTTCGTGGTTTGCTGATTAGCATGGTAACTTCCAAATCCAGAGGTCCTGGTTTTGATTCTTGACTGGTGGATGGACTTTCTCTTCATTTAGGATTATTTCCCATCCTCCTTAGAGTGTGGAAATATCTGTGAGAAGTAAATTTTTGTGTGTATGTAATGCTTATCAGAAATGAAAATCCAATGTAGACAAACTCAAAGTTAAATAAATAGTGAATGAGCGAACACCATTGCTGATTAACAATTGTTCCAAAAAAAAAAAAAAAAAAAAAAAAAAAAAAAAAAAAAAGGCAACCAATATGACCTTAGATGTTAAAGCTGGACACATAATTGGAACCCCCCTCCCCCCACTCCAAAAATAACAAGTCAATACATGAAGTATTTTAATATTTACTTAACTGCATCACCATAACAAGGAGATAATGTTGGTGCACTATTACTCGTCATTCTTCTGTATCAAGTTATGTTTCTTCATTTCACAAAGAACATTGCCAGGTAGCAAGGAAATACTCTTTCCTCTCTCTTCCCCATTCTACATTCAACCATTGTGTGCAAAAATTTACAGTGTGCTATTACAGCAATGTTAATGTTATTTTTGCATCTGAACATAATTATAATTACCACTCATTAACTCACACTAAAGAAATTCACATCCATCTTCACTGTAGTAAACCATCTTGTATCAGGTATTCATTTATTTATTTATTAGTTCTAGGCAATTACATGGATATAACTGGACATTCAGCCCAGGCTCTTTGCCAGTCATATCCAGTTTCAAACACTATACAATAATAATTGATACCTAGCAGTCAACAGACAACCGATAGTCAATACATCCTTCCTACCACCCTATGTCTCTATTAAAGATCTCAACCAATGTCTACCTCATATTCCTATTCACTTAACTGACCATACCCATTTCTTCTTCACTCTAAACAAAAATGCACCTAAATTACTAATCTGGAATCAATTACAAAAACATTTCCATTGTGTAAGGACTATGATACAATGAAGCACAGAATTAATATAATTTTGAGTCGAACTAGTATTTAATGCTCCACATATTGCTAGTATTTACCTAGAATACTAGCAATAAGTGGAGCATTGAGTATTAGTTCAACTCAAAATTATATTACAAAACATTTGTCTTTTTACTAATGAATTTGCCAGTTTTAACCATATACTGTGAATAATGTCTTTCCTCCATATGTCTGTACCTGTACATTTTAATAAAATATGGCTTGCATCCTACCTGCCTTTGCATAAAGGGCAGCCTATCCCTCCTCGGTAACCTTTCATTCTCCAAACTCCTAGTTTAAACAATGCAATACCTTCTCTTTGCTCCTTACTACACTTCTCAATACACATATTCTTCCCTTCATTACTTCCAAATATCTTATAAAATTTTAATGAACTTCTTTTCTCCACCATGGCCCATAAAATTTGTCTATCGATATCTTCCAATTGACTTCTAACTCTTTCCAGAATCCTGCCATCATATTTTCTCTTCCTATCCATACATCCGCCATACCATTAATTGTAAGCTGATGCCTTATTTGGCCCATCCAGTTCTTTGGGTGAATGCACTTCTCCTGTATATCTAAGCAATCCTTCAGAATATACCCTTGTGGTAAGCGATTAATCCTAAACCAATTATATCAGGTAATAGTTATAACTATAAAATGATATAATGATCATAACAATGTGACTGCCTTTCACATGCATATTACAAGAGCTGAATACTATTTATTAAATCTATATCTCAGAAGATATATATTGGGCATTGGGTTGTAGTGTCACAGATTTAATCTAAGTGAAGCTAGGTCATTTTTTAATTTATTATATCATCAGAACTATTCGAAAATAATGGTTATGATATTTTTTTCCCAAGCTGCATAGTAGGAGATGAAAGGATTTAATAGAATGCAAAGGATTTTTAGTATACCTTATTTTAATGAATTTCACTTTTTCCCCTTTTCTTTATTTCCTTCGTTCAATCCTCCCTCCCTCCTGCTCCTTCCTTCTCTCTTTTAATACCTTCTTTCTTTTTCTTTAATTCTTTTTCTATTTCTTTCCTTTCTCTTTGTTTCTTTCCTTCTTTCTTTCCTTGTTTCTTAGTCTTTCTTTATTCCTTTCATCTCTTTCTCCTGCTCTTTCTCATTCTGTACTTTCTCTTTCATTCTTTCTTTCTCCCTTTCTTTATTTCTTTCCCTCTTTCTTTCTTGCTTTCCTTCTTACTTTGTCTCTTTCTCTTTCTATCTTTCTTTCATTGGTTTCAGATAAAATATCATGAACAAAAATTTATATAATTCTCCACTAAATTCTCTGTTCATAATCTATTGAAAAACTGCTGAATTCCAACACAAAGAATGTAACAGGCTGTAACAGGCTATGAAAAGTTAATCCTCGATTGCTTAAAAACAGAAAGTAAAAATAAAGAGAAAAGCAAATGTAGCAGCATTAGTTTTTAACATTTCTGTATCATGATTTACAGTTTCAAACCTGGGGGTGCGAATGTAAAGTTCTGCTTAAAAAAAGTTATGTTTAATCCTATATGCCCTTTTTACAAGGACTGCTCGACTACAATATTTGTGTTTTATTTAAGAACTAGCCTCAAGTACAATGTAAATACACAATAACAAACACAACAGAAAGCCCGGATGTAATTTTAATGGTCGGTCTGTGGATTTAAATACCATGAAATATGGCTTGTGCTAATTCTGTTAAGCTTTTAGTCAAGAAAGACTAGGTCAAGTTATAACAGAGTGCTGACTCCTTTGTTTTCTTTGTAATGCAGCTGAAGACTTGGAGCAAAGCTGGCCGTGCTTTGAGTGCAATGAGAGATTTTCTTCATCTGAAGAATTGCAGAAACACCTAAATATCCACGACACTGAAAGGGTATGTGCCTACATATTGCTCATAGTATTGTAAACACTTAAATGAAAGATACTGAATATAAAAAATGGTTATATAACTATGTACTTACCAAATTGGGCTTTAGTGGCAAATAAGTAGTAGATCATAGCCACAGTGTTCCAAAATTCACAAGTTGGTGATTATGATTTTTTAGCTTTAAGTCTACAATATTTAAACATTTAAATATTTAATTATTAATACAAAATTTAGTTTAGTATACAGTCATATGCCAGTATAACAAATTTATGGGGACTTAGAAATTCATTTTGTTATTTAGTAATTTTGTTAAATTGATTATTTATTTTTAGCTTAAAAAGCCAAAAGCAACTTTTAAATGTAATACAGTATTATAACTATTTTTATTTTTCTACCATGTTCATAGTAGATAGATACACAAACGAACAGACATCAGTCAGATAGAGAGAGAGAGAGAGAGAGAGAGAGAGAGAGAGAGAGAGAGAGAGAGAGAGAGAGAGAGGGAGAGGGAGAGGGAGAGGGAGAGGGAGAGGGAGAGGGAGAGGGAGAGGGAGAGGGAGAGGGAGAGGGAGAGGGAGAGGGAGAGGGAGAGGGAGAGGGAGAGGGAGAGGGAGAGGGAGAGGGAGAGGGAGAGATGAATTAAGTGGCCTCATTCAAGACCTGCATATGGGCTCTTAGAGCCCTTTATGCCTCTTGTACTGATAGAACTAATACTCCTAATAAAATGGATCATATCATTGATATTTGCTCTTTTTATATCCTGAGCCTCCAAAAAGAAGCCTAAGAAAACTTTTTGGTTTCTAGTGATGCTTCTTATTTGCATAATATATGTTGGGAGATTTCAAAATCTATCCCTCATTTTCTGCATGTGAGATCTGTGAGCTGCATTATGCACAAATCTCTCCACAATGTGCTGTGGCCAGTCAGATGGTCAACATCACATGTAAATCTTGGTCTAGTTAAGTTCAGGAGAAAATGAGCTTACCACTTAGTTTCGTAATAATGGCGTGGGGCTTGCCTGATAGCAGTCTGTTATTCTGCCCTAAGCCTACTGGATGGTATAATGTGGGTGAAGATTGATTCTTCTCTCCATCAAATCCTCTCTCATTTAAGTAATAAGACATGTCTCCTGAAGTTTATTCAGAATCAGTGTGTGCCTTATGTGTGTAGTTTAAGCCACCATCCCTGTAATATAAAGAGGCAATGTGCATTTACCCTCACAACCTTCCTCCAAACAAGTGCAAAGGAAGAGGTCTAGCAAAGTTTCCAAAGCAGACTGTGGTGTAGTGTGCATTGCCCTGTTATCATCTAACATTATCTTTGCAGTAAGTCAGTTTGGCAAGTACATCTTCACTGAAGATATAGGCAGTTAAACCAATGCCACATAGGCTACTGAAGGCGTTATGACTGCAATACACATTCTAATAAAACCAGAAGTTAAATTACTGAAACAATTGAATGGACCAATAGATTTAATGGTTTGGGAGAAAACACTCATTTTGAAAAATAAAGATAGTGTGATGAATTTTGAAATCCTGCCAATAGATGCCTCAATAAGTTTGTGTTGGCCCCAGTAGATGGCAGTAAAATAGCTTAACTTCTGGAAATAACCAAAGGTTATTCAGACCACAGGCTGAGGATGAAACGAATGTGTTTTGAAATCGGTCCCAGAGGATTAAAAACAGATAAGTAATTAGTGAAGTGAGTTGCATTTTATTCATAATACTATACTGGTCGCCAATCTAGAAAGTGATTGACATTACGAATGGAGAGAGAGGGGATGTTGCCGCTTATTGTTGCCACGTGGAGAGCGCGATAGGATTACGCGTGCGAAGGTGATTCAGTTGCGACTGTAATGGTTATTTATTTATTTATTTATTTATTTATTTATTTATTTATTTATTTATTTATTTATTTATTTATTTATTTATTTATTTATTTATTTATTTATTTTATTATTATTATTATTATTATTATTATTATTATTATTATTATTATTATTATTATTATTATTATTATTATTATTATTATTATTATTATTATTATTATTATTATTATTATTATTATTATTATTATTATTATTATTATTATTATTATTATTATTATTATTATTATTATTATTATTTATAATACTGTACACAAAGACAGTAGAAAAGTCATGGATCTACACGCAAAGGCTAGAACATGCAAGAACACATCAAAGTAAAGATCAAAGAGGCATACCTGTAACATTTTGATGCTTATTGAAGTGGGGAAATGCCGCCTACATACTTTTTTCCCAGAAGTTTCTAATTTAGACCCTGATGCCTGATTTTCTTCATTAAAATACTTTTCTTTCCCAATCTTCACCACAATGTTCTTACTGATACCTACAGCATGTGAAGTCCTATCAAGACCTTAGAGAATGGAATAATAGGTCCCCCTTTCAATTTCTCCTCTTCGAAGTATTCTCTCACGCAGCATATTACTCTTATTTCCCGTGCCTGTCCTTTAATTGGAATACCTTTACCAAATAGTTTTATTTGGTTCCCAAGCACTTTCAGGTTTTCGCTTGGCACTATTTTTAGACATAATTAAATATTCATTAAAACACAATTGCAAATGGTCACAACACATGCACAGATACACAAACTCACACACACGTAAACCAAGAGAAATTGTCACAAAATGCAAAGGAACTTGTCAGTACAGGATCTCTAACTGTTGTAACCTTATATAAAATAACAGCAACATATGTGAAGGCATTCTGTTTACGCAACATTATCAGTAGAGATACAAAAACCAAGGTATTGTGTTTACTGCAGCGTTTGTGTAACTTGCTCGCCCACAGGTCATGCTAAGCACGTGTTAGAATATTGGCAACCAAGGTTTAGCGTCTAACATGGTCATGGAAACGTCTCGACTCTAATTGGTCCTACTAGTGGTTACTATGACAACTGCTATGACATACTCATCCCCTCCCATTCATTTACAGCATTTTTCCATGTGCTTACTAACTGTTAATCACATTCTAGTTTGGCGACCAGTATAGTTTACTTCACTGTCAGTAGCTTCAGGTTTGTTTTTTAAAAGAAAGCCCACACAAGTTCCAAAACACTAATCTGGAAATTTCCTCTTACAACCGTGCATACATCAGCTGTATAGCTGACATGTACGAAGGAGAATCTAATGAAAACCTTAAAAATAAAAATTTCGTGACATTGTAGTGTAAGTTGGGAGTAGTATTACGAATTTGAAAAGATAAATTGGAATTAATGCTGTGAAGTAATGTAATAATTAAAATTATAGTGCATAATTTTAATTACTGTTGCCAATGTTGTAAGGATTACCTAATAGCTGAGTACAAGTAATACTGCCTAAATACCAGTCCAAAAAGGCTGCCCTGCTTGCAACGTGCACCAAGGGAGAACAGCTTTCTGTCAAATGTTTTCTTAACAGTGAAGATACAGAACGTATTGAAATCCATTGGATAATGAAGGTCCAGTATGTCGATGCATGACTGTCATTGCTGCAATTGCATGAGTGGAGTAGAAGGTTCGGAAATGGCATGACTATGACAGACAGTCTCTGCCCAGGTCAGGCATGCCTAGTTATGATGCCAGAGTCTACAGCAGTTGAAGCCATTGTGATGAAAATCACTGTGTGACAGTGGATGTAAAAACTGCAAATCTGAACATTAGTCATGTCTTAGCACAACATATCATTCATGATGTACTTCAGCTTTGTGAGGTGTCTGCAAGACAGGTGCCATGGCAGCTCACTCTAGAACTAAAAGACTGACATATTGAAGTTTGTCAAGAAATTTTGTGCTGCTTTGAAGCAGCAGGTTATGGCTTTTTTTGCAAGAATCATTGCAGGAGACAGAACTTGGTTGCACTACCACAAGGTAGTGTATGAATGGCTGTGTACACAACCAAAAGAATTCTTTTTGAGAGGAATCTGTGCACCTTCTACGTGCTGGGGAAAATGTGAAATATATGAAAATATATGAAAAAATGATACATTTGTGTTGCACTCACCTTTAGGGTTAGCACAATCTACCAGCTTTCCAATGAGGCCAAATTCAATCCATAACCACTGGAGTGACTTTTCTGTTCTCCAGACTCTGCTCAATGATACATAAAGAAATGTTAATGAAGACACCCTCAATGTCTGACCTAGCCAGTTCTCCACTGTCCAGCCCCCTTTCAAGTCTTACAGCTAGCTGATGAGGTGTTGCTTCTGTGGATTTATTTGACCAATAGGCATACTGATGAGAATGTATAGGTGTGTAACCAACAACCCATCTATTAAATGTCTTATCTACAAGCCTTTGCAGTGCATTTAGCATTTAAGGATGTCCAGCTTATAGGATAAAAAACCTTAGGCCTGTGTAGACTTGTCTGCCTGACTTGAGTATAAAAACTGCTTTGTCTACTTTCAGAGGTGTGAAACACATGTCATGAGAAGACAGGCTCTAAATATTCTCACCCGATATAGAGACATCTCCCAGCCTTCTTAAAGAAATACTGGAAAAACCTGATCAACATCTGCACTTTTAAAAGGCTCAAAAGAAAAAAATCATCTGCGTATCTCTTTTATAATTGCCAATCTCAGAGGCAACATGCCAGTCTTTTTTTTTTTTTAGGAGCCTGCATGACCTTGTTGATACCTACAGGTTCATGATCCATAGTTTGCCTACCCAGAAAGTAAATTTCAAGTAACAGCTTCAAGGTCTCCTCGGTCCTATTGTGTCTCTGAATCAGTTGGCTTTTCCACTGAAGCCAACCTTCCCTTATCTCCAGAGACCAATAGTTTCTGCAAATGAACACGCTCAATTGCTCTTGAATACTATTACAAAAAGGATCTCTATGATTTCTCTTAGACCTTTCTGATTGGTTTCTTGAAATTTCTTTGGGTTTCATATAATGCATTATGTAAAACCTGACAGTTGTTATATACTTATTGTAAAACCATGCACGTTGTTTCAAAGAGCAATTCCACTTAAATTTATATCTTTTAGTACCTCACGTATGAGGTGACAGTTCCTTTCATAAGCAGAGACCAAGGTGTTCATGATAAACTCCACAGAAACTCAATGCCATCTTATTAACTTTAAAGAGAGTCGATTAAAGACACTAAACAACACTTACTTTTAAATTTTTCCAGAACATGTTTCTGAGGCTTTGCCTCTATCATCAGCCGGCTGATGATAGAGGCAAAGCCTCAGAAACATGTTCCGGAAAAATTTAAAAGTAAGTGTTGTTTAGTGTCTTTAATCGACTCTCTTTAAAGTTAATTTATCATAACAACACTGTTTTCAACACTTCCAAGAAAGGAATTTCAATGCCATCTGTATTTTTTATTCTGATTTGGGATCCATTCTTGAGACTACTGCCAGATTCCCTCTAAATGAAGTCCCAAAAGTTTATCCTAGGGTACTGTACAGACGGTCCCTTCCTTTTCCCACAAGATCAAGATAAATTTGCCTGTGGGCTAAGAAAAGCTCCTTACTGACTCTACAGTTCTTAACTTTTTCTGGTACCTCAAAGGACCTTAGTGTTAAGTCTAGAACTTCCGCTGAAAATCAACAAAGGTCAGAATTCCTATGAGTAAGGACTATGATACAATGAAGCACAAAATTATATTAAAGGTCAAAATGCTTCCTTGATTCGAGATCTCCAGATATGTTGTGCTCAAATACTCCAGCAATTCCCTTTAATTGTGTCTGTGCTACCTGGTATGCAATATGTTTATTTTTTTGTTTTTTTATTTTTCCATTCATTCATTTATTTACTGCCCATAGATTAATACAAGTATCGAGCATTGTCAATATATAAAATACAATTAAAATACAATTTACAATATTAAAATTGACAACATTATATAGCTTGCAAAAATTCATTTATATTATATACAAGATTATTTAAAATGTATTTTTTAACACATTGCTTAAATTTAACAGCATTGTTTTCTGTTTTAACATAGGCTGGAAGTCTATTGTCCATTTGTAATCCTATTATATATGGATCTTATTTACAGATTTTACATTATAACTACTATAGTGCAAGTCAGATTTGCATTTAGTATCACGATTGTGTACTTCACTATTTAATTTTGTTTTTTTCTGGTTTATTAAATTAATAACTATATATGTATAAAGATACAACAGTAAACATCTTTTCTTTTCTAAAAACTTCTCCGCATGATTCATGCATCCCCATTTTAAACGTTGTTCTAATACACTTCTTTTGTAGTACTAGAACCCTCTGAATATGAGAATTATTACCACCAGCCCATAACTCAATACCGTATTGGATATTTGAATAAATTATTCCATAATATAGCATTTTTAGTACATCTACATTATAAGTTTTTGCAAATTCCCTCATTAGGTACAAACCTTTACTTATTTTTTTACAGAGGCTATCAATTTGATTATTCCAGGATATATGTTTATGCATTGGAATCACAGCTAATCAATAAGTGGAGGCTTCTTTTCTTGTAGTTTATCACAAGTTATTTAAATTCCTCAAGAGGAGGAATTTCTTTGAAGTCAAATACAAATTACATGGAACAGACTACTACCTGTCAAGCAGTGCATCCTCATATCTTAATATTATTTCTTAAATTACATCTTACTATTGCTGCCATATCTCTTGAAACTATTCTGCCAATGTCCAGGTATTACTATGCCTTGTTATGACACATATTCTAGATTTCTCATCACCTAAAAATCTGTGAATAGAATAACCCTTAACCTTGGGCCCCATAATATAGCCCTGCATAAGCACATCTTCCTGTACTATAGCAACATCATTATCCTGCCTCCCAATGCTGCTACAAAGCACCCTTGAAACAGTAATACTGTGCTGCAGATTAGCTGTATGAAGGAAATCATTGTGGCTTAATCCTGCAAGCTTTTTACATCTTTTCCAGTGATCCCAGTTCCCCTCTGTGGTCCAGTTTACTTTAAGGAATCTAGGCAAGTGTGTCCACTGCTCCCACATTATTGAGGCCACATACTTTTGCTCCGAGTTTCTGAAAGTTCTAGGTTCAGGCAGTAGCACAGCATCAGAGGTGTCCCCTTCTCTGGGACACTGATTCCCCTATACTATAAGCCAAGGCACAGCCTACTTCCCCTGGTATTTGGGGGATCACATTCCCTGCTTCATTTTCTGGTGTCTAAGTGGCTGATTCCCATTTTGGGTTGTCAGGGACAGCTTGATTTTGTACTTTCTTTTGAAATCCCCATAAGCGTTCTCCAGTCTAGCTGTACTAAAACTGTTATCTTTTGGTCCCACTCCATTCAAGGTAAATCTTAGATATCCCTAATGTCTAATGTCTACCCAGACGAGGCCTGCAGACCTGGATTATAACATACCTGTATCTTTGTTAACGACACATCTCCCATGTGCTATTTATACACGTCACTTAACACCTTCAGATGGGCAGAGTTAATTTGCGGTTTCCTATTAGTTATTCAGAGGCAGCACTAACAGACATGTCATTTAATTATTAGCTGACTCCTATCAGGTACCAGATATCTACCACCTGCCAATGTGTCTGGTACAGTTCAAGGTCCAGCTTTAGGGGCTTTAGATCATTAACCTCACCGCCCGCACCCTCACTACAGATGCAGTAGATAGAGGTCTTCCATTTCATTCAAAAATTGAGTACCAGGAATTCACTGGAAATAAGTTTTAAGGTCTCCTGAATAAATAAACAAATTAAAACAAAGCATTTTGAGAAAAAGAGGTCTTATATATAAATGCAAAAGTTTGTCAAATACCAAACTTCATATTTAGGTTCAGCATTTCCCAAGGATGTGGCACAGATACTACTAAAAGTCCTCCCACCACAGATACCCATTACATAGAACATTTTTGAAAATTTTTATTATCCCAAAAATGGCTCTTTTGATTAAAATAACTTATGTTTAAGATATTTTCATGAAAATGAAATGTATATCATGAATTTATAGGTAATATCTGTAGAAGCTTTCTTCAATCTGAAAGATTTGCATAACTGGTAAACTGTAGGAGATAGAATCTTACTAGACAAAAAGGTAAATCTTGTTAAAAACATAATATATCAAATACATCTTTTTTTCATGCAGTGAGCCATTTTCTAATTATTCCTTAATATTTGTTTGAGTTTTCCATTAGTTACAGAGCAATTCCACATAAAAGTCATATTAAGAGATAAAAAGTTTAATTTAGTTTTTCAATGTATTAAGTAAGGGCATGTGATTCCTCATGCCCTGAGGTTTCTCATTCAATAGTAAAATGTTCAGAATTGCAAAGAATAAGGTAATTTAGTGTTAAAGAACTTGATGAATGAAAAAAAAGTAATATTATCTAGTTATCAGTTGTAGAAGGCTAATGAAGGCTAGAATTTATATCAGTAAATTTACATCGGACATTAGATTATCCTTGATTCACATGATAAGTATTGCCAAATATAAATATTTCTAAACAAATTCTATAGCTTCTTCTATGCACTCTCCATATCAGTGTCAGTTTGTAATGCTGAACATGGATAAAATATCATAGCTGGTAAAATAAATTGCAGTTTCTCTGGGCTTAAAGTGGGAATGCATTATATAACAATGGTTATATCACTCCAATAAACATATGTTGACATTCTGTGCAGTTAGCCGTTTACGTCTAACACTTATCACAGCCATCATCTTTCACTGAGCTCATGTTTAAAGGTACTTATTCATCCTGTATCTTGAATTTATCATTAGCCGTTTACGTCTAACACTTATCACAGCCATCATCTTTCACTGCAGCTCATGTTTAAATGTTTTGAAAGTTAATTATGGTACTTATTCATCCTGTATCTTGAATTTATCAAATAAGCAATAATATTAAGTTAATTAGGAGTCGATTAATAACACAAAACAACACTCACTTTTAAATTTTCCCGGACTGTTTTCAACACTTCCATAAAAGGATTTAAGCAATAATATATTGTCACGAATGCATTGTTGAGGCGAGGTGGCGCGAGAGACAAGTCTTTCTTCTAGTGCCGTCTTGATTGTTTGAGAACATTCCGGATAGTGAGTAAGCTATAAACAAGGAAGCCTCATATCGAGATTCAACTGTATTGGAACACCACAGTGAAGCGAAAAATTATTAAATTTTAGATGAGTCGCATTTTTTAACACATCTGCTTTACTTTCGTACCTATTTTGAGGACATGTTTCGCAAATCTTCGCTTGCATCTACGGCTCTTGTGCGACTGACGCTAGATCCAGCGGTGTGGGTAATTCTGGGGTTGTTGCTGCCATCTGTTGATTTAGTGATGAACTGAAAAGTGGGATTCTCTTCTAGCGGGATTTCAAAGTTCATTAGTTGGTTTTTATGTTTTTCTATGTATATCCTCTCCCATATGACGAGTTCACTATGTTTTTGTACGTATTTTAGTAATTCTGTGCTATCTTCAATTTCATGATTTTCAGACCAGAAATGAGCTGCTATTGCGGACTTATCAATATTTTTGTATCTTAAGTGCCTGAAGTGTTCTTTCTTTCTAGTGCCGATGTTCCTTTTTGTCCTTCCTATGTAAATTTTTTCACAGTCTTTACACTTAATTTTGTAAATGCCTGACTTTTCCTCTGGTTTTATCTTATCAGTATTATTACTGTGAAGTAGGTTTTTAATGTTGTAATTGTTTTTTGGTGCCAATGTTATATTGTATTTCTTGAATATTTTTTGGAACTTTTTTGTGGCCCAGGGGTGGTAAGTAAATTTAGCAAATCTAGTTTCTTGTTTTATTGGTGTGAGAGCTGTGATCTGTTTTAATTTCTTTTGAAGTTTGAATAATTTTAGTTTTTTATCTACAAGGTTTTTTCCATATCCATTTTTAATTGCAGTTTTTAAGATTTGATGGTATTCGTTTTGATATTCTTGCTGGCTGAGAGGTAGATTTACTAATCTGTGTGTCAGACTGTTGATGGTTGCATGTTTGTGTGGAATTGGGTTGAAACTATTTGCTTTGATGTAATTATCTGTGTGTGTTGCTTTTCTATGAATGCCAAATTCTAGTTTTTCATTGCCTTTTTTGATTTTAAGGTCTAAAAAAGGTAGAGTACAGTCCTCTTCAGTTTCTACTGTGAATTGTATGCTGGGTTCTTGCAGGTTGAGTAGTTTCAAAGCATCATCTATTAGTTTGTAGGGCACTATTGCAAAGATGTCGTCTACGTATCTGTACCATGTTTTAAACATATGAGGGAAGGCTTTAGTAATATGTGTTTCGAAAAAGCTCATGTATGGATTGGCCAAAAATGGTGATAGCGGGCTTCCCATAGCTAGTCCTGAAATTTGTTTGTAATATTTTCCATCGAAGACAAAATAATTTTGATGTATACATAATTCAGTCATTGCCACATATTCTTCTATTGCATTGGCATCCAGGTTTATAGAATTTAGCCATTTTTTCAGTTGAATCAAAAGTTTGTCTAATGGAATGCTAGGGAAGAGGGAGCGGACATCAAAGGATACTAAAGTGTCATGAGGTTTTAGTTTAAGATTTTGAATTTTTTCTACCAGGTACGAAAGTGAAGCAGATGTGTTAAAAAATGCGACTCATCTAAAATTTAATAAGGAAGCCTCAGCTCATCAAGGGGACAATCGGTAATTGGACGCATGTGCGTGAACAGCTGTAAAAGTGAACTCTTTTATGGTTGATGATCATGCAAGTTGTATGTGTATGTGACGTAATTCTGCTACTGTGAAGGTTGACAAAGTGTGTTTGTACGGAAATAAAGAGCAAATTTCAGTGTTTCTAACCTGGACTTTTAATTTCACGAACCCACAAAGTCACAATATGCAATGTAGTAACAAACCATTTCCGCTCACATGTCACTATTTCATTCGGTCCTAAAGTTGTGTTGCGGTGTGATGTTGACATTAGTACACACTATAAGGTCAGATAGAGTATAGCGGTTAAAATGTCCTTCCAGATCCTGTTTTACCATCACATCAACAAACAAGTACTTTGATAACTTTTTTTCTAAAATGAGTGGATTTTTGGGAATAGTGTAGTTACAGACTACCACACACCTGCTGCTTCCTTATACTCTCAGTTGATATACCTTCACGGGTGCAGAAGCGGTTATCTTGAAAACATGGCTAAAACAACAGCAGAAAGACAACTGCTAAGGATACAACTTTGCTATGAAGAACACAAAAAGAAAGGAAATGTTTACAGACAGAAAGAGGTTGGAAATCAGCATGACTAAAAGAGGAAAAGAACAGATTAAGTCAAAGAGATGCAGCTAATCAAAAACAAAGGCATAGAAAGAAGGAAGAAGAAATGCCTCCCACTTGACACCTGCAGCAGCATTTAGATCTAGGCAGCATCTTGGAAAGTACAGAAAATGTGTTGCAGAGGCATTTCCAAGGAACAGATTGATTGCTGACCTAGCAACAAGAGAAGATTGCTAAGTCCGACTGAAAAATTCAATGCCCTAGCTGGGATTTGAACCACAGATCTTCCGGTCTCCATCCAGTTGCTTTTGACATTTGAGCTACCATGGCAACATGCCAGCAGGACATTAAATCTTCCAACTGACTTCTACTTTTCCTGGTGAACCACTAGGAGATCTCATACGATGAGATACATACCTATTGTGGCAACTTAGTATGCTGTAAGTACTTAAATCCCAGGCTTAATCCCAGTTTAATCACTATTAGTTTAATTGATGGAAATTAATTTTTTTTTTTGCACTAGCCATGTGTATGTCAAGGTTTGGATAGGTACTGTGGCTAGTGTGGAAGAACAATAATAGTTTCCAGCAAGCAAAGGATTAACTGTTGGCAAACCAGAGAAAACAGCACCAAAGCTTACCCTTTCTGAAAATATAAAAGCTGTGATCTTGAAGTTCTACAAAGATGATTCAATATTAAATTGGGTTCCAGCAGAGATTTATTCAAAATAGTCCGCATTGAAGGAAAAGTTAAAGAACTCCACGTAAGAGGGTTGATGGTTACCCTAAAAGAACCCCATACACACTATTTATACAGAATAACGAAGATGTGTGTATTGGTTTTTTGAATTTTGCAGATTTACATCCTATTAATGGGTATCTCCAACATCAGATTCCACATGTGTGCACATGCATTGTACATGAAAATATTAAGTCTGTTTGGCTACATTGCACAGGAAACAAGTACTTGTTAAAAATGAATTTTGTGAATTTAAATCTCAAGTAATTTTTGGCCAGAATAAAGAGGTATGCATGCAGTCAGACTGCATAGTTGACCAGGCCAATTCAGTTTTACAGCAACAAAATGAAACTCAAGATGCCCACCGGAACAACACTCGGATTCCTATCTGCACTGCTGTTACTTGGTTTAGAAAAGTTTATGGTGGAGAGATCATAAGAAGTCTTTTGCCTTAGTGTCTGATTATTTGAACAACGTAAATATGCCATTGATGTTTGCCTAAAAAGTCTATCTTCTCAAGTATTGGAGACTCTGCCCTTTCTTGAAATCATATTTTTTTTTTTTCTTATGGAGTTACAGTCATGCAGAAGTACACTTTAAGCAATGTAACACTGCTTTCCATTATATTTGGAATCCAAATTGAGTGGAACTTCTTTTAATCATATCATTGGAGAGGGGCTGTTTATGGAGTTAGGAAGCAAGTAAAAAGGATGACATGGATGTCTCTTACATCTGGAGGTAGAATTCAAAATGCAGAAGAACTTGTTTGCAGTGTGTATTAAAATTAGGAAGTATCCAGGAGTGACGTTGAAGAAGTAAAAAAAAGTATCTGGAGAAAAGATTTCAAGTTTTTAAATTTTTTTTTTTTGTCTTGATATATCTCTCCACCATGCCGTCTGACTGTGGATGTAGGGGTGTGGTGCTGGTCTTGTGCATCCCAAGTCTTTCTAGTGCCTCCTTCATTAGGTTGGATTCATAATTGGTGCCCTGGTCGCTGTGGAGCTCTAACGGCACCCCAAATCGGCAGAACACTTCCTCCACGAGGCAGTATGTGATTGTCCTTGCCTCCTGGTTCGGGATGGCATACACCTCCGGCCACTTGGTGAAGTAGTCCACGACCACCATCAGGTACTTGTTGCCTCAGTCGGACACTGGGAATGGTCCAGTTATGTTGACGGCGATCCTTTCGAATGGCGCTCCGACATTGTACTGCTGCATGTGACCCTGGCTCCTAGTCTGGGGGCCGCGACTCGCCGTGTACACGTGACATTGACGCCACCATCTCTCAACATCTGCTCGGAACCTCAGCCGGTAGTAGCGCTGCCGCAGTTTGTCGATCGTCCGGTTTGCTCCCAAGTGTCCTCCTGAAGTACCAGCGTGCACTTCCTCCAGGCCTTCCGGGACCTTACTTCAGGGAAGTATCAACTGCTCCCTCTGCGTCTTCCCATCAGGCGATTCCTATATCCGGAACAACACGCCTTCTCTTGTCTTCAGTGAGTCTCATTGGGTCCAGTACGACTTGTAGGTGGCGCTCCTCGGTGCGATGTGCTCCCAGGTTGGTCTTGTCCCTGCCTCCACTTCTCTCAAGAGTGGTCCCAAGTCTGCGTCCGCCAGCTGCTCCCTCAGGCCTGCGCTATCCCAGCCATCCGCAGGCACTGCCGTGACTACTTGTACTGCTGCGGCACGCTCCTTCTCTTCCACTCTTGTGCATTGGCCGCATTCCTCTGGGCAAGGTCTTCGGGACATGGCGTCTGCGTTACCGTGGCTCTTCCCTCTACGATGTTCAGAGGTGAAGTCGTACTCCTGCAGCCTCTGTACCCAGTATGCTGTCTGGCCTTCCAGGTTTCTAAAGCTCAGTAGCCAGGTTAGGGCGGAATGGTCAGTCCTCAGTGGAATGGCTGACCATACAGGTACTTGTGGAAGTGCTCCAATGTCATTACTACCGGCAGCAGCTCTCACCAGGTAATGCTGAAGTTCTTCTCTGCCTTGCAGAGCGTCTTGCTGTAGTAGGCTATCACCTGCGCATGGTCGTCTTGGACTTGCGATAGGACGCCTCCAATGCAATGGTCGCTGGCGTCAGTGTCCACAAGGAAGGTGCTGCCTGGTTATGGAAATCCCAAAATTGGAGCACTGCACAGGGTCTTCCTCAGGTGCTGGAAAGCGCCTTCGGCGTCATCCGTCCACACATAAGGTCGGTGTTCCTCTATCAAGCGGGTGAGGGGCTTAGCGATGTTGGAGAACCCCTTTATGAAGCGTCGGTAATAACTGTACAACCCCAGGAAACGGTGCCACTCTCGCTTATCCTTTGGGCGAGGCCAATCTCTCACAGCCTGGGTCTTCTCCGGGTCTGTGGCCACTCCGGTTGTTGAGACTATGTGGCCAAAGTAGTTCACTTCCTGGCGGAAGAGCTGGCACTTCTTTGCATTTAGCTTCAAATTGGTCGCCTGCAGTCTCTGCAACACCTTGCCCAGGTTTTCAAGATGGTCTTCAAAGGTCTTGCTGACGATCATGTCGTCCAAGTATAGCAGGCATGCGTCATATGTCAATCCTCTCATTACTGATTCCATGAGGCGTTGATATGTGGCTGGTGCATTGCAGAGGCCAAAAGGCATTACTGTGAACTGCCAAAGCCCTTGGCCTTTCGAGAATGCAGTCTACCTGTGCCTCTGGTCTAGAGCCACCTGCAAATAACTCTATTTCAGGTCCAGGGTCGAGAACCACTGTGCACCAGCTAGTGTGTCCAGGGTGTCGTCAATCCGGGGTAAGGGGAAACAGTCCTTCCGGGTGACAGCGTTCAGCTTCCTGTAGTCCACGCAGAAGCGTAGCTCGCCGTTCTTCTTTTTCACCAGAACTACAGGGGAACACCAAGGGCTGTCAGACTCTTCAATCACTCCCCTGGATTTCATGTCATCTACCATATCACGTACCACCGCTTGTTTTACCAGCGGAACGCGTCTAGGTGGTTGCCGAATAGGCCGGGCGTCTCTGGTGTCGATACGGTTATCGCGCCATCATATTTAGGAAGTTTGACGCGCGCAGATTTTGTGTCGCGTCCCGGTGCGTCGATCTTTAAATCCTTTAACCTCCTGCCGACGACGTCCTACACATTGGCGCTCAGGGACTTTCTGTTGCTGTCGGCCTTTCCCCCAGCTCGTTAACGCGGTTTGCTAGGTCTTCGAGGGATTTGATGTTATTGTCGGCCTTTCCCTCTAGGTCGTTAATGCGCTCGTCCACTTGACCTATCCGCTTGCTCAGCTCCGTGACGTCATCCCTCACGCCGGTCAATTGCTCTTCAAATTTTTCGGAGAGGGCCTCGTTCGCAGCCTTCATTTCCACGGTCAGTTCGGCCATCTTTGTAGTCAGATGGTCATTTGTCATCTCCAAACTTTGCGGCCAGGTCGCTATTTTCCGCCTCCATCTTCGTTGTTAATTCGGCCTTCATTTGTTCCATCTTCTCAGTGAGATGTCGTTAGCCGCCTTCATTTCTTTCAGTTCTGCTGCCAAGTTATTTGTGGTCTCCAGCTTTGCGATCAGGCTGTTATTTGCCGCTTCTGTTTTCGCAGCGAGGTTGTCATTCGCCATCTTCATTTCTGAGATGAGTTCGGCTTTCATTTCCATCATCTTCTCCAGAATCTTTTCCAATGCAGCCTCCATGTCGTCGCACTCCTGACACCAATTGTGACTTTGTGGGTTCGTAGAATTAAAAGTCCAATTTGCCGAAATTCTAAATGTTCTTTATTTGCATAGAAACACTCTGCGTAGCTGCAGAATTACATCATATCACAATCTACAACACCAAAGTCAATAACAATAACAAACAGCTTACTCAACTTCCTCTGTTTACAATACTCTTGTTACATGTCTTTACAACAACTCAACTCTTGGAGAGTGGTCGCCTCTTTAAATACCTCACTGATAATTTCTAGAGTATTCGAAAATAAACCAAAACCTGAACAGTCTTTATCAGTCAAGAAGTAACTAATCCTTGTTTCACATAAGCTTGCCCCGTATCTCTTAACGGTCACGTGACCTTATCACATCTGTTGTGGTGCAGGCTGTTGTGCAGTAAACATTAGTTCGTTGTTTAACATGGTGATATGTTTTTATATGTTGGAAGAGAATTGTCAAATTTATATTTTCATAACTGTTTCAATGAAATATATTACGCAACAGGGTTGATTTATCTGAAATGCATGTTAATTCTTAAACGAAGTAAAGAGGAGGTTGCTTTGCTCTCAAGCACATGGCACGATAGCATGTGATTTAGTGGTAGTGATGACATATTTGTTTATATCACTTTTACCACTGACCTTGTTTTGAACTGGATTAGTCATATATCGCCATTCGACGGTGTGCTATGCTGAATGCGAGAGCTAAAGTATTTTATTAATCATTTATTGCACGTGTACTTATTATATGTATAATGGTAGAGTCTAACGCCAGTTTTTCTCTAAAGCATCGCAAGGGAAAACCTTTAGAAAGCGGCGAAAAAAGAATTGTGATGCATTTATTTAATGCACTCACAGAGAAGAATCCGTCTTTCTCAGTGAGAGAAGTCAAACAGCTGTGCCCTGAACTTACAGGTGTGTTAGATGCGTAGGAACATCGCGACATTAAACTGAGACAACAGGAAAACTACCACTCCAGGGGCGATATTGCTTTGTGGCAAAGATGTTATTTAAGGACAATCAAATTGTCCAAATCGCAAAATATACTACCTTGATGAGTCTTGGGTGAATGAAGGACACACGACAAGTATGGCGTGACACAACGAAAGACAAGCATTTTTGCAAGTTATTTGTGCTGGTTTAAAAGAATCCCAGTGGAAAATTCGGCCTCTCATTAAAAACTTGTTTCAGTTTCATTGCTCATTCATTCAGTTTTAACTTGCTCAGTTTCATTATAAACTTCATTATTTTTGCATGCCTTCATATTCTTATTTCTATCTTCCTGGCAATTATTATGACAGTGACGGGAAGGCACTGCCTATGCCCTATGGCGCGAAAGCATTAGCCAATTAGGATGAGGGGGAAGTTAGTTGCACGCGGAGTGATACATATCAGTGGGACAAGGTTACATGAGACAGAGAAATTTCCATTTATCTCAGTTTGTTTGTTTCGGCAGACCTTTATCTGCATGTTATCTTTGTCTGCCGGATCTTGGTTTTCGCACTGCCCGCCTATCAGTTTCTTTTGTGTAAACAAGCCGCGCGATCGTAGATACAGGTTTGCGACAATAGGAATGCTCAATCTTGTTTACGAACCAATTGATGGCAAGCAAGTAGAGATGGCTACTCATTGATGCTTTGGGTTTTGGGTTAGAGCATGTGGTACTTCAGCTTTTGGACCTTGCCCAGTGAATGCAAATATCGCACAATGGTAGAATGGTTGCAGCTCATCACATTTGCCAGTTCTTGAGTACAGGAACAGATTATTGTGGATTAATGCATTTAGACGATCTTCATCAAATCCTGTAGGTTGTCTTAAATGAGGAGAGCCACTCATGTTGAAATCACCCTCCTTAAAGTGACCCTCCATGCTCTTGCCGATGGTGTCCCCCATACACAGTGCAAATCTTGCTGGATGCCTCACTGCTTTCACCTCTCTATTGAATTCAAAGAGAAGAAAATATCAGAAATGTTCCACTTTGTTCACTTGACCATCCATTTTCTAGTGTCCACAGCTACACTTATTATCATTAAATGACAAACTGTGATTGTAAACTGACTGCATAGCAGTTGAACTTTACATAAAAGGTAACAATCGATAAACAAAACCACTGTAACAGAAGTACCAACTCATGAAACAAAAGCGCTACAAAACTTATGCACCAACCCAATGGTTTAATAATTACACATTGGCTTTATTACTGTGGAATGCAGTAGCATAATTTCACAGATGTTAGTCTCTGAGAGGAGTCAGTCTGTAACCAGGCACATTTTATATCATTACTTCTCAGATAATTGCAATATTTTTGTTTTTAAAATGTTTTAGTACAGCTTAAATCCTCTCATATAAATGGATTTTTTCTTTTTAAATTACTTTTAAAGCATACTTTCAAAGAAATTTAAAATTGCTCTACTTGATCTGTAAAGAGATAGTTGACAAAAGTGTCAGTCTATAACGAAATGATTCGGAATAAGTATCCCATATAAATTTCATCTTAAAACATATTTTTTATGATCTTTTAATCTTCTCTATTTTTTTCCTCTCTCTCTCTCTCTCTCTTTGTAATTTACGTCCTCCAACGTTAAGTCATATCGAACGATGAATGAAATGAGTAAAATGATGCTCAAATGAGTCCGGGGTCCATGGAGTCTAGAGCTACCTGACATTTGTCTATCAGGATAAGGAAAAACATTGTAAAAAACCTTATCCAGGTAACTCACTCTGACAGACATTCGAACTCGGGACCTCATGAACATGAGGCAGACACGCTACCACCACGCTAGCGAATCGGGCATTTTCTCTATTGAATGTGTTCAAAACTCATATTGTAAAACCGTCATCCATGTGACATCTTGGTTTACTTAAAAAAAAAATGATGTGAATGTCATTCTGTAACGTGCAGAACTACACTACACTTATCTCAAATAAGAAATTATTATTAATTCTTTATGTCCCAGTCACACGATGGGAATGGAAATTTCAGAGCTATCACAGAGCTAGTGACCAGTTCTTTAAAGATTTAACTATTTCTTAAACTTAGAGTATTTCCCTATTTCCATTGCACCTAGAAGGGCATGTGTAGTAAAACAATTTCTGCAAATACTTTTCTTTATTAACAAGAAGTAAATAGAAGAACAAACGGACTACAAACAGTTTTTAAAAAGAACAAGAGTTTGCACAAGAGTAGATAAATTCATCCTTTTTTAAATGAAAATTCATATATTTTATTTTTAAATTGAGAATGTGGAGATTTTAATGAACCTTTGTTTCAATTGTTATGTTGGCTCTGGCAGTCATGTGAAACTTTGTATTTTGTTCTTACTTTTTTAAAGAATGTTACTTATATGCAAGCCAAGTTAAATTGATAAGAAACATATTGCAGTCACTTCAGAAGTGAAATGGTGGTTCTTTCAAGTCAATTTGATTATGCCAAGGGCACAAATGAGTTGTGGTAACTCCGCAAAAGACAAAGATTTGGCATGCTGAAAGCTGCATTCAGTTATAGTACTTTGCTTCTGTTGATTGTCACTAACAGTACTGCTGATCTAGCTAAATTTATACTTTAATTTTCCAGTCAGAATGTAGATTCCTGATGTAAGGCAAACTCAGCAAATTTTGTGGTACTAAGCTTATGATCATTTGGAAGCTTTTGGAAATAGAATGTGAAGTTGAAAATCCCTTTGTATCATTATTTGGTGTTATAACTACAAAACTAAAACACATTTAATATTTGAACTCAATATAATTAGGCATCAGGTTGAAAGTAAATAAGGTCAAATTTAGCATCTCAGAAGCACTAGGGTAATTTCATGGTACACTAGGTCTAATTTCAAAGGTAATAGTTTCTATTCCGAATCTGAAGTGCAGCCAAAGCCCTTGAAGTTATATTTATGAGCAGAAAGTCCCTGGCACTTTTTGTGAAACGAATCACAGCTTTCTGTGCACTGAATCCATGTTTCACGTCATTGTTATAGTGACCAGAGGATGATGAACACACATCACCATTTCTTTCCATCACTTTGCTTTGATGGCTTCTGCTAGTTGAAGCATTGCTTTCACTAGCTTTGGTGGATTTCTTTGACTTCTTAGGCCAAATACCGCTGACAGGTTCTTGTGGATTCCTCAATAATCTGCCTGGAGCGTCCACTTCGCACATAGCTGGCAGGAACAGACGTGGTTTCTAAGCAGCACTTGCCCTTTTTCTGACCCCAACAATGGGGTTGAGAGGCACCAGAGGAGACTCTGCCACTTCCTTGACTTTAACAGTTCCATTTTCTTTTGAGGCATTTGACGAACGCACATCAAAGCTGCTTTCAAATCATCAGATGAATACTTCGATCCATACTTGCCTCTAGTCATCTGTAACATGCACAACATTCTGCTTGAGAAAAGAAACTTCTCCTCCACCTCCGTTTTAAAGTAGAACATAGCTTACATTCTCACCGCCGAATGACGCTCCTACTAAAACTTCACAAAATGGCATCTTTTGTTCGTTTAAAAAGAATGGGAAAATGCTAAGAAAAACACTCCCAAACTTAAGCTTTATAAGCTACACAGTATGTAAATTAATTATTATACGCTAATTAATACTTTGTTTGAAACATATACTAACCTCTTATATCAGCAAAACAGCAGAAACCAGCAGAAAAACAGCAAAAGAATACTGTTGATTTACACACTGCTCTTCTCGTACAAACAAACCTTTGTCAAATGCTGGGTTTTCCTTTAAGTGTCTAATACAGCTGTTGAAAGCACTAGAATCCCCTACAAGGAGGAACTCCGTAAGCCAGAAGATGCCCCTATCTGTAGGACACTTCTACAACTTTGATGTGCATCAGTCCAATATTGTTATAAGCGAATAGAAAAATACAACAAAATTACCCATGCCACGAAATTAGCAGAGTTTACTTTATAATTGGCAATCTATAATTTTAGTTGTTCAGTGCAAAATATTCATTATTAACTCTTGATATGTGTATCTTGCATTAAGGCAAATTCGGCAGATTTCATGGTACTAAGCTTATGATCATTTGGAAGCTTTTGGAAATAGAATATGAAGTTGAAAATCACTTTGTATCATTATTTGGTGTTATAACTACAAAAACTAAAACACATTTAATATTTGAACTCAATATAATTGGGCATCAGGTTGAAAGTAAATAAGGTCACAAATTTAGCATCTCAGAACCACTATGGGTAATTTCGTGGTACACTAGGTCTAATTTTGTGGTATTAGTTTATATTCCAAATCTGAAGTGCAGCCAAAGCATTTGAAATTATATTTATAAGCAGAAAGTCCCTGGCACTTTTGGTGAAACTAATCATAGCATTCTGTGCACTGAATCCATGTTTCACCATTTTTGTCATCGTTATAGTGACCAGAGTACGATGAACACACATCACCATTTCTTTTCATCACTTTGCTTTGATGGCTTCTGCTAGTTGAAGCCTTGCTATCACTAGTTTGGTAGATTTCTTTGACTTCTTAGCCCGAATATTGCTGACAGATTCTTGCAGACCTCTTAATAGTTGGCCCGAAGTGTCTACTTTGCACATGGCTGGCAGGAAGAGACGTTGTTTCTGAGCAGCACTTGCCCTTTTTCTGACCTCAATGATGGAGTTGAGAGGCACCAGAGGAGGCTATGCCACGTCCTTGACATTAACAGTTCCTTAATTCCAATTCTAAAATTCTAAAATTCCAGTATAGCAAACACAAGGACTTGATAGCTTCTGTTTTTCTTTAAAATAATACCTTCTTTTTTTGTGGCAAACAATAATGTTAGTCCTGCGCTATCAAAATAAGCTTTAAAATATTTCTTTATTCTGAGAATCTATTTTCAGTCATCTATTATGATTTTGTGTTTCCCAAGAGTCCTAAGTTATCAACTAAAACATTAACAACTTTCTAGATTTTAAGGTAAATTTTAAGTTTGAGTTCTCTAATAATGAATGACTTTTTAATGCTCAAATAAGTTTTTACTAGTTAATACTGCATCAAAGGACTGTGTATGAAAAAGTTGGAGATGTTCTGGTTTCTATATTTATTTGGTTTTATAGGAAGAAATTACTGAATCATCATACTTTTATCTTTAAATAAAGTAACTTAAGATCTAAACAATGAAATTGAATTACGCACTGTTAGTACACACTTCACTACTTATCTGTTTTTAAAATCCTCCGGCACTGGTTTCAAAATGCATCCGTTTCATTCTCAGTCTGATGACTGACTAACCTATTGGTTACTTTCGGAAATTAAGGAATAGTTCACTCGGAAATTAAGGAATAGCTCACTATCTTACTGTCATCTACCAGGGCCAGCACAAACTTATTGATGACATCTATTGACAGGTTATCAAATTGCATCACGTGATCTTTATTTTTCATAATATTTTCTCCCAAACCATTAAATCTATCAGTCCATTCATGTGTTTCAATAATTTAACTTCTGGGTTATTTCATGTTTAGATGGCCAAAAATGATCATCCACTGCTGGCTTATGTATTTGTTTATATTTAATGTTTCTGAAATATTCCTTCGCTCTGGTTTCTAAATTATGTTTGGTCCTGCCACTGTAAATCTTATTGCATTCTAAATAGTTAAGTTGATAAATACTAAATTTGTTGTTATCTGAATTTTTTTTTTCTTTTTAAGAAAAATGTAGTAAATTTTTTATGCTGTATTTATTTTGAGGTGCCAATATTGTACCAGCTTCTTTTTACATTTTTTGAAATTTTTTATTTTCCCAAGGATGGTAAATCTTTTATAATTATAGTCATCTTTTACTTTTTTAAGAATGGAAACATAATTTATATTTTTTTGATGTTTAAACTTTTCTAACCTTTTGTGTATAAAATCTTTATTAAAACCATTAATAAAAGCAGTTGATGCATAATCAGGTTGGTGATCCGTCCGCTGTAAATGTCATTCAACTTCTGACATTCACAGCAGATGGATCACCACCCTGATTATGCTAGGCACAGTTCCTGGCTAAACATCAGTTCACTCTTCAAGAACTACTAGACCATGGCCTATAAGCCCGGAACATAATGTTTATCTTCAAGGCACTGGCCATGAAAGCATTGAGCTTATAAATTAAAACAGTGTTAATATAATTTTGAGTCAAACTAGTACTCAGTGCTCCATTTATTGCTAGTATTTACCTAGAATGTGTTTCGTTAGGACCTTACTAACAGCAGCTGAGGATGTGAGGAAGGTCCTAATGAATGCATTCTAGGTAAATACTAGCAATAAATGGAACACTGAGTTCAACTCAAAATTATATTAATTTTGTGCTTCATTGTATCATAGACCTTACACATTGGAATATAGTTTTTGACATTCACGTGTTAATGTGTTTATATTCTGTATTAAATTCCTCATTATTTAGGGGTATGTTTATTAACCTATCCATCAAACTATTAAAAGTAGCAAAATATTGTGGAAAAGGGTTAAAAATTATTTTTAGTATAATTATCAGTGTGAGTTGATTTCCTATAAATGCTATAGTTTAATTTAGTGTTAATATATGTTATCTTTAGATCCAGAAAGGGGAGGCAACCATTGTTTTCAATTTTCAATTTGAACCTTATAGCTTTATCCTGTCTCTCAGGAACTACAGCAAAAATGTCAGCCACATATCTATACCATGTTTAAAAAAATTAAAAGAAATGCTTTGGTGACTTGTATTTCAAAAAAGCTCATGAAAAGATCAGCAAGAAAAGGCAAATCATGTTGCTCCAGAAATTTGTTGAAAAACTTTTCCATTGAAATTGAAAAATATTGGTTGCTTCACTGTCGGCAGCTTCAGTTTTTCACATTAAAAAATTAAATTGAAGTTATTTCAAGATTTTTCTTCATTTAATAGGGAGAAGATGGTGAAACTTCAAAACTTAAATCAAAGAAATCTAGTCGCGCTTTCCGTCGCAAAGGATTGTCACATTTTCCACATAAATACAAGCTAGATGGTGATAAACGCAGTGAGGTAAGGTAATATTCACAGACAGAGGAATGTACAGTATAAGATAAAATAAATGACCAACCACCAAGAAGAATTTTGACTTGAAAAGTGTTGGGAGCATTTGCTGAAGCTGCATTCAAGATACACAATTTAATACCAGCCTGTGCTCATTTCAAAATTTTGTAATAATAAGCAGGAATGTGCCTTTCAGGTTGTATGGTGCATGATAAAGCAGTGAAATGATGCATATTGTAACTGGAACAACCTGGGTTCGAATCCTTGGTGTGTATGCTTTTTTTTTTTTTTTTGTTATTCTTTAAATTGTTGTAACAACTTGGAATTGTAAGTTGTGGAGGAAAAGGTGATGAACCTTGTTGAAGATCTAGCTGCTGGAAAAGCTCTTATTTTCATGGGCAGTCTCAGATAGGAAGTGATAATTTAGTTATAAATAAAATGGTAGTTCCCCCTTTCTTCTATAAAAATTGGTATTTTAATTAAAATGAAATTTTTCAACTATTAGTTACACTTTTCGATGCTTTATATAAGTTGATAGTATACCAGCTTGTGCAATAGTTTCAACCTTCCACTTTCCAATGCAAGCAAAAACTCGGCAAAAATGCAGACACACGCAAAACACACCTGCACACGTTCACGTCCATTTTCAGAAGAAAAAATGGCTTCAAGTGCCTCAGCTTTTATAGCCCTGCCATTGCCATAACAACTAAACATCTTTCAATTTTTCTACATTACATCGTATTTTTTTTTTTTTTAAATAAATTTTTCTGAACGTAATTTTAACATTCAAGTTATAATTATTTTACTAATTTTAATTAAAAAATAAACTTAAAATAACTACTTAAACCGTGCATTGTTATTTTTTAAATATATGGCAATGTAATATATTTTCCATGCATAAGATACCTAATAATTTTAAGATATTTTTGCACAAAAAAAAAACTCATCATTAAAAAATAATAGTAATAATAATAATAATGATGATGATGATAATAATAACAATAATAATTAATAATAATAGTAATAATACATTTATTATATTCGTTTCTCTGTTAATATCGGCTTTTTTTTACTTTTGCAAATTGCTCTTTTTATTTTAAAAATAAATGCCATGCTAAAATTAAAAATCTAAAGCAAAATATTTAAGTCACTTAATATTGAAAGTGTAAACTCTGCCTCATTTTTCAGTTGCACTTATAATGCACTGCATTATAATGTTCACAGGCCTCACATTTTTGGAATAATTTCATTTTGTTTTTCTTTTCGCTGTGGAGGGGAAACATCAGATTACAGGGGTCCCATTGTGAGATCCCTGGGCCCTGAAGGATGTAAATTTGCCTACTAAGAAATCCCTCTACATGATAGTGTGTAAATTGCATAATAATTGAGCACCTGCATGCAATAATGGGGCAAGTCTGGTTACCCTATTTATGCCGAGTATATGAAATTTGGAATCCTCATTGTCTGTTCTGTAATAATGGATCAGCATTATACTTCTAAGAAACAGACAATAGATTGTAGTACGTGTTTTGTTACAATGCTGCATGGTTTCTACGAGTCACAGGCCCAACGTTTCATTGTCCAGCAGCTGAGTGTTACATAGTCGTAACAAAGCAAAATGAGTTCAGATTCAGATTTTGTAGATGATTTATCCTTTGCTGAGAAGAGAGAGAGAGAGAGAGAGAGAGAGAGAGAGAGAGAGAGAGAGAGAGAGAGAGAGAGAGAGAGAGAGAGGAAAGAAATAAGGAGAATGGAAGGAAGAGGTTAGCACATCCGAGACTTCGGAAGAGAAATGTAAATAAGAAACTAAGAATTGAGGTAAGCATACATACAATGTAAATTTTTTTAATGAAGTAACATGTGAACTATAATGGAATATAGTAATATAATTTAATAATATAATAGTATATATCCTTACAAGGGAAGCAGTATGGCGGAATCCACAATAATTTACAAATTAGAATAAGTTAACGCATCCCCAGAAGAAATCATAGACATAACGTACATAAGAAGAAAGTTGAAGTTTATTAACAAATAAAAAGGACCTACTGAAACTTGACAAGAAAAATTTAATAATACAGTTTGATTATGCCCAGAACTTGACATTCCTGTCACTGAACAGTTCTACAAAGGTTGATTTAGATGTTTTTGTTTATTCTTAATGTGCATTCAAATAACTCTTACATTAACTTTAAAGAGAGTCGATTAAAGACACTAGACAACACTTACTTTTAAATTTTTCTGGAACATGTTTCTGAGGCTTTGCCTCTATCATTGGCCGGCTCTCGACTATCATCGGTCGAGAGCCGGCCGATGATAGAGGCAAAGCCTCAGAAACATGTTCCGGAAAAATTTAAAAGTAAGTGTTGTCTAGTGTCTTTAATCGACTCTCTTTAAAGTTAATTTATCATAACAACACTGTTTTCAACACTTCCAAGAAAGGAATAACTCTTACATGTTTCATTTCGCGGAGGGTGAATACAAGAAAGGAGCCAATAGCATCTGCTCTTTTGTGTTTAATGTTTTGCAACGGGAGTTTCTACACCAGACAAATCTTACAGTATTTTCTGATGCATGCAGTGGGCAAAACAGGAATCATACTGTACTTAAGTTTTTCCTGTACATTTCTGTGATGTTGGGAATCACGATTAGAAATCTTTTTGAGTTTGATTTATGAGTCACTATGTTTACACTCAAACTTCACTTACTTATTGTTGTATAATGGAAAAGTTTTCAAGATCATTTGATCTCATCCTCAGCTGTTTGATGACTAAATGAACATTCCTCTTCTTCCACTACTACGGAGCTCCGATCACTCTGCCATCTGGTGTTAGGGGCACTAAGTTTTAATACTTCATTTAATGCCGGGATTTAAAAATGTATAACTTTATCAGGGTTTTTGGCTATGAATATTTTTTCCCAAATATCCAATTCTATGGGTGTACTTAAAGATTTTAATAGTTTAATGTTGTGGCCAATGTTGTGGTTTTTCTGTCCAAAAATGGTGTGAAACTGCAGATTTTTCTGTTTGTTTCAACTTAATGTTCCTCTGGTGTTCTTTTTGCCTGGTTAACAAGTTTCTCTTAGTTTTTCCTATGTAGCTTTTTTCACATGTTTCACAATTTATCTGATAAATTCCTGATTTCAAACTTTAGTTTTGTTTATAGATATTGTTAAACTATATTGACGGACAGTGTTATTTAATATATGTAACACATTTTGTAGACCATTTTCTGAGCTGGAGATGAGAACTTGATCGTCTGCAAATAATAAAGTATCTAAATATCTTAACTTTAAAGAGAGTCGATTAAAGACACTAGACAACACTTACTTTTAAAAGTAAGTGTTGTCTAGTGTCTTTAATCGACTCTCTTTAAAGTTAATTTATCATAACAACACTGTTTTCAACACTTCCAAGAAAGTAATCTAAATATCTGTTTCTAATTATAAAATGCAAATCTAATTTTGTCTGCCAATCAGATATGGCATTGTCAATATAAATATTAAAATGTGACAGTGAAAGTGGACACCCTTGTCTTACTTCTTTGTTTATTGCCATTAGATCTGTCTTCATTCCAGTTTCTATCATGATCTTATTTTCTACATGCAAACTTCTTATTGCTGTTGTCAAATGTTGGGGTACACCTTTCTGTTTCATAATATTCCATACTTTATTTCTATTTACCTTGTCAAAGGCCTTCTTGAAATCTATAAATGCCATATAAGTCGGATGGTACTTTAATTGTTCAAGAAAATTATTCTGGCATTGGATTATCAAAAACATACAAGATATGTCTTAATAAAAAGCTTCAAGCTATACACTTTATGACAGTTCCAAATATTGGTGTTAAGAAGGCCAAATTAGATGGCCTATCCTGTTACTTGTCAGAAACAGGCAAAATGTTTATGAGCAAATTTATTGAATAAGCCACTAAACCTCAGTCGCAACAAGCTGACAGCAGTTCAAGTGAGAGTGGCTAGTGAGACTTGCTTTTCTGACTACTAAACCCATAAGGTAATTGAATTATAATATTCTTTATGCCTGTAAAAAAAATTCTTGTTTCCAATCGGTGGTGAAAATCAAAGTATATCTGAAAGTGCAATGAAATTACAATGTTGGATTCATTATTTCGAACATTGTTAAATTTTTCTGAACATTCCATGCAATAATAGGGTAAGTCATTTTCCACTATCATCATTATATAACTTTACAATTCATTTCAGGTACCATTAATATATCAATAAATACATTCCCAAATGTTGCCAGATAAAGACCTGTGAGGTCTCGAAATAACAACTGTTATTGAAATATATCGAGATTTAACTGTATTGGAACACCACAGTGAAGCGAAAAATTATTAAATTTTAGATGAGTCGTATTTCTTACACATCTGCTTCACTTTCGTACCTATTTTGAGGACATGTTTCGCAAATCTTCGTTTGCATCTACGGCTCTTGTGCGTAGCAGATGTGTAAGAAATACGACTCATCTAAAATTTAATAATGTTATTGAAATGTTATTTTCTGAAATGTTTATTTGCTTGTAGCTCAATTTGATGTTTTTGATTTACTCCATTATTGCAAGTGGGTGCTCAATTATACATACATTTTGCATACAATTGTGAGGTCCTGCATATCACTCCAGTTAGTATGTGGATGCATTGTATGCATTGCATGTGAGCATGTCAAGGTGACTTCTTGTAGTGACCATGGAGCCTGGACACGACATGTATAAATCATGTGCTAATGTATTAAATGGTATTGCAAAGTTAGTCAGGATTATCTCGTTAGTCTCAAATGAACTGGTTGTGTTTAATGCTAGTATTAAATGGAAGATGTTTAAAAACTATTAATATGCACTAGTTTTCTAAGCTTGCTAGGTATGCAGTAATTATTTTGTATGGGCTGATGATGTTGGCTAGTTTTCTGTTCCAGCATAACCGTGCATCTTATTCATGTTCCTTTGAATTCTGTATAAGTTAGTAATCATACTAACTTTTGTTATGGCTGAACACACAGACAAAGCTATAATGAGATCTCTTCTTATGTTAGCAAAGTTTGCTGGATACTCTGTGCCTCAAGTTGCAAAAATACTTGAAGTCACTATATCTGTAGTTACAAGTTTGTTGTTGGTCAATTGTTCATTGTCAGCCTGACTTAGGTGGAAAACATTTCTCTATTCTTCAGTACGATACTGCACTTCTAGAAAAGGCAGACAGTAATCCCTTCCAGCATATTAGCACATGTCTACAATTAGAAGGAATTCTAATTTCCCTGAACCTTGCATAGTTTGACTGCAGAGGGCACTTTCCATGACAACAAGGTGACATTTTCATCTACAAATGGGGGAAAAGTAATTAAAATAGAGGAAAATTTTACAGTGCAAAATATGTGTCATAAATGAATTGCCGATGTCACATATTTATGTTATGTTTGGGTTGGATCCTATTGAAAACATGTGGTATGTGCAAAGAAAGTTTTGGAATTGAATTGCCCTCCAAGACAAAAGAGCTTTTGTAGGATCAAATAAAGGGATCAAATTGGGAGGAAGTATCCTGTTGTGAAAATTTGACTAATCATTTGATAGAATGAAGAATAATTAATGCAGAGAATTTACACACCCAATGTTAATTTCTATTTTTCTTTGCTTTTTTATTTAAGAATATAGTAATTATTTATTATTATTTAGTTTGGAAACAAAAAGAAGAGTATCTTTGTTTTTACGTGTGAGCAAAAATTCCTTGAAATCAAGTAAGCTTTAGCAATTGGAAATTATGTTAAAATGTTACATTGCAATTT
>CM060953.1:121560447-121737947 GCA_030765055.1 Mantis religiosa | reverse complement strand
ACACTGACACATACTGACACACTGACTAAACATAATAATCTGACTGAGAATATAAAACTGAACTTACAAGAATTAAAAAACAAAACAAGGAAATAGCTACATGGGTTAAAGCTCACATAGACATTATGACAATGAGTTAGCTGATTAGCTAAGGAAGGAGCCAAAATTAGTGACAATAAGAGTATCTTCAATTCCAAGGACCATAATCATGCACACTTACAGTAACAGAGTATCAATATGTGGCATAAGAAATGGAGTAATTCTATGACAAGAGAGGCAATGAAAGCATACTTCTCAAAGGTTGAATGTTGCTTCAAGATGAGCTGAGACTCTTACCTAACTCATGGTGATCACTAGGGTGAGCATTTTTTGTTGCTGAACGTGTAGCTTATCAATTGGTTTGTTGTGGTATACCAGTGATGTAATCAAGACGAGAGGGTTGTCCTGCAGTTAGAATGTGGAGCTCCCAGTGTGGGTGTTATGTATTTACAGCAAATTAGAAACAGTTTACGTCATTGTGACTTGAGTATATTAGGTACTATGTACTTACTTTATTCAATATATAAACTTATAGTTATATTTGTGCAAAACATGCTCTGTTTGCATTCTTGCTAATTTAATTTATACATTATTTTTGCTTTTAAAATACTTTTAAATTAAATACTTTGCAAATATAGGTCTGTCTCATTCAGACAATCGTAAGACTCAATTTTTGTTGTAAATTTAACCCTGTCACATATGAATCTTTATTTCGTTCTTTTTGTTTCCATGCCACCCTTTAGAAGAATGCCTGCTGCAAGATGTACACTAGAGATGTTTGTATTAGAGTGTGGGAAAGACTATTTCAGTATAAGAAATGGAAATACATTTTGTAAGGTCTGTAAAGTAGAACTGAAAGCTAAAAAATGTGCCACTATAAAGTTTCATTGTGACAGTAGGAAACTGAAAGCATATTTGGAGTTTATTGGAAATTTAATCATTCTTCCACACTAGCTGTGTGTAGGCTAAGATTTGAATAGATAGAGTCAGACTGAAAAATTCTGTGCCATGGCTGGGATTTGAACCACGGATCTGCCGGTCTCCATCCAGTCGCTCTTAACCATTGAGCTATCATGGCTAACGTGCCATCATGGCATTAAATTCTCCAACAGAATCCTATGTTTCCCGGTAAACCACTAGGGGCTGTCATATACAATGAGATATGTACCTTTCGTGGTAACATATTAACAAGTACTTAAGTCCCAGGCTTTATAGTTACCACTATTAGGTTATTTATTGAAAATTTAATCATTCTACCACACTAGCCGTGTGTTCGCTAAGATCTCAATAGAGTCAGACTGAAAACTTAATAGTGGTAACTATAAAGCCTGGGACTTAAGTACTTACAGAGTTAGTAAGTTGCAACAAAAGGTGTATATCTCATTGAATATGAGAATGAGAACCCCTAGTGGTTTACCGGAAAACATACAAGTCAGTTGGAGAATTTAATGTTGGCCATGGTTAAGAGCGACCAGGAAGAGACCAGGAGATCCATGGTTCGAAATCCCGGCCATGGCATTGAATTTTTCAGTTTGACATTTGGAGTTGTTTCATGCTAAAGGAACTTCCGATGAAAATGTTAATGATCAGTCACAATTTTTTACTTATTTGTGTGAAATGATCATTTGTGCACACATCGTTTCCAGAAACTAGAAAAAGAATATTTTAAGAATTTCATTGAGAAATGCTACGACTAAACTTTAGGTAGCATACGTAATACTATAGGCAACAACTTATGAGTGTTCATAGACAAAACACGGATAGTGTTGGAAGATTCGTCGCACATGTTGTGATTGGGACTACATCATGCAATGGGTCCGGACAACAGTTTCTTCTGACATGTGAAATGTTAGAGAAAGTCAACCATGCATCAATTATAAATATTAAAGCAGAAGCATTATTAACAGTGAAGTATTCTTCATATTTGAGTTTGATTTATGAGTCACTATGTTTACACTCAAACTTCACTTACTTGTTGTTGTATAAATGAAACGTTTTCAAGATCATTCGATCTCATCCTCAGCTGTTTGGTGACTAAATGAACCTTCCTCTTCTTCCACTACTACGGAGCTCCGATCACTCTGCCATCTGGTGTTAGGGGCACTAAGTTTTAATACTTCATTTAATGCCGGGATTTCAAAATTTATAACTTTATCTCGGTTTTTGTTTGTGAATATTTTCCCCCAAATATCCAATTCTATGGGTGTACTTAAAGATTTTAGCAGTTTAATCTTGTGGCCAATGTTGTGGTTTTTCTGTCCAAAAATGGGTGAAACTGCAGATTTTTCTGTTTGTTTCAACCTAATGTTTCTCTGGTGTTCTTTTTGCCTGGTTAACAAGTTTCTCTTATATCGAGATTTAACTGTATTGGGACACCACAGTGAAGCGAAAAATTATTAAATTTTAGATGAGTCGTATTTCTTACACATCTGCTTCACTTTCTCTAAAATTACTAAACCTGCAAGATAATCACATCCAGTTTACAATGGAAGTAGAAAGAGACAACACCCTAAACTTTTTGGACCTCAAGATAACCAGAAATCGTCATGGTGTAGATTTTTTAATATACAGGAAGCCCACACACATAGATAATTACATAAAGAAAAATGAATACAACCCAGTTTCACATCAACTAGCTGCCTTTAGAAGTCTAATTCATCGGCTATACAACATCCCACTGAATAAGGAGGTATTTGAAAGAACAACAACACATAAAAGATATAGCGGTATTAAATGGATTCAACCCAGCCATCATGATGAAGAGAAAGGAAAAACTGAAGATAATATCAGAAAATACCACTCTCACACCATTTACAAACACAAATTGGCAATATAAAAATTTCACCTACCATCCATGGGCTTTTAGAAAATTTGAACGAATCTTCAAAAGACTAAACTTAAAACTAGCACCCCAAAACAAATTCAGTCTGAGGAACCTGCTAAATAAACCACTAAAAAATACAATCCCCAACAATTTGAAATCAGGAATTTATCAGATTAATTGTGAAACCTGTGAAAAGAGCTACATAGGAAAAACTAAGAGAAACTTATTAATTTTTCGCTTCACTGTGGTGTTCCAATACAGTTAAATCTCGATATAAGAGAAACTTGTTAACCAGGCAAAAAGAACACCAGAGGAACATTAAGTTGAAACAAACAGAAAAATCTGCAGTTTCACACCATTTTTTTTACAGAATACCACAACATTGGCCACAACATTAAACTGTTAAAATCTTTAAGTACACCCATAGAATTGGATATTTGGGAAAAAATATCATTAAACAAAAACCGTGATAAAGTTATAAATTTTGAAATCCCGGCATTAAATGAAGTATTAAAACTTAGTGCCCCTAACACCAGATGGCAGAGTGATCGGAACTCCGTAGTAGTGGAGTCATGCAACAGGCTGGGAATCAATATTCAAAACCCAAAAGAAAATAATCCACATAATAACACACACAGGTCCAAAAGAATCTTGTGGACCATTATTCAAAAACTTGGAAATGTTAACTTTCCCATCGCAATATATACTAGAGCTTTGCAAGTATATACATATAAATTTTGACAACCTGTATAGTACAAAACAACAACACGGCTATCAGACCAGACCCAAAAGTAATTTAAAACTACTAGCACATAGATTAACACTATTTGAAAAAAGTCCACTATATGCAGGAATAAAAAGTATAGTCAATTACCCACTAAAATAAGGCAGACAAAAGATATAAAAACATTTAATAAAGCCGTCAAAGACATGCTGATAAAATGGGCATATTACTCAGTAAAGGAATAACTAGAGGATAGTGTATGAACATTAATTGTACTCTCTCCACTTTGTAAAGGCAATTTACCTAAATATTGTACATTATTAGTTGTAAACACCTGTATAAATGTAAATAATATTTGTTATATATTTCATTGACGTGTTACCTGTTTACGGAGCTAATGCTCACTTTGTAAATGTTTTTTGATGAATAAAGTTTATTATTATTATTATTATTATTATTATTATTATTATTATTATTATTATTATTATTATTATTATTATTATTATTATTATTATTATTATTATTATTATTATTATTATTATTATTATTATTATTATTATTATTATTATTATTATTATTATTATTATTATTATTATTATTATTATTATTATTATTATTATTATTATTATTATTATTATTATTATTATTATTATTATTATTATTATTATTATTATTATTATTATTATTATTATTATTATTATTATTATTATTATTATTATTATTATTATTATTATTATTATTATTATTATTATTATTATTATTATTATTATTATTATTATTATTATTATTATTATTATTATTCTCAAAACCACTTACACATATTCTGATGAATTACAAAACTTATCAATATTTCATGGCTTTCTTAAACAAAATATTTCTTAAGCTAAATGATTCATCTTGATGTTTACTGTTTGTCAGCTTGATATTGAATTTGTTATGTTTTTGTAAATTGTATTATATTTATAAATTTGTAAACTATATTCCTAATATACCTTTGGGTAAAATAGGAATAAAAAATTGAATAAATAATAATAATAATAATAATAATAATAATAATAATAATAATAATAATAATAATAATAATAATAATTATTATTATTATTATTATTATTATTATTATTATTATTATTATTATTATTATTATTATTATTATTATTATTATTATTATTATTATTATTATTATTATTATTATTATTATTATTATTATTATTGTTGTTGTTGTTGTTGTTGTTAAGGAAACATTAGAAGAGTTGGTTAAAATTGTGAACTACATTAAAGCCCGTCCTCTTAACTCACGGATATTCAAGAAACTATGTGAAGAAATGCTAAGCGAACATAAACAACTGTTCTTGTACACAGACGTTCGCTAACTTTCTTACGGAAATGTTGTTGTTGTTGTTGTTGTTGACTAATGGCACTGGGGATTAGTTGATTTTCATCATTTTCCCCCTAGCTTCCCAATATAAAGCCTGTAGGTTCCCACTTTTGAGAGCATTACATTTGTCCAAATGGTGTTTGTTCATGATGACATCCTCTTTACAGATAGTACATTTGGGTGTAGGTATGCAGTGTATTTTACAAAGGTGTTTTGCAAGACAAACATGGCCAGTTTCCATTCTAAATAGAGCCACTGCAGTTTTTCTTGGTAGTTTTTGTATGTCAGTTTTGTCTCCAATGTTCTTATAATCCTTGTCTTTTAGTTTATCTTCTTCATCAAGTCTCTGCTGTCTTTTAAAATGTAGCTTAATGTTGTTTAATTGTTTATCAATTTCAGTTTGTCTTATGGGTTTTATATTTTGAATTGCACCTTTTTTTGCTAGTTGGTCAGCATGTTCATTACCTAAAAGTCCAACATGGGCTGGAATGCATTGCAGGGTGACATAGTTTCTTGATTCGACAGCTTTAATTAAACGTCTTATTTCTTTGATGTTTCTTGTTTTGTTTTTATAGTTTACAGGACATTCTGCAGTGCTGCTTTTATGGCTGTTAGTTCTCCATCATAATGGTTTTAAGTTTCGTCTAGTGTTAGATACTGTGCAAAATGTTTGCAGTATACTCCTGCACCAGCATCTTGTTTGTTAATAAAGGATCCATCTGTATATATTCGGAGCCATTCTTTTTCTGTATATCTTTCATTTTCTGTGGCTATTACTATTGCTATCATTTCATCTGGTAAATTGTTTTGCTTATGTATTGTGTATAACAGGTCATTCTTATAATGTATGTTAGTATATTCTGTTGGGCTTGTTTCTTGTATTGTTGTTATATTTGTTGTTATGTTCTTGTGCTTTGAGTTATTGATGTATATTCTGAAGCTTGTTTGGGTTTTTAGATTGCTTATATTATCCGCTGTGTGATACCACTTGTGTCTATTTCTGTTAACTTGCAGTTTTTGTGCTAGGGTAATTGCCTTTAGATCCATATTACTAGGTCGTCGGCATACATTTCCATTTGTATGTTATCTGATAAACTGATTTTTTTTAGTAACCCAATACTAACCTTTTTTTTTGTATAATTTACGTCCTCCAACGTTAAGTCATATCGGACGATGAATGGAATGATGCTCAATTGAGCCCAGGGTCCATAGAGCTTAGAGTTACCCAACATTCGTCTTTCAGGATAAGGGAAAACCGCAGAAAAAACCTTATCCAGGTAACTCACCCTGACCGAGATTCGAACTCGGGACCTCTTGAATGTGAGGCAGACACTCACCACCACGCTACCGAGGTGGGTAATATTAACGTTGTTGAAATGGTCAAATGGTGGATTTAGAACATTATGAATAACTTTTTATATGTATAAAAATGGTTTCTCTACATGGAAAATAAATTCATTTTCATAACATGTGCCTGATGTTATTAATCCTCAGGTAATCCAAAGAGTGATATTTCAAATTTTTACTGATGTAAAGCTAAATTTAAATAAAAACTTAGGCAAACTTGTATAAAATTTACTTCAAAATGAAAAAAAAAAAAAAATTAATTTTAATAGGAACAATTTAAAAATATATTTTTTATTTAAAATACATTTTATACACAAGTTTATTATATTTAGTTTAACTTCAATTTTTAAATTTATTATTAATTAAATTTAAAACTAAATTTACAAAAAAATATCGTACATTATACGTACAGTAATTATTTAAATTCCAATTATAAAATTTGACCAAAAGTCGACTCGTTCATATAAATTGAGTTGCCAAGCTCTGGGGTACGCGGACAATTTGTTATATGATAAGGAGGTGCTTGAGGCAGAAGAGTTTAAGAAACACTGGTCTAAACTATGAAGCCTGGGACATGAAGTACTGATAGCATTAAGTTGCCATTAAGGCATCATCTCATATCTGTGTGAGATCTCCTAGTGGTTTACTGGAAAAAATGTGAGTCTGTTGGAGAATTTAATGGCAAGCTGATATGTTGCCATGGTAGCTCAGTGGTTATAGCAACTGCGCAGAACCGGGAGATCCATGGTGCATATCCTGGCTATAACATTGAATTTTTCAGTCTGACTCTACCTTTTCAAACCTAGTCCTGCATATGGCTGGTGTGAAACAACAAATCACTTTAAAATGGTTACTTTGTTTTCAGCTCATATTATTTTACTTTCTTTTTTATATATCACATAATCTTCTTTTTTAACAAAAACTTAATCAGGAAAATGATTAATTCAAGATATGTGAAACAAAACAAGATACATTGTTTCTATTCTGGATTTATGTTAATTTTTGTTGCTCATTTTTGGCTTAGAAATTAATTGTGCTTTCAGATTCAGATTTTATTCTGCCATTTGCAACATGTTTTACAAAGCATCGTCAAAAGTAACACTACAATTACATTTTTACAGTTCAATAATAAAACAAATAAATCTATTTACAGATTATTAGCAGTTCTAGATATACACAATAGATTGATAACAAAATTTAATAAACTAAGTCTCTCTTCCCTTTTTGTATTCCTCAATTGAGTAGAAAGCGTTTTTCACTAGGTAAGTCTTTATTGCGTAAATTTTCTTCACTTCTTCATCTATTGCCTTGATAGAGTGAGGTAAATGATTATATAAATTTTTTGCAGAACTTTCAATACATTTGGCAGCTAATGTTCCCCTGAACCTATTTCTAAAGTAGTTCTGTTTTGTTCTTGTATTATATTCATGAATGTTTCTATTTTTTCCTTCTATGTGGTTTCTTATTACATGTTTGAGACATTCAAATATATATAAAGAGGGTAATGTGAGTATTTTAAGTTTTTTAAAGCTATTTTTACATGATTGTCTCCTAGGGATTTTTTCCATTATTCTTATTGCTCTCTTTTGTTGCCTAAATGTTTTTAACATATTTTTCTTACCTGCTGCCCCCCATAAAATGACCCCATAACTTAGGTGTGCATGTATAAATGCATAATAAACCTTCAGTGCACTGACTTCATCCATAATTTGTGTTGTCTGTTTTAATACATATATGCCCTTGTTTATTTCAGTCATATCCATATCAGTGCCATACTTGTCACCGAGCATTTCCTCGAAACTACAGCTTGAAACGACATCAGTTGCTTCATTTAGGCGAGAAGAAATTCCTCTGTGAAATTTGTGGCCACCAATTTTCTCACTTACACAACAAAGAAAGGTATTTAAATTAGTTCTTTTTTACTGATTTTGCAAGTAAATATCAAAACAATCATTATGAATGTCTATAAATCAGAAAGACAAATTATATTAAGGCACTAGGTATGCAGTATATGAGTCAATGGCTCATTCATTGTATGACATATTAAATATTTTACTGTGTTAAAATGTACTTTGACAATTAGCATGTTTTCTTTCAGAATTAAATGGTATTAACTATGTTAATGCAGAAATTGCACTAGAGCAAAACTAAAATAAAATGTTTTAATTTCACTCCAGAGATGTTTGATTGGAAAAGGTGGTGGGTGTGGTGGTGGTAATGGTAGCATTGGCAGTGGTGCTGGCAGTGATCAGTTGGGCTTGATGATACATTTCGTGTAATGTTTCTAAGTTTTTACTTTTTGGTGCATTTCTGTTTATGTGCATATTTTTATTGACTTATACAGGAGTTATGCCAAGAGACAGTTATTCTGTCAGGTATGACAAAAGAATTTTTTTTTTTTTTTTTTTTTTTTTTTTTTTGTAATTTTATGTCCTCTAACGTTAAGTCATATAGGATGGTGAATGAAATGGGTGAAATGATGCTCAAATCTGTCCAGGGTCCATGGAGCTTAGAGCTACCCAACATTCATCTGTAAGGCTTACACACAGACTAGTCAACATACCCATGGAAAAAGAAGAATATTTCAAAGACCAAGAAGAAATACTACATATAGCAGAAGAAAATGGATACAACAAAAGTTTGGTGTTGAAGAAAATTAGAAAAGCTAAACTAAAGAAAATCATTAAGGAAGCAACCACATTTACAAAAGAAAAAGAAAGCAACAGCATATTCAGTTCATTCACATATCACCCAGAAACATTTAATAAATTTAAAAAGATCTTCAAGGAACACCTACTAATGGCACCTTGGCACCTTGGCACCTACTAATAGACACTCAATTTTAAAATTGCTAAATTCAAAAACAAAAGATGAAATCCCATCAGTTAACAGATCCGGAATATACCAAATAAGTTGTAAGAATTGTGAAAAATGCTACATATGTCAAACTAAAAGAAATCTAAGAACTAGAGTCAAAGAGCACTTTAGAAACATCAGATTGAAACAAGAAGATAAGTCAGCAGTAGCATTTCATTTTTGGAATGAAAATCGTGACATTGATCCAAATCCAAAATTATCAAAAGGAGTGATAAACCAAAATAAATTGACAACATGGAAGAACATATTCATATGGCAAAATAAGGATCGCGTAATGAACTTTGAAATCCCACCAATAGATAATTTGACAAAAAAGTTTATAGTTCCACCACCAGAGAGAGCAGACAACAGATGCCAGTTGGAAAGAGATTGAAAATGAAGCGAATGCCTTTGAAACTAGTCTTTCATTAATATAAACAAGTAAGTGACGAGTAGCAATAAACCAACTACAAATAGTTTTTGAGATTAATTTTGACGTCACTGTTACTAAATTCCTCCAAACACATATAATGTGCAGATTATGTTATTCAGTAATGTTCAATATCTCCTTTATATGATAGACAAAATTGTTATTGGGCTTTTATTCTTCATCATATTTGGATCACCCAGTTTGCGAAATCTGTGCACTCATACCTTAACACTGTGTATATCTATTTTACCAACTCACATATAAACATTATTATTAAATTACTGAAGAACTAATATAAAGAAAATAAACACATATTGTTTATTCTTTTTGAGAAATTCTTTTTTTTAAATTAAATAAAGTAACATGTTTTATCACCTTTCCTTCTTCAAAAATACTGCATTATCGTGCAAGAAGCACAAGATACAAGGTCTGTTGAAAAAGTATCACAAATTTTGAATTTTTGCGGGCTCCATGTATTCGATTTTTTATTATTTTGTGGCATTATGTTGGTACTCATTTCCCTCACCTATGATAACAAGCTCGGCCATTTTTAATGTTCAGTTAATTGTTGACAGCTCTTTTGCTTGGACATGTTTTGGTTCGTCTTCAATGTTTGCCTATTCCAAAAAAGAGGAACAAAGAATCTGTATCAAATTTTGTGTGAAAAACAAGTGCGCAGATACATTCCAAATATTGGTTTTGGCATATTATGAAGATACCTTGGACCAAAGCAACGTTTATAGGTGGTACAAAAGGTTTTCAGAGAGTCGAGATGTGAACAACGAAAAGCGTCCCGGACGCCCGAGCTCGTCAACAATAAACGAAAACATTGAAGAAATGAAGAAAATAGTATTGGCCAATCATCAAATCACCGTTAGAGAAGTTGCTAAGGACATAAACATATCGATTGGATCATGCCATTTGATTTTGACCACTGATTTGGGCGTGAGACGGGTTACCGCAAAATTCATACTAAAGTTGCTCAATTTCAACCCAAAACACCATTGCATTAACTTGCTAAGGAGCTGTTGAACTCTGTCTCCGATGACCAAAATTTCCTCCAGAGGGTAATAACTGGTGACGAATCGTGGGTTTATAGTTATGACATGGAAACTAAAGCTCAATCATCCCAGTGGATGCTGCCACACGAGCAAAGACCGAAAAAGGCACGCCAAATGCAGTCGAATGTGAAGGTTTTACTTAGGGTCGCTGTGAATCATGAGTTCTTGTCACAGCTTAGAAGGTTCAATAAGGAATATTACCTGCAAGTTATATGCAATTTTCACAAAGCAATCTGCCAGAAACTCCTGGATTTGTGGAGGAACAAAAATTGGCCTTTGATAATGTCCCTGCTCCACATTGTTGCTTGTGTGCAAATTTTTGGCCAAAAACAACACACTTATAATGCCGCAGGCACCGTATTCCCCAGCCCTGATCCTGTGACTTCCTTTTTTGTTCCCAAAACTGAAGAGGCCCATGAAAGGACAACACTACACCATGATTGAGGAGATAAATATGGCATTGAAGGAGGAGCTGAACAAGATCACAAAAAACAATTTTTTAAAGTGCTTCAAGGACTGGAAAAAGTGTTGGCACAAGTATATAATATCTGGTGGGGATTACTTTGAAGGAGACAGAATAGATATTGATGAATAAATACCATTTGAGAAAACACAAAATTTGCAATACTTTTTGAAACAGACCTCATATGTCATAATATTCGAACAACTAGTGTAGGATAATATAAGTTGGTACAATAGATTATAAAAAAAGTGAATTAATAAAGCACATTCTGGAACATAAAATAAATGAAAATAAATAATCCAGTTTTAAGTAAGTTTTAAGTAAGAATAACTTTATATATTCCTACCTGAGTAGATGGAAATGACATAAGAAGAGGTTAGGAATTTGTCAAACTATTTAAAAAGGCATCACTCCATGTGAGAATATGTCTGCAAGAAAACATAAGTATGTTTTTGATATTGATGATGTCTGAAATAAATAGCAATAAGGAGTTGTTGTCTTCAATGAAATAAACATAAAGGAGAATTCTACATTTTAATGAAATATAGGAATACAAGAAAGAAACAGTGAGCTATAAAGAAATAAAGTACATAAGTATAATGTGAGAAATAGAAATATATTTCCTCACAAATATGTCTTAGCATCAAAGCATAAAGAAATTTACACAGGGCAATGAAGAGCAAAGGAAGTGTGGAAAATAACTCAATAGAGAAGTGACAATAAAAGCAAAATAGATAATAGCCAATAAAGGGGTTGAACAGAAGTTTTCAGTAGAGTGAATGGAGTAAGAATAATAAAAGTGTAATTGGAATTAACATATAAAAAAGGAAAACAAATAGAAGAATTGATAAACCTACATTCTTTGCAATGCTATTTTAGATGAAAATAAAATTCAAATTAGGATAATTATGACACATACCTTGAAACAAAGAGCTTAAATGAAAGGAATATTATGTAAAGAAAGGTATCTCTAAATTAACTAACATATTTGTTTAGAGACGAAAATGATACATGCATTATGTAAACAGAATTGGAACACATAGCACACAAACACAACAATACATAAAGGGCAAAAATATAAAATAGAACAAAGATAAAAAGCAATAGGTAATATTTATATTTTTTAACAAAAATAATGTAATAACAAAACAAATAAAATAATATATAAAACCTCTGATATGTTGCAAAGGAGAACAGCTGCCGATATGACCGTTGCAGTTAACGGTAAAATGTAAGAAAAAAGAATGTAATACTTAAAATTAAATGATAAGAGGCAACTGTAACATTAATACATAAGTCATTTGATAAATCTGGTAAAAAAAACAATAATAATTCTCTCCCCCTGTGAACTTCTGACCTTATTTTTCGACATAGTCTCCATTGACAACTATACACTTGGTCGAGCAGTGTTCCAGCTTTTTCGTCCTGTCAGAAAAGTAGGTTCTGTCAAGGTCTGCAAAATACTCATTAACGGTGACTATCACTTATTCATTTGATGAAAATTTCTTAACACCAAGCCAAATTTTCAAGTTTGGAAGCACGAAGACGTCACTTAGGGCTAAGTCTGGTGAATAAGATGGATGAGGAACTAATTCAAAGCCCAACTCCTGTACTTTTGCCATTGCAATTGCTGATGTGTGCGATAGTGCATTATCCTGGTGAAAGAGCAGATTTTTGCATTTCAATCTCAGTTTCTTTTCAGTCAACTCATGTTGCAAACAATCCAACAATGAAGCATAATAGGCTCCAGTTTTGGTTGTGCCTTTTTCCAAGTAGTCATTGAGGATTATTCCTTGAGATTCTCAAAAAGCAGTGGCAGCTGACAAAATGGTCCTTGCCTTCTTTGGAGTACTTTCACCAGCCTTTGTCCATTGTTTTGGCTGCTGTTTTGATTCTGGTGTGTAATGATGCATCCAAGTTTCATCCACGGTCACAAATCAGCGCAAGAGTTTTGCGGATTGCGATTAAACATCGCCAGACACTCTCCGCATCTTCTGGATGCTCTTTTGGTCAACTTTAAGAATTCGCTGCACCCATCTGGCACACAGCTTTTTTATTGCCAATTTTTCATGCAGGATATTGTGCACTCACTCTGTTGAGATGCCTACAGCCTCAGCAATCTCATGAACTTTGATTTGGCGGTCTTGCATAATCAGATCATGGAATTTTCATTGGTGTCCTGTGTGGTGACCTCAGTTGGGTGAACAGAGCGCGATTCATCTTCGGTGCTTCTAGGACCACATTTAAATTCATTGACTCGAAAGCAAATGGTCTTGAGTCTGCGTGAACTTAATACAATTCAGTTTTGACTTGTGCGGCAGTGCAGCCCTTCAAATGAAAATGTTTAATAGCCGCACTAAACTCTGATTTTTACATTTTCAATTGCAGCTGTCACACTGAACAGTTCAAATGGCTGTCATCAATGAACTTTATATTGTAGCTCATTTAAATTTTCTGTACAATCTTTTGAGTAATCAAGCTTACCACCCACAAAGTTGCAACAAAATATTTCTATCCCTTCATGGAAATTTACCAGACTTAACAAATGACCCTTGTAGGGGATCTTAAAAATAATGTGCTTGCATATTTTATTTTGGAATGTTAATGAGAGAATTATTTGGATATATGAATGGTTATTTTAGTTGTATACTTGCTTGTTGAGTGCATTTTTCTTGAGAAGCATATGTTTGAAACATACATATTGTGACTATGTGGGTTCATAGAATTAATAGCTACACAAACACAATTAAGAGCTCACTAGCAATTGACTGACAACTGGCCCTTTGCAGGTTTCTATACCTCCAGCCATTGTTCTAGAATTCAGTCAATTGTGCAATCCAATCACGATGGCAGTGGGAAATTCCAGACTATGTCTCTCTCTCTCTCTCTCTCTCTCTCTCTCTCTCTCTCTCTCTCTCTCTCTCTCTCTCTCTCTCTCTCTCTCTCTCTCTCTCTCTCTCTCTCTCTCTCTCTCTCTCTCTCTCTCTCTCTCTGCAAACGTCCAGCTCCGTGCTCACGTGCTGGCCGCGGCCCACCGCACAACAGTGCCTCGGCGATACTGCTCCCTCCTCAAGGCTGGTCGCCCAAACAGCACCATCATAGTGGGCCAGATGAACCAGTGTACCAACATGTTCTGGATGCAGTAGACCACGTCGTTAATTTTCTTTACCATCCGGTATGGTCTCTTGGTGCGGGTAGGGCGGTTTAACCAAACCTGGTCACCTTGCTGGAATCCTTGGCTGTTGGCTTGCCTGTCGTACTGGGTCTTCATGCAGCCGTCCGCCATCTGGGTGTTCTGACGAGCCATCTCATGCATGTCGTGGAGATGGCCCACCAGGTTCTCCACATACTTGGTTGCTAGCTGTTTTGCGTCCCCGGGCTCCCTAAAGCCAGGTCGCAAGGGAGGAAGAGCTCTCAGCTGAACATTAAGCTTGCTGGCGTAAACTCAGTGGTGTGGTGTGTTGATGAGAGGTAGGCCAGCAAGAACAGTAGCACCTTGACGTCGCAGTCTCGCTGATGGCTGGCCGCGACCTCCTCAGAAGTTCCTCTAGGGTCTTGATGTATCTCTCGACCATGCCGTCCGACTGCGGATGTAGAGGTGTTGTGCGGTTCTTTTTCACCCCAAGTCTTTCCAGTGCCTCTTTCATCAGGTGGGACTCAAAATTGGTGCCCTGATCACTGTGGAGCTCTAATGGATCCCCAAAATGGCAGAACAATTGTTGCACAAGGCAGTCTGCAATCGTCTTTGCCTCGTGGTTCGGAGTGCCATATACCTCCGGCCACATGGTGAAGTAGTCCGCGGCCACCATCTGGTACCTTAGCCTCTGTCTGACACTGGAAATTGTCCAGCTATGTCGACAGTGATGCTTTAGAAGGGTGCTCCAACATTGTACTGCTGCTTGCGACCCCGGCTCTTAGATTGGGGCCTGCGACTTGCCGTGCACACATGACACGTGACACTCTTACAGCAGCGGAACGCTCCTTCTCTTCCACCCTTGTGCACTGGCCACACCCTTCTGGGCAGGGTCTCCGGGACATGGCGTCTGCGTTACCGTGGCTCTTCCCTCTATGATGTTCAGAGGTGAAGTTGTACTCCTGCTACCTCTGGACCCAGCGGGCTATCTGGCCTTCCAGGTTTCTAAAGCTCAGTAGCCAGGTTAGGGCAGAGTGGTCAGTCCTCATTTGGAATGGCTGATCGTACAGGTACTTGTGGAAGTGCTCCAAGGTCCTTACTACCGGCAGCAGCTCTCACCAGGTGATGCAATAGTTCTTCTCTGCCTTGGACAGCATCTTGTAGAACAATGCCTCAGCGGCAATATAATTTAAAGTGTGCATTGCAAAATAGGAAATTATTGCAAAGGAATTTTTCAGCAGAGCCAATATTTATTTGGACGTCTTCAAGAATAAATAACTTGGAAGCCATATGTACTGAGGACAGCTTCAAGTTATTAAATTTATGAAGTCAGCTGATCTAAGAAGTTCATGAATGACAAATATTTGAGCTGTAATAAATAAAGTATCAAAAATATCTTTGCCTATTTCAACCACAGAAAAACTGGAGTAAAAAAATCCAACACATAGTGATGAATAAAACCATTTCTGCATAAAATATTTGTGTGAAGATTTACTTAGATCAAGCACAGCATGCTAAAATGTTGATTTTTTTGAGGAAACAAGTATTTATTTAAGATAATTGGAAGTTTTTGAACAGTGAGGTTTAAGCTACAAAGATCAATAATTTTAACATTTTCTGTTCTTTCCAGGCATATCCGTAAGCACCATAAGAATAATTCAGACAGTAGCTTTAGGCATGGTGTTAATAACATATCACTGAAGAAGAAACCAATTTCGTAAGTTATTTATTATGATTATTTTATAGATTATTTAAAAGTTGCTCAGCATATTAGAAATAAATGATAATTGTTTTTACAGTTATCAGTATACAGCCAAACACAGAATGTTCCAAAAGCTTCCATACAAATAAAGGCCATTTTTGGGTGAGTGGGTTAAGGGACAAAAGTATATTTAGCTTGTGAACAGAACACAATTTATCCTCCATCATTTTGCAAAGTGTTCAATGAGAAGTCATGGTCCAGGGTTAGATACTTCTGCATATCAACCCTAGTCATGACATGTGGATTGCTACAGTTTGAGAATTTTTGTGAGCATTTTATGCTTAACTTTAAAGCACAACACATTGAATCTGCTTGTGGCATTCTTGCTAACCCTTTGTATGGAGACTTTATTTATGGACATGCTGTATTTATTTTGATATGCTGCTAAAGTAGACTGTTTCTTGTAATAGCTGAATAGTTTCTCTGAGTTGCTGAAAGATCATCTGTTCTTGTAATGTTTGAGCATTCTTGATAACCTTATCATAGGTAGAATTATGCTCATATGAGATTGGAGTTCATTGAGATAATAGTTACCACACCTTTATCTTATGAAGATATTGGAAAAACCACAGAAAAAGGAACCTTATTCATGCCAGTTAACCTAATTGAAATTAAAAATTAGGCTCTCAAGTTATAAGGCACAAATGTTTTCCTCTTACCACAGAGATAGGCAAATTTAAGTAGATAATATTAAGATATTGAGCTGCATTTGAATCATTCATTGTGTGATGAACCACCCATTAAAGGCTACTAAACTGATAAGAATATAGTGATGATGATGGTGAGGAGGCGGAGGAGGAGGAGGAGGAGGAGGAGGAGGAGGAGGAGGAGGAGGAGGAGGAGGAGGAGGAGGAGGAGGAGGAGGAGGAGGAGGAGGAGGAGGAGGAGGAGGAGGAGGAGGAGGAGGAGGAGGAGGAGGAGGAGGAGGAGGAGGAGGAGGAGGAGGAGGAGGAGGAGGAGGAGGAGGAGGAGGAGGAGGAGGAGGAGGAGGAGGAGGAGGAGGAGGAGGAGGAGGAGGAGGAGGAGGAGGAGGAGGAGGAGGAGGAGGAGGAGGAGGAGGAGGAGGAGGAGGAGGAGGAGGAGGAGGAGGAGGAGGAGGAGGAGGAGGAGGAGGAGGAGGAGGAGGAGGAGGAGGAGGAGGAGGAGGAGGAGGAGGAGGAGGAGGAGGAGGAGGAGGAGGAGGAGGAGGAGGAGGAGGAGGAGGAGGAGGAGGAGGAGGAGGAGGAGGAGGAGGAGGAGGAGGAGGAGGAGGAGGAGGAGGAGGAGGAGGAGGAGGAGGAGGAGGAGGAGGAGGAGGAGGAGGAGGAGGAGGAGGAGGAGGAGGAGGAGGAGGAGGAGGAGGAGGAGGAGGAGGAGGAGGAGGAGGAGGAGGAGGAGGAGGAGGAGGAGGAGGAGGAGGAGGAGGAGGAGGAGGAGGAGGAGGAGGAGGAGGAGGAGGAGGAGGAGGAGGAGGAGGAGGAGGAGGAGGAGGAGGAGGAGGAGGAGGAGGAGGACAGTGATGGTAAAATAACAATATATTCCAAGACAAACATCATGTCATTTTCAATAGTAATTTTTTCACAATTTCACACAGCATTAAGATCTGATCCCCTTGTTAGTTGTTGAAAGGTTTACATTATTTAAAAGTTACAGTGATTGAAGAGCATTATCCCCAGGCTGCAAAGTTGATTGCTTTCTGCAGAAGTATTAGATTACATAAACCTGGCTGGCTACCTGCCACTAATGGCTGGTTCTCTTGGCTGAACAATAGCCATCGTTTGTCATCTTTCCGCTCCTGGGTGGCTCAGTCAATTAGGTACTGGCCTACTGATCCCAAGGTGTTGCAGGTTGAAATCCAGCCCCTATCATAGTTCTCAAGGGAGCTCAAAAGTGGCATCCCAATCTACTGAGATTTACTGGCATCTAAAAGAAACTCTTGAAGAAAAAAATTCTGGTGCACTAGTGACAGAGTTATTATCCTGCAATTGACACTGTCATTAACAAACAAAATATTTATTCTTTCTGTTCCCAAAAATTTGATACAAGGGTTGTTTGTCTTCTAAAAGATTCACTTTATGTTTAAAGCAATTATGAGCTGTCTCTAGCCTAACGGAGTCAGTTAAGCAATTGAGCAAGTCTAGTTGTGTGTTAGTTTAGTTGAACTGAGAGTAGACAGTTCTTCGGCAGACAGTTGACAGTGCTCATATGTGTGGATTAGACCAGTGTTTCTCAAAGTGTGGACCCCCAGGGTCCGCGAGGGTGTGCCAGGGGGTCTGCGTGGGTGTCCCTTAAGTCAAGTTATAATGCTGAATTAAAACTATAGAAAACGTAGAATTGTATTTACTGAGACACTTATCTGCTCGGTGCCGAACTACATACATTTTACTTAACATTTTTTATGCAGCTGTGTCCTAACGATGTAACGCAACTGAGAGGTGCAATCAACGTAACAGTTGGGAGCATATAGTGCAGCGTTATAATAGCAGCGATGCAACCGTATGAACGTGAGTGGTCAGCTGCGGTGTGGGTGAAGCCAGCCAACCTTGCGCACGCAGGTCTGATTCAGCACTGTCACTGGCACCGGCTACACTTACGCACACACAACAAATCAGTCGTTCTCGCTGATTTGAAGCCAGTGATGATAGTGTTTGATTGTCCTGACAGTTTGTAATTGTGAGTTGTGAGAATTTATTTGCGTCCAATATGTATCTTTGGTTACAGACTGGATCAATTAAATATAAGGAGGTAAGTTGTAGTAGTGAGCCTACTAGTTTAACTTGTTGCTGGTCTGCCAATCTGCGAAAACTAAAACAGCGAAAATACAGCGAAGAGTATTTAAGTTTTGGATTTGTTCGAGCTGGAACTGAAGATGAACCAAAACCTCACTGTGTTTTGTGTTATGATGTACTGTCCAATGACGCAATGAAGCCTGCTAAGCTGTGAAGACATTTAGAGAGGAAACATCCAGATTGCATTGGTAAGACACTTGATTATTTTAAAATAAAGAGTAAAGAAATGAAAATGAGTAAATCTAGAGTAGAAAGAAAAAAATGTCTACTGGAACCAGTAGTAAAAAAGCTACACTAGCTTCCTATGAAATAGGAACACAAGAAAGAGCTTGTTGAAGACCTATTGTTTTGTAGGGAAGTCCTTCCATAACACTGCTGTGGATGTCTTTAAGACACTTGATGGATTTATTTCAGAGCAAGGTATTGAGTGGAAAGCTTGTGTAGGCGTAAGCACCAACAGAGATGAAGCAATGTCTGGTCACAACACTGGATTGAAAGCTTGATTTCAAGCTGTCAACTCTGAGATTAAGTGGACTCATTGCTTGATACATACAGATGTGTTGGCTGTAAAAAAAATTCCGCCAGATTTGAAGGTAACATTAGAAGAGTTGGTTAAAATTGTGAACTAAGTTAAAGCCCGTCCTCTTTACTCATGGATATTCAAGAAACTATGTGAAGAAATGGGAAGCGAACATAAATAACTGTTCTTGCACACAGACGTTCGCTAGCTCTCTTATGGAAATGTTCTTTTGCAATTTTTTCAGAAATTTTTTCAGAAGAAACTTTGCGTAAAAATATTGAAGAAGCCATAGTAAAACGCCTGAATGGCCTATCAAAAACTTTTAGGAAGTACTTTCCAGCACCGTCAGATGGTCAGAATGAGTGGATAAAGTATCCTTTCCAGAAAAATGACATAGGCAGCATTGATAGCCTTTCAAAAAAAGAACAGGACCAACTAATAGAGTTAATTAACAGCCAAGGATGGAAGGTTGTATACCAGGAAAATTAACTTGCAAAATTTTGGTTTCTGGTGCAGAGTGAATTTAATGAACTTGCTACCAAGGCACTTAAGTATATTGTGCCCTTCCGTACCACATATCTGTGCGAGCAAACGTTTTCATTGTTGTGCAACATCAAGCCATTGAAGAGAAACAGACTTGCCAATATAGAAACTGACTTAAGAGTAAAAATTACCAACATTAAGCCCAACCTAACTGAGCTTATTCAATCAAAAAACATTTGCATTGTTCACATTAATACATTCCAATGAACGAAGTTTCAAGCTTTTTCCACATAAACTGATTTTTTGAGTAACCCAATACTAACTTTGTTGAAATGGTCACATGGTGGATTTAGAACATTATGAATAACTTTTTTTTATGTATAAAAATGGTTTCTTTACATGGAATATAAATTAATTTTCATATTATGTGCCTAATGTTATTAATCCTTGGGTAAGCCAAAGAGTATGATATTTCAAATTTGTACTGATGTAAAGCTAAAGTTATTAAAAACCTAGTTAGGCAAACATGTAAAAAAATTTGTTTCAATAGAAATCTGCTTCACTTTTTTTATCAAAATGAAAAAAAATAATAATAAGTACAATTTTAAAATATATATTTTTTTATTTAAAATACATTTTATACAGAAGTTTATTTTATTTAGTTTAACTTCAATTTTTATATTTATTATTAATTAAATTTAAAACTAAATATCCAAGAAAATATCGTAAATTATACATACAGTAATTATTTAAATTCTGATTATAAAATTCAACCAAAAATAGACTTGTTTACATAAATTGAGTTGCCAAGCTATGGGGGTTATCGAACAAGTTGTTAGATGATAAGGGGGTCCTTGAAGCAGAAGAGTTTGAGAAACACTGGAGTAGACAGTGGCGAGTGCATTTCAGTTCTGAGTTGTGACTCAGTAGTTCAGTGTGATTCAATTCCATGGATCAAATGTCTTTTGTTCTAAGAATGTGCTACAGATGTCTTTTGTTCTAAGAATGTGCTACAGTGTCTCAAGTGTAACATTTGCATTACATAAAGCACTTAAGTGGTAAAGAAAGTGTGTCTAGTAGCAATTGATGTTCTTATTTGTCACAGTATAACAAAAATAATCACATTGAGAGAGTTGACATTATAACACTCCCAAGAGTTAAAGGCATATGAATGCTGGCCAGTGCTCAAGAGGAGTGCTGCTGCCAAGCACAGTGTGTGTACCAGCAGAGGTTCTGTACATAACATGTTTTACATGCCAGCAAATGTTCTGCCCATTTTTCCCGTAGTTAAACAACACTTTAAATATTCCTAAAACATTAGAATCTTACCTTGACACACGTCACAGCAGTGGAAGAGCAAGCATGGTTACTAATCCAGTAACTCGCTTTCCAGTTTTGTGGGTCTTACCTGGAGATTTTTCTAAGCATGAAGCTGCTTTACTACAAATTCATGACACTGTTTTTATACAATGAACCACAAATTATGGGTGAAGTTGACTACCTCGAAGCCCCAAGTTGCGACGATCATTTGAGGCAGTTTCCATTTGGTGCTGATGAGATGATGCAGATGTTATGCATCCGGTTTGCATGAAATCTTATCTTGGTCGTAGTATCAGATACTTGGATTTTGGAACTTAATGTTAGGGAAATAAAGTTGAAAAAATTCTCTTTAATTAAATCTGAATTTAACTTGATTTGTATTTGAAACAATACTATTATACAAATTTAAAACAATATTTTTTTCCCTTTCATAAATTATTAATGCAACCTAACTTCTCTGATTATAAACCAGACTTTTGCAGATATGCAGCATTTTTGCACACGTGTCCGTTCACTTTGAAATCACGATGCAAAAGACAGTTTTCAGACATCTAACTTGACTGTATCCAACATATTTTTTACAAATACAGCAGCTTGATTTTTTTAAATATTTGTAGACATTGTATGTTTATGTATTGTCTTGATTTGCTTTAACTTAAAATTTCAAAATCGTTTCTAAAGCTCTAAAAATGTCAATTTTACCCAAAATTTTGGTTATCTGAAACTAACTTCCCACTTGTTTCCATTAACAGATGTTCTACTGTATTTTCCTATGAATCTACCACTAGAAAAATTGTTATACTTGTCATTGCTGTGAAAATTTCAGGATTCTTGGAAATGAGTGGCTTTGTTCACACTGCAGCCTAACATTCACCAGTGCATCAGTTTTGAATCTTCACACATTAGCACATGCTGCAGATAATCTGGAAGAGACTGAAACAATCACAGGTCTTCCTTCAGATTTCCATTCTGTGTATCATGATGGAGAATTTTTGGTGCAGAATGGTGATGTACAGTGTCCACAGTGTACACAGGTAATATATATTTTCACTATAGTTAAAAGATACATTCATTGCTGTGTGCATATGAGCTGAAGCTAGAGAGGGCTTGCTTAAAGCGACTGTCCTATCATAGGCATGTAGAGTTGCCTATTTTGAAACACACAGCACAAGCATGAGTAACAGAGATTTCTCTTTTTCATACACTCAAAATTACTACTGGAAATGCATCTTTGTAATATGACTTGGTATATGCAGCAAGAATTTTTGAAGCAGCCTATACAAAGGTCGTTTTTCTACAACGTATGGTTGTCAAGTTATTGCTTCAAGAATAAACATGACTTCCGTGTTTATGTGACAATAACCAGAAAATCCACAGGTTTACATTGTGTTTTGTGCACTGTTAACAATGTCACTTTCAAAGCCAGGTACCAGTGCTACAGGTACTAAGGGTAAAGTACTCTGCTCCCAGGATAAAAATCCAGGTACATTATTTTCAGTAAATAAGCATGTTAATATTGAATGTTAGAATTTATAGTGTTATAACAATTTGTGAGATGACATATGTTACTTTTCCTTGTTCCCTTCCCCTATCTTCCTCTCTCTGGCACATCACTTGACAACAGTGCAGCCACTGTGTGCATGCATTGGTTCAGCTCACATGCCTTCTAAAACTTCACATAGTTTATATAATTAATAACAGTGATACCCAAAAGTGAATTTTTGAAATTGTAGTGTGCATGTATATGTTAATAACTCAAGAATCATTTGTTAGGAAACATAGTAAGTAACTTGTGTTCCAAATTAAACACACAAAAGTATGAAAAGTTAAAATACTCCACTTTGAGCTGCAAAGAAACAAATAGAGAAAAAGAAGACAAAGAAGGAGACAGAGACAAAGAAGAAGAAGAAGAAGAAGCTTTTTCGCTCAGCCTATAGCATTAGTAATTATAATTTATCACAATATTTCTTTAATAATAATCCATGATATAACATGCCGAATAGGTCTGAGCCTGTCAACCCAATTGCCGGCCGCTTGCCCATATACACAAGGCAGAAGTGGGTGATCATCCATCCAATACTGGGAGGAGATGTGGTCAGCATCTGAGCACCCCCAGCCAGAAAGTTGGTGTTCTTGACCGGGATTTGCTACCCATTGTAGCTCCTCAAATACCTCATCATGTTGAGTGGGCATGGTCCTATACCCAGGATTTAAAATCTCACTCCCTCCAAGGGTGGGATCAAACCTGGGCACATTCCACAGCAGGGGAACTTGTCCACTACACCATGGCTGAGCATATATTTTTTCATTATGAGAGCAAAGAAAGATGTAATTATTGAATGACAAGGAACATGTAATTTAAGAAAAAAAAATATCAAACTAGAAGACCACTATTTTCGCTTCACTGTGGTGTTCCAATACAGTTAAATCTCGATATAAAGAAGACCAGTATTCTATTCAGCTTGATAACACAGTAAAAAGTGTATCCACTATGAAAGGACTAAAATTGGTTTATTTACTCACCTTCCATTAGAAACCACGGGAGGGAGCAGTGTTAGAGAAAACAACTTAAAAAGTAATTTAATCATCAGTAATATTTGTAGTTAGAGTAATTTCTTAGTTCCTAGCAATACAGTATTATAAATTAAAATATTTACATTAGCTAAAAATATTGTGACTTTGTGGGTTCGTGAAATGAAAAGTCCAATTACACCACTCAACAATGTTCTTTATTTCCACCGACTTACAGTTAAACACTTGCCAATTACACAGAATTACGTGCTGCAACAATTACAATTCACCAGTTCGTCCGTTACAATTTCACTGTACTCGCGGTTACGTAAGCTCCGGTACACATTCACAGTTACGTACAGTCTTCCGTTGCACAATCTTTCCGTTCATTAACACGTCACTGACTAACACTGTCTTCTTACACCAAGAACTGTCCTCACTCACACACACTAACCAACTGATTGACCAACTCCCTCTGTCCGTCTGTAACCCTCTTTATATAGGAATATCGCCGGTTTCTAGTGACCAGGGGAATGTTCCAGATTACGTAATTTCGAGAAACAGGTGTAGAGAAACAGGCGACACAGTCATGTTTTTCCCCTGACCACAGCCTGTCACCACTATAGGACAAACGAGGCGAGGGCGTGGCTAACCGAACCTTCCCTGTCTCCCGCTCCCAGCTGCTTCACAGGGTGTTCCAGCGCTCGCGTTACAATATTGTCTGCCTTGTAAACATTTTAATAATTTTCTAGTAATTTAAGTGACTGTGTATTGTCAATTATATTTAAGATTCAAAGTCAGGAAATAATCATCTAATGATAAAAAGCTTAGTTTAAAAGCAAAATTAATGTATTAAAGGGAAACTATTAGCTGTTTTGACTTATAAGTTCTAATCAGTGTCGTAAAACACAGTGAAACTGCCATTATTGTTTAATTAATTTACTATATAATCTTTATCTCATGGCTGTGCTTTGCTTATTTCATATTTCTTAATAAAACTTAATTTTTAGTTTTTATTCTTTGTGCAGCAGAATAGATATTTGAAATGAAAGTATATTAATAACATATGAATATTTGTATGAACTGCCAAATGCAAATTTTCTTTCTCTATGAAGGAATCAAAGTAGAGTTGATGGGAACAAAGCAAAGAAATGCAAAGAAAACAAAATCAAATATTACTTTTCAAGCAGTGTTATTGATTATTATCAGTGTGATTCACTTGCCATGTACTACTAAATAACATTAAGCTTTACATAATGTGTGTTTGGAGGAATTTAGTAACAGTGACGTCAAAATTAATATAACAATTATTTGTGGTTGGTTTATTGACACTCGTCACTTACTTTTTCATATATTTATGAGATTTATGAGATTTATGAGATATATTTATTCATATATTTATTTAAATATATGAAAAAGTAAGTGACGAGTGTCAATAAACCAACCACAAATAATTGTTATATTAAGCTTTACATACCTTAAATAAGAAGCATTAATAACATAAAGTTATTGTCTTTAAACTGAGTCAAATTGTTGGCAGTGTCTCACTTGAATTTTCTTTCAACATGTCTTGGGAGTCCTTAATCTTGTCCTCAACAATAATGGACCATAGTATTTAGGTGGACAAGCTCACATCAGCAGATTTACTGACATGTGAAAGAATTTTATTGCAGTTAAATTCCAGCATGGAATTCCATTCCAGAAACATGGTCAATTGTGCTTGGTCAGCCTGGTAAACTTTGAGTAAACACTGCACAAATAAAAATATTTAGTAAATATTCTCCACTTAACTTAAGAAGCCGATGACAATACTTATATTATGTTTTTGCGAAATTAATTTCATGGACATTTGCCCACATCTTCAGTCAACGCAATTCGTTGTCAAGGATACCATGCATTTATGTATTTACGTATTACCAACATCTGAAGACGAAACAAACCTAAAAACAGAATCAATTGCCGGTATGTCCAAATTCATTACGCAATTTTTATTTTTTAAAATAAATATTTTTTTCCAAACTATTAAATCTATGGGACCATTTAATTGTTTTAATAATTTAACTTCAGGATTTATTTCATGGTTAAGTGACCAAAAATGATCTGCTACGGCCAATTTATCAATTTGTTTATATCTAATGTTACGAAAATGTTCTTTCTTTCTGGTTTCTAAACTACGTTTTGTCTTTCCAATATAAACCTGATCACAATCTAAGCAATTAAATTGATGAATACTAAATTTTTTATTATTAGGAATTTTATCTTTTTTAGAAAATTGTAATAAATTTTTAATACTATATTTATTTTGAGGAACTAAAGTTATACCAACTTCTTTAAAAAAAAATTTGAAAATGTTTATTAACCCAAGGATGGTAAGTAAATTTTTTAAATTTATAATCATCTTTTATTTTTTTAAGAGTAGAAATCTCAATACTTTTTTGATATTTAAAGTTTTCAATTTTTTTTGTATAAAATCTTTATTAAAACCATCAATTAAAGCAGTATTAATAACATGTTTATATTCTTTATTAAATTCTTGTTTATTCAGGGGTATATTTATTAATCTATAAATCAAACAATTAAAAACATCAAATTTATGTGGAAAAGGGTTAAGACTTTTATTTTTTATGTAATTATCAATATGAGTAGATTTCCTATAAATACCAAAATCTAATTTGTTATTATTTCTTATTATTTTTAAATCTAGAAAAGGAAGAAATACATTAATATCAGTTTCTAATGTGAATTTTATAGCTTTATCTTGTAAATTTAGTAATTTTCAAGCATCATTAATTTGTATTTCAGGAACAATAGCAAAAATATCAACATGTCTATACCATAAATCCTTTCATGGAAGTGTTGAAAACAGTGTTGTTGTATAAATTAAATTTATTGGGAGTCGATTAATGACACTAAACAACACTTACTTTTAAATTTTCCCGGAACTAGTTTCAGAGGCCTTCCCTCTATCTTCAGCCGGACATCGACTGGTTCTCATTGGTGTAGCTGGCAATATTTTGTGATCGGTCTCCTCTGGTGGCGGTTCGAGGAACTTGCTGAACAAATCTTTCTGGGGGATGTCGAAATTGAATACTTTGTTCCTATTTTTTGAAGTATTGTTCCCATGTGGACAGTTCTTGTTTTCCTGTTGTATGTAAAAAAAAAAAAAAAAAAAAAATCTGGGATATATCAAATTGAATGCTGTGACTGTAGTCAAATTTATATTGGAAAAACCAAAAGAAATTTAGAAACAAGAGCAAAGGAACACTTTAGGAACATAAAATACAAACAATTAGAAAAATCAGCAGTTGCCACGCATTTTTGGGGAAAAAACCACAACATAAATCCAGAACTAATATTACTAAAACATACAACAGGAAAACAAGAACTGCCCACGTGGGATTAAATCTTTATTTCAAAAAATAGGAACAAAGTATTCATTTTCGACATCCCCCAGAAAGATTTGTTCAGCAAGTTCCTCGAACCGCCACCAGAGGAGACCGATGACAAAATATTGCCAGCTACACCAATAAGAACCAGTCGATGTCCGGCTGAAGATAGAGGGAAGGCCTCTGAAACTAGTTCTGGGAAAATTTAAAAGTAAGTGTTGTTTAGTGTCATTAATCGACTCCCAATAAATTTAATGTCTATACCATGTTTTAAAAATTAAAGGAAAAGCTTTAGTGGCTTGAATTTCGAAAAAACTCATAAAAAGATCAGCAAGTAAACATATCGAAATTTAACTGTATTGGAACACCACTTTTGTATTCTTCTATATTCCCAAATTGTTCTCATGGCTGAGTTAAGTCTTGTTCCTACAGGAATTTCCAAGCAAGAAAGAACTGATTGAACATGTGTCTGCACATGGCAAGCTGACTTCACCACAGCTTCGCTCACGTTTAAGGACTGTTAATCCTGCCAAACCTTGGAAGTGTGAATATTGTTACAAAAGTTTTGCTGCTGAGGATCGTCTTCAGGTATGTCAAATATTTTAATAACTGTTCATCTATTAACAATACAAATTTGATGTGTTGCACTCTCATGACTTTCTGTACTCTTGTAGAAATTATTCGTATAAATACTTATTCCTCCAGTTCATGTTAATTGAGATAAACATTTACATAAATTACCTTATTATTAATTATCTTCTTTGTGCATGGGAAGTGTTGCAATATAGTAGGCTTTAATGGTGATGAACTCCGAGAGCAGAATTTTTGAGATATTCAGGAGTATTTCAATTCCTTTTTTGGAAGTGTTGAAAACAGTGTTGTTATGATAAATTTAAAGGGAGTCGATTAATGACACTAAACAACACTTACTTTTAATTATTAAATTTTAGATGAGTCGCATTTTTTACACATCTGCTTCACTTTCGTACTTACTAAAATACGTACAAAAACATAGTGAACTCGTCATATGGGAGAGGATATACATAGAAAAACATAAAAACCAACTAATGAACTTTGAAATCCCGCTAGAAGAGAATCCCACATTTCAGTTCATCACTAAATCAACAGATGGCAGCAACAACCCCAGAATTACCCACACCGCTGGATCTAGCGTCAGTTGCACAAGAGCCGTAGATGCAAACGAAGATTTGCGAAACATGTCATATATACGAAAGTGAAGCAGATGTGTAAAAAATGCGACTCATCTAAAATTTGGTGTTCCAATACAGTTGAATCTCGACTTACTTTTAAATTTTTCCGGAACGTTTCAGAGACTTTGCCTCTATCCTCAGCCGGCCATCGATGGCCAGCTGAGGATAGAGGCAAAGTCTCTGAAACATGTTCCGGAAAAATTTAAAAGTAAGTGTTTAGTGTCATTAATCGACTCCTTTTAAATTTAATTCAGGAGTATATTTTGATAAAAGACTCACATGGCTATATCAAGTAGAATCTGTTACAAGGAAAGCAAATAATAGGTTCAAAATACTAAAAAGACTAGTAGTAACTAAATGGGGCAGCTCTAGAAAAATGCTAAATGTGACCTATAACACATATATTAAACCCATCTGAAAATACTGTGTTAAACTATTAATAGCATCCGAGTCTTGTAAAAAACTATTAGAAAAAGCTCGAAACCAAGCAATATGCCAAATAACAGGTGCAGTTAAAACCACATCAATAGAAACACTTTTCTTTGCAACATCTAATAAGCTAATAAACCTAGAACTTGAAGAACAATTTCTAATAACTTATAAAACACTTAAGGAGTTCCAAATTTTAATAAAACAGACAAACACCTGGACTTGAAGTATACACTAAAAACCTGAAAAGGATTTTTGCAAGAAGTAAAAAAGTTAAAAGAAAAACTACACTTACCTATTGCAAAAGAAAATCTACTACATCCCATTAATTCAATAGAAAGCTTTGAAATAGAATATAATTTAGACCTCTGTGAAATCTTCAAGAAACAAATAACAAGATGTTGCAAAACTGATCATTAGAAACATTACAAAGCAAATATCCTGAAGAAGAAAGGATACATTTTATGCAGATGACTCATTTGTAAGTGATGATAATGAACTAGAGCAATTTGCACATGTCCGTTTTTCTCCTTTTACAAAAATTTGGGGGAAAAACACTACAAAATATTATGGAGAAATTGATGCAATTTACACTTCTCTAAAATATCTGTTTGCCTACAAAAATGTAAAAACATTGTTATTTTATCAGATACTATAGTAACAATCCAGACAATAGCTTAACTCAGAATCCAAAAACAGAAAAATCAGAGAATTCACTATTTGATTAAACAGATACAAAATTCAAGTAAGCATATAGTGCTTACTTATGCTTACGTAAGCTTAGTGCTTGGAAGTGGATTCTTGCACACTGTGGATTGAGTAATAATAAGGTAGACATCTTAATAAAAAAGGGAATCAAAATTCAAAATAAGATACAATCAAAAGTATCACTGGAATCAGTTAAACGTATCATCAAGAATAAAATGAATTGTGATTATAAAACCAAATTAACCACAAATATATTAAATTCCAAAGGAGAAAAACCTGTAACTAATTCCTGAACTGCCTTGAGAAACAGCATTCTCTATTTTCAGACTTACCATTGGACATAAATGTCTCAGCAAACACACATAAAATTGTATTGTTGTCTCCAAATTGTCTGTTTTGCAACAAGGAAGAGGCACGCACACATGCACACGCTTGTGCACATCCACACATGCGTGTGCGCACTCCTTCCTTGCATCTGCTTCATTATTTTCCTTCAGTAATACAAAGGCTCCTCACAAAATTAGTATTTACTAGCTGACCCGCGAACTTCGCAAGTTGATTTCATGAGCTTCCAATGACTGCCCGTGCAATTTATTTATGGTCATCGCAAAGGCCACATGGGCGGGAAATTGTAGACGCTTAAAATCAAAAAGTAAATCCATTGGAATCATCAAAATACGCCGGATCAAGATAACCTCTCCTTTGTACTTTTCCTTGATGACTGTTGCCTGATGGCATTATTCATTAGTGTTTTAACAGTTATTTTCATTCCATTGCACAGTTGTGGTTGGTTAATTTTACTCAGCATGGTCACAACTGATCCTACTTTTAATTTTAAAATTGTGAGGTGGGAGTTCAGGCAATTCTAATGAATTTAAAAACTCTTTGGAATAGCTGACATCATCCTGGTTTATAACTGTGTCACTGATTTGTACAAAAACAACTCGCCCAGAAGAAACAGACACTGTAGAATGCAATTCTGACATTTGCACATGACTATTAAGATTACCTGCATCTCGCTGCTCATTAGAGTGGTTAGCATGTGACATAGCTCGTCACATATTTGACTGACTTCTATGATCTAACTCAGGTTGTCTTCTCCTTGACATAGTAAAAAGGTTTCTACAAACTTCACAAACTCACAAAAGAATTATTTTAATTTTGTGTCAATTCAGTTCACATTCACGAATTCGTAAACACAAATTATAACGTAACCAAAAATTCACCAATATTTGACAATAGTTGTCTTGTGTACAAATATTTATGCGTTCAGAATTTAATTTTTGGTGTAATCTTTGAAAGGTATATCATCATGCTACATAAAAAAATTTCAGTCTTGATGACGATAAGCATTATTTAATAAAATATTTTAATTTAAATAGCTTTGAAGACTTTGGTAAGGAGTGGAATATATTTCTATTTTGTAATGCCTTTGTTTGTCGAAAGTAAAAGGTGTATGTGTTCCGTAAAAGTTTGCATGCATACCTTTATTTTTAGTTAATAACCCAGTCCATTATCACTTCAGGATTTTTTTCTCGCCTTTTAAACCTTCCTTGAATTTGGACAAATATTTTAAAACCAAGATTAGTCATTCTCAAGTTTTTGTGAGACTCTCACACACATGCACGCACGCACAAACGCACACACACACACACACACACACACACACACACACACACACACACACACACACACACACACACACACTACACCGCACCACCCTTCACCACCCCACCCCACCCCACCCCACCCCACCCCACACCATGCCAAGCCATGCCACGCCACACACACTGTGGTAAAGAGTTACAAGTGCCTAGTGAAAGTTTTTGTGGTGTGAAGTTATAAAGAAATAACGCTTCAGGGGACGATTTACTTGGAGAATTTATTGAACGAGTGTAGGTAGGACTGTTTTTAATTGGAGTACATGTTAGTGATGTGGGGGGAGGCCCACAAGGATAATTATAGCATGTTTCAACTTCAAAATTGGGTTACAGGATATCTTTAATAGAAAACAAAGGAGTAACGCAACATAGAATAACTTTTGCTAGGTTAACAGGGAGCAGTAAACAAGAGGATTCAAGATGGTGGATGAAGTTAGTGAGGGTATTGAGAGTGCCTTTAGAATGCTTTTAAATGTTACGGAAGCTAGTAAAAACTTGCGTCAAGATTTGAAGCAGGATATTGTGAAATCGGTAAGTAGTTTACGGAAATATTTTACAAAAATGAAGGATATAGTGGATCAGAAGGAAAATGAAACCAAAAGTTTACAAATTGCAGTGAAGAATTATCAGGAACAGTTGAGTGTTGGCAAGAAGGCGAGAATAGCTTCACAAGTGACACCAGGGGTGATATCTTCCGAACGGGTTGTGTAGCAATTTGGGTTGGAGAGGAGTTATGCTTCGGTGTTGACTGGCGCTCCACGTACAGGAGACTCTAAGTGCTTTAAACTGCTTGTTCGGAGCAAGAATAATCAAAGTGTGGAATATATAAAGACACTGGTGAAAACTAAGGTTAATCCTGTAGAGATGAAGGTTGGTATACAGTCTGTAAAGGCATTGAGGAACGGACATGTTCTAATACAATCGAACAATAAAGCTGAAGTAGATACTATTTGCAAAAATATTAATAATAAGTGTGGAGAGGAGCTTGAGGCTACCGTCTCGAAGAAAAGAAATCCAAGAATAATTATTTTTAATGTACCAGATGAGATAACAACGGAGAATGCTGTGGAGGCTTTAACAGCACAAAATACAGAGCTGAAGAATTTCAGCACAGAGATTCAGCCTAAATTTTCCTTTTATGATAGGAAAAATAATTTGAATTTGGTTGTTGAAGTCACTTCAACTGTACGAAGGGAAATACTTGGCAAAAGATTAAAAATAGGATGAAATATGTGTGACTGGGATGATTATGTCAAGGCTGGGCGTTGCTTCAATTGCTGTAATTATAATCATTGTGCGCAGGACTGTAAAGGACAGCTAACATGTCCAAATTGCGCTGAGAAGCATGCTCTAAAGGAATGCACTGCTAACAGAGCTGCATATAAATGCATTAGTTGTGTAATATATAATAAATATAATAGATACAATAAAATGTCAGAAAATCATTCTGCACTGGATTCAAATTGCTCCTGTTATCAAGCAGCACTTAGGCGGCTAAAAGACAATACAGACTATTAGAATGGATAGATTCATCTTAACATGTTTTCAGGTTAATTTGAAACATTCAAGGATTGTGACTGCTAATTTGGTACAGCTTGTGAATGAAAAAGCTATAGATATAGTATTTATTCAGGAGCCCTACTTGATTAACAATAAACCAGCAGGTGTACCATTACATTTCTGAATATATACAGCTGGTAATACGGGTAAACGAGCAGCAATATTTATAAACAACAAAAATATTGACGCAACTATAATTGGTCAGCTTTCCGACAGCGATTGTGTCGTTATACAGGTTGTATATAATAAGAAAACATTTTTTGCAGCTTGTATGTACTTGGATGGGCACTTGAATATAGAAGATGACATTAACAAGATTGAAAATATTCTCCAACATATTAACCAAAGGGTCTGATAATATTAGCAGATAGTAACGCCAGAAACAAACTTTGGCATGATATAATAAATAATCAGCGTGGTAGAATATTTGAAGAATTCATTACAGCAACAAATTTACATATCATAAATGAAAACAACGGCTTGCCAACTTTCGAATCCCAAACTGGAAGGAGTTGGGTCGATTTGACTATTGTTAATGACAAACTCCTTAGAGATGTAAGGGAATGGACCGTTGGAGAGGAAGAAAGCTGCTCTGATCATAAGCTAATATCGTTCATAATAGGAAATGCAATCAAAACCCAAACTCGTACATTAAAGGGAATTAAATATATAACTAGCCCAGAAAATTATAAGACATTTGAGGAAACATTGCTACGAAAGCTGACCAAAAATTTTAATTGTCATGGCAATGGGCAGAGTGTGGATGAACAGCTCGCCCATAAAGTAAAAGAAAATAACGTTGAATATACAATTGAAATGTTCTACAATAGTATGGAACCTGCATGCAGGGAAGCGTTTAGAGTAAGCAGGGGTATGAAGCAGGCAATTAGAGGCAAATCAGTTCCCTGGTGGACCACTGAACTAACCATATTGAGGAGAAAGGTTAATGCGTTAAGACGTCGATATCAACGAACTATTAATAATGAGCAGTTAAGAGAAGAAAGAAGGAATCAGTACTTGGAAGGTAATCGGCAATACCAAAGGAAAATAAATGACGAAAAATTTAAATCCTGGAGGGAATTTTGTAATGTAACTGATGGGACTAATCCTTGGACTGTAGTCTATAAGATCGCAGCCAGTAAAATAAGATATCAGAATTCACTTACTACATTGCAAAGAGAACACTGAAGATATACCAAGCACATTAAAGTATATGCTGGAGAACTTCATTCCGGAGGAAAGGGTACAAGATGATACTGAACGACAAAAAGATCTAGGGAGGCTTGCAGAGGAAGTAATTAGTACCCCTGATGACAAGGAATTTACACCTAATGAAATTTGGGTTGTATTAAAAAATTTCAATCCAAAAAAGTCACCGGGAGAAGATGGAATATCTAGTGATATTCTGTTAAATGCTTTTAAAATGTTCCCATATTTCTTTACAGCAATATATAATCAATGTCTTATGGAAGGAATTTTTCCAGAAAGATGGAAGTGTTCATCTATAGTTCCTATAATAAAGCCAGGTAAAGAAGATAGTGAAACGATAACAAAATATTGACCCATCAGCTTGTTGAACTTATGCGGTAAAGTTTTAGAAAAGTTAATGATAAATAGGATTGAATATTATATTAACACGAGAAACCTTTACAGTACAAGACAATTTGGATTTAAAGCTCAGAAAGCACGACAGATGCAGCAATGGCGCTGAAGGTATTCATTGAAGATGAGCTAAAATCTTTTGGTTATGTTGTTTTGGTGAGTTTGGACGTGAAAGGAGCTTTTGATGCATGTTGGTGGCCTAGTGTTTTAAATAACTTAAGATAGATGCAGTGCCCAAGAAATTTGTATCAACTTACACAGGATTATTTTAAAAATAGGAAAGCAACTCTCTCTACGAATGAATTCAGGACTGAAGTACGGGTCAAGCGAGGCTGTCCACAAGGATCTTGTTGTGGGCCTGGATTTTGGAATATACTATATAATTCTTTGCTAAAATTGGAATTTACACCGCGGACAGAGGTAATAGCATTTGCTGATGATTTACTTGTCATTACAAAAGGAAAAAGTATATTAGATGCTGAAAATTTTTCAAATCAGGACTTAAAGAAAATTGAGTTATGGGCTAAAGAAAATAAAATTCAGTTTAACGACTCAAAATCAAAAGTTTTGGTAATATCAAAGAAGAAAACTAATCATAATGAAGCAATCAGCATATATCTGAACAATAAATCTCTGGAACAAGTGGATATTATTAAATATCTTGGTATTTACATTGATAAGAAGTTTAGCTTTGATCACCACATAGATCAAGTACATGACAAAGCGCTACGACTTCTGCATAATCTGTCCAAGTGCGCAAAACTCACTTGGGGACTGGGAAATAAGGCGCTAGAAACTATTTATAAAGGCGCAATATAACCTATTTTAACTTATGGTGCTGCTGTGTGGGGATTTGCCCTACAAAAGCAGAAGAACATTAAAAAATTCCAGAGGATTCAGAGACTGTTTAATATAAAAATGACGAAAGCATATAGGACAATTTCTTATGATGCATCTTGTGTTATTGCCGGCATCCAGCCAATTGGTATAACAATACAAGACAAAATAAAACTGTATAATGATATACACAGTGAACGTGACTATGATGCACCCCTACCACCAAGCGTCTGGAACCATCCAGCAGAATGACCTCATATAAAAGCAGTTGAGGATGATGTAGCATATGTCTTGAAAATTTTTACGGATGGGAGTAAATCAGATGGAAAATTGGGGGCTGCTGTAGTTCTGTACAAGCACAATATTTTATTTCGACAACTGCAATTCAGGCTGTATGGATGGTGTTCAAACAATCAGGCCGAACAACTAGCTATTTTGAAAGCACTTGAAGAGCTACAAAACATGGTGAATACGCTGAATAAAGAGAAGACTGTAGCCATATTTACAGACAGTCAAGTGGCACTATCCACCTTACAAAACAACAATAAACACAATTACGGGCCCAAATGACCTTGTTGTCGACGGGCCCTAAAACACCACACACTCACTCATAAACACAATTATATTCCTGAGGAGACACTTAATAGACTAGGAACTTTAGAAAGAAATCAGTGGACAATACACTTCAGTAGGGTGAAAGCACATATAGGTGTTACTGGTAACGTGCTAGCAGACATATTAGCAAAATCAGCTGCTGAAGACATCGAAATAAAGACTATTTACAACAAGGTACCAAAATCTACTTTTAAAACTGAAATAGAGAGGGCAGGATATCTACAGTGGCAACAGAGTTGGAGCAGTACAAGTAAAGGAGCCCTTACCAAATTATTCTTCCCTTTGATAAAGGATCGTCTTAAGACAAAACTAGCTTTAACTGCGACATTCACTGCAATGGTATCAGGACATGGAAAAACTAAAGCTTACTTGTACAGATTTCATATCATAGATGATCCTCAATGCACGTGCAATAGCCCACAGCAGACCGCAAACCACCTTATTTATGAATGACACAAGGCATCAGAGGGACAAGTTGATTGAAGAAGTACACAAGAATAGAGGAAATTGGCCAGTGTCTGTCAAACCAAAACCTTATAAATAAACATTTGAAAGCTTTTTGTATATATGTTAATTCAATTAACTTGTAAACAATTATTTAAAATAATACGTGAATTGAACATTTAAATTCTAATATTTAAAAAATTATTGTAAAATAATATCCGAATGTGATTACAATTTATAATGCATCTATGTAATTAAATGCATGTAATGTTACTCTGTAATGGGGCATGCTGTTAAAGTTCAATAAATTAAAAAAAACACGCATGCACGCACACAAACACACACACACACACACACACACACACACACACACACACACACACACACACACACACACACACACACACACACACACACATCGTTATCAATGCAAAATACAGAAACTTTACAAAATGACAGATTGTGCTTTGCTAATGATAATTTGTGCAACCACATTCTATGGGATTCTTCCATAAAATTCTCATATTTTTACAGACACTTTTTTCTTGAGTAAAATACTGTACACAAACCAGATAAAACTCCCTGTTTCCTTTGTTTGACATGTCAGTACATACTGAGAAAACTTCACTTTCTTGAGCTCACTAAGATAATTGGGAGTTATAGAAGGTCCTAGAACATCCTCACAATTAACTCTGTTTTTATGCATGATTGGAGGAATTTAATAACAGTAATGTCAAAATTAATTGTAAAATACCAACTACAAATAGTTTTTTTTTTTCTATTACCTTTGTTTTTGTTGAACCAAGTGCCATTTTTGGTAATGTTTCTTACTCATAAAACAGATAGTGTGCAAGCTTGTTTGCATAATGTGTGTTATTATTTATTGAAAGATTTGAATCAACTCCACCAAAGCAACCTGAAGTTAAATAAAAGACATATATTAAGACATATATTGGAAAAACGAAAAGAAATTTAGAAACAAGAGCAAAGGAACACTTTAGGAACATAAAATACAAACAATTAGAAAAATCAGCAGTTGCCACGCATTTTTGGGAAAAAAACCACAACATAAATCCAGAACCAAAATTACTAAAACATACAACAGGAAAAGAAGAACTGTCCACATGGGAACAAATCTTTATTTCAAAAAATAGGAACAAAGTATTCAATTTCGACATCCCCCAGAAAGATTTGTTCAGCAAGTTCCTCGAACCGCCACCAGAGGAGACCGAAGACAAAATATTGCCAGCTACACCAATGAGAACTAGTCGATGTCCGGCTGAAGATAGAGGGAAGACCTCAGAAACCGGTTCCGGGAAAATTTAAAAGTGAGTGTTGTTTTGTGTTATTAATCGACTCCTAATTAACTTAATTTATACAACAACACTGTTTTCAACACTTCCATAAAAGGATTTATATATTAAGGAGTTGGTAACAATTATACACACAAATTCTTAATTAAAAGTTTATGAAATTGTCTTGACAATGAAAGTGTAAAAGTTGTTTTATTTACTTATTTGTTTGTTTGTACTAAGTTTCTTACAAATAAAAAAAAATACAAGGAATATGATTAAGTGCTGAGATCAGGCTGCTAACATATTCATTTCACAACTTCTACTAGCTATACATTAATTTCCCTTAAGATTATACCTTGTTTATCTCTCTTTTTAATGACCAATTCCATTTCTTTTTAATTTTAATTAAAAACTCTCCAGCTTTCATATAGTCTTTACTAAAAATTGTAATTAATACAATCTTCCTATCCATTGTGAACCATTTCTCATTTATATATTATCTCCATAATAACTCTGTCTCTTCACACTCAAATATCATGTGGTCTATATCTTCTTTTCTCCCGTATGATGGGCACTGTTTTTAGGAAAACCTTTTCTCATCCCTTTTAGTCTTCATACACTCGCTCTCACCCATGCTATACCCTCTCTTTCTTCTTTATAGTTTATGAATATGTACTTCTCTTTCTCATATACTTTTTATTGTAATGTACAATTCTAATGATCTTTTTCCAACTACATCAGCAAATAGCACTTGTATTCTCTGGTCTTCAAATCTTATGACTCCTTTTCAAAACCCCTATACATTGTTTTCCCTCATTCTCCAAATATCTCCCAGATCATTGCTTTCAAGATTATATTGTATATTATAGCACCACCTATTGTCATTTAAACCTTTTCTTATTACAATTCCTTTCTTGGAAGTGTTGAAAACAGTATTGTTACGATAAATTAATAAAATCTTTAATCGACTCCCTTTAAATTTAACTTTTCTTATTAGTCTAAGCATTGTCTTTTCAGATTCTTTTCATCTAAATTCAAAATTCTGAACTAAAACTTAAGTGCTGTCTGCATGATCATAGTTTCCTACCTACTCTACCTATTTCTAAATGAGCAAATTCCTTTGCTGTGGCACTTGGCAGTCCTAAAAGTTCTCTACAGAATATCCTCTGTACTGCATCTACAACTTCCCATCCACCCTCCAAACCCCAGGCTTCACTACTCCCATATAACATTTTTGCTTCCACTACCATGTTGTATATTTTTTCTAACCACCTGTCATTAGTATCTGGTATTCTGTATTTATACCCTCTAACTGCGGCCAGTGCTCCTTTCCCTTTTACCACCTAAATATATGCAATCTGTAATCACTTCATATTCTTGGTTTCCTTTACTCAATTTTGCCCCTTTCTTAAATACTAATATTTGAGTTTTATCCTGGTTTAGGTTCAGATTTCATTCTCAACATTATTTATCTATTTGCTGCAAGGACTGTTTTAAGCCTATCGTTGTAATGGTTCCTACTGCTGAATCATTTGAAAATAATAATCCCGGAATAGTCACATTATTTGTTGCTGGTAAAAAAATTGTTATTCTTTCATATCTCAGTTAGAATATCAATAAACAGATTGAACCACACTAGACTTAGTTTGCACCCTTGCCTTAGTTCCTTCTTTCGAGTTATTGCCTTTGTTTCTCATCCCTCCCCTACTCAAAATATGCAAAATGTATTATCCTTGTGTAACACTTTAAGGATATTCACCATATGATTCACACTCTTGCTCAAAAGTTTTTATCATAGTAAATTTAGGTCTATTCCAGTGTACGCTTTTTTCAAGGTCTGTAAAAGCCATGTACAGTTTCCCTCTAAATATTTCTTCACTAATGTTTTTTATTGTGAACAAATTATCCACAGTTCTTCTTGCCCTGCAAAACCCTGTTTGAAATTCAGATAAAATGTTATACTCCTCTATCCATTTCTGTAATCTGTGAGATAAAATTCCTGTAAATATTTTTCCTACATTTGACAATAGTCCAATACCTCTATAATTATTGGGATTGTCTCTACGCCCCTTGCCTTTGTAAATTAGGTGGATTATTACTTATTATTCTTCTCTTTGATTGAATTAAACTTACTACTGTGGCTTTCAAATGGGATGACATTTGTTCTTGAACATTACTAGGCCAGTAACCATTCAAAGTCCTGTGTTGTTGTATTGCAATTCCCATTAGTGAGGTATGATGAGGGTCTAGTGAATCGTTCTCTAATAAATACTATTTACGTTAAGACAAAAATTCAAATTTTGCAAAAAGTGATCCACGAAGAAGGTAGGGAGTAATGTTTCCCATCCAAATTAAACGACATACAAAACATACAATGTACACTTTATGCAGACAATCTGGACGTCTGTATCACACAAGAAACATGCAAATCTAAACAAGCAAATGAATGTAGCACTCCAAAAATTAGCATTGTGGTGTCAAATTAATGAAAATAAGTGAAACTAAAACTAAAAACAGTTGTTTGCACTATGCCATTCACCACAACCTCTTTCCTTAGTTCTTAATAAAGAAAAAATTAAGCAAACAGAAAACTACAAATTTCTAGGAGTTACATTAGATTCAAAGTTAACTTGCAAAACTCATATAAAAACAATTACAGAAAAAACACAATGAAGATTAAGTTTGTTGTAAAGATTAGCAGGCGTAAGTGGGGCTGTTCAAAAAGTACCTTAAACACAACATACAAAGCATATGTAGAACCAATACCGCAATATGGAGGTAAAGTTCTTGTAATAGCTACCAAATCTAAATTAAATGAAATTGAGAAGGTGCAAAATCAAGCACTGAGAACGGGATCTCCTACATTCGCATGGCCTCCGATTGCCTCGCGTGGAGAGGTCGTCCATCTGCCCTTATCCTGCATGGCAGCTCAATCGTGCGCGGTTCGATCTCGCTCTTTCAAGCAACTCTAGACTCGCTACTCCACATTCGGTGTTCCAACACCTTTTTGCCGAACTACTGGGCCGTTACCCTATGTTCCGGTCTTTACAGACGGTTCTCAGTTAGGTAGCACTACGGGTTGCGCGTTCTTCATTAACGGTGAGGCTCATAAATTTCGCCTTCTGGACTCCACTTCAGTTTTCTCCGCAGAGCTGTATGCCATCTTCTATTTGCTCCTTTTTATCTGCAAGTTAGCTCCTGGCTCTTTTATCGTCTGCACTGACTCACTAAGTGCTCTTCAGGCCTTGCAACAGCACACTGCCGCTCACACCCTTGTTTTAAAAATACAGACCCAGGTCTCGCAAATGCTCAGTCGCGGATAAAATTTTGTTTTTACTTGAACCCCAGGCCATGCGGGGATTTCCGGGAACGAGGAGGCGGACGCGGCTGCTAAGTCCGCTTGCCGTTTGCCCCGGAGTTTAACAACTACGGTGCCATACCAGGATGTGCAAAGTTTTTTCCGTCGCCAACTCCTATCTGCTTGGCAGCACTCCTGGACAGCTTTGGAAGGCACACAACTCCGGTCAATAAAGGAGAGTGTACAACCCTGGCTAACTTCCTGCAGGGATAACCGGCGAGCCGAGGTGATACTCACCCGGCTGAGAATTGGGCACACACGAGTGACTCATGGTCATTTGTTAAGAGGGGAACCGGCCCCAGTGTGTGCTCCATGTGCAGTACGCCTCACTGTGCGGCACATATTACTCGAGTGCCCGCAGTACGCCCGCGTTCGCCAGTCAGTAGGCTTGGGGACTAACTTGCTGGGTGTTTTAGGGGACGACCCAGTGGCCATGATTAAGGCACTGCGGTTTGTTGCCCAAATCGGTTTCAATAAATAAGTCTAACTTGCATTTTATATTTATTAATTTTAGAGATTTTAAATTATTAGTTTTTAGATGGTTTTTTATGTCCTTTTAACAGTTGAGTGTTTTTATTATATTTTACCTTTTTAGCTAATTTTTTTATAGCTTTTAGGTTTTAGTGTTGACTTCGGGCCCAAATGACCTTGTTGTCGACGGGCCCTAAAACACCACACACTCACTCACTCACTCACCATATACTAATATACATTAGGCTAAACACACACACATGAACACGCACACGCACCCACACACCCACACCTACCCACCCACCCACCCACGCACGCACACACACACGGCCAGTGAACAAGAACAATTAATTTCCAATAATTGACCTAATATGGTTAACTATAAAGCCCGAACCTTAAAGTACTTACACGTTGTAAGTCGCCATTAAGGTAGTTGTCTCATGTGTTTATGAGAACTCCTAAGTGGGAAAAACACGAGTCGGTTGGAGAATTTAATTTCATGTTGGCACGTTGGCCATAGTAGCTCAGGGATTAGAGCGGCTGGACGGCAACCAGAAAATCTGTGGTTCGAATCCCGGCTATGGCATTGAATTTTTCAGTCTGATTCTATCTTTCACTGAACTTTACTTGCAACTAACATCTTATTATTGGGATGCCAGACGGAGAATGGGTGTAGTCCAAGATCCATACCATTAGCAAACAACAACAACATGTTTCTAACATTGCTGTGAAAACCCCACATGTTTAGCTCAAATAGTTTTCCTATACAAATAAATAGAATGCCAATATATCATAACACTGCATCACGACGAAAGCTTGTAATGAACATAATTCTTGTTGGCATGTATGCATGTATGTATATTTGTAATTGCTCAGAACTGAAATGCAAACGTTTGACATGACATGTTAAAAGATTACTTTGAATAAGCCAAGGAGTTTGTTAAATTTGAGTGAGAGAAAACAGTACACTTCCTGATGGCATGTAGAAGAATGCTGTATCTGCAAAATGTAAGTCGTGACATTATATCGTAAAAACTATTTGTAGTTGGTTTATTGACACTTGTCACTTTTTTATATTATCGAGGGACTAGTTTCAAAGGCCATTGCCTCCATTTTCAACTTCTTTCCAACTAGCATCTGTTGTCGAATAGTTTTTACGATTAATTTTGACGTCACTTATTAAATTCCTCCAAACACACACGTCACATTATATGTTTGTTTATGGACGGTTCATAATCTCTATTTACTGTAGAGAGTTTAAATTAATATTATTCAATTGTTCTTCCATTTAAAAACCAGGAAAAAGTTATCAGTTAGATCAACGTGGAACTGAAATGAGACACGAGGTAATCTGCCTTCCTCCCATTAAACTGTCAGTACTATCCAATTGAGTTAATGTGGGCTCAAATTATGTTGCAAACAGAAATAATACTTTTAAACTGAAGTTGAATTACTTAGTCATGAAGAAATTGACAAGGTAACACAAAAATGGGAAAAATGTGTGAGACATGCAGAAAAGCTACAAGAAGACAACTTTTGAAACAAAACAGCACCTGACGAAATTTTTGATCTAAAGGTAACAAAAAGTTAAAATAAATTAAACTTCAGCATTTGTAGCAAATCAATTAACACCGACAATTATATAAAAAAATAAAAGTTTCAACTCTTTTTCACATAAATTTGCTGTTTTTATAGTTTGGGTTACAGGTTAATAAACATGCCCCTAAATAAGGTGGAATTTAATACAGAATATAAATACATTAACACTGCATTGATAGAGTCAACTTGAAAAATTCAATGCCATGGCCATGATTTGAACCATGAATCTCCTGGTTTCCGTCCAGGTTGCGCTCTTACCCATTGAGCTACCATGGCCAATGTGCTGTCCTGACAAATTCTCAAATTGACTCATATATATTTCCTGGAAACCACTGGGGACTCTCGTATTTGAGATACACCACTTGTGGCGACTTCCTATTGTTTAAGTACTTAAATCCCAGGCTTCACCATTAAACTCTTATTAAGTTAAATCTCTTATTAAGTTAAATCTCTTATTAAGTTAATTGGTGGAAATTAATCATTTCTTCACACTAGACGTATATAGGCTAAGGTTTTGGATTGATAGAATCAACTTGAAAAATTCAATGCCATGGCCGGGATTTGAACCAAGGATCTCATGGTTTCCGTCCAGTCACTCTTACCCATTGAGCTGCCATGGCCAACATGCCATCCTGACATTAAGTTCTCCAATTGACTCATATATTTTCCCGGTAAACCACTAGGGGCCCTCGTATTCAAGGTACACAGCTTGTGGCGACTTACTATTTTAAGTACTTAAATCTCAGGCTTCACCATTAAACTCCTATTAAGTTAATTGGTTATCAATCCAAAACCTTAGTCTATATATAACTAGTGTGAAGAAATGATTTCCACCAATTAACTTAACATTACCACTGCTTTAATTAATGGTTTTAATTAAGATTTTATACACAAAAGAATAGAAACATTTAAATATAAAAAATGTAAATGATATTTCCATCCTTAAAAAAGTAAACAGTGATTATAATTTTAAAACATTTACTTATCATCCTTGGGCAAATAAAAAATTTCAAAAACTCTTTAAAGAAGTTGGTATAATATGGTACCTCAAAATAAACACAGCATAGAAGAAGTTACATTTTTCTAAAAAAGACATTCCAGTTACGAAAAATTGGTATGTATCAAGGTAACTGTTTAGAGTGCAATCAGATTTATATTGGTAGGACTACATCTAATTTAGAAACCAGAGTGAAGGAAAATTTCAGATATATTAAATATACCGATAAGTCAGCATTGGTTGATCATTTTTGGTCATCTAAATGTGAAATAAATCCAGAAGTTAAATTATTAAAGGAATTGAATGGATCGATGGATTTAATGGTTCGGGAGAAAATATTTATTTTTAATAACAAAGGTCACATATGAGGTCGCTGATAACCTTGTTGTAAAGTACCTTAAATAAATGAAATAGGGGAAAGAAAATTGCATTTTGAATTTTGAAATTCCACCAATAGATGTCAGTAAGTGTGTGTTGGCCCCAGTAGATGGCAGTAAGATAGCAAGTTATCCCCTAACTTCCGGAAATAACCAAAAGCCATTCAGTCTACAGGCTAAAAATGTAACAGATGTGTTACGAAACTGGCCCCAGAAGATTTTAGAACAGATAAGTGATTTAGATAAGTGTGTTGCTTAGTGTTGTAGTTTATTCATAATACTGTTAGTTTGTGTTTGGCACTCAGTTTGATCAAGATTCTATACTCACTCAGAGATTAACAGAAGAAAGGACACAAGCTACAGAAGAAGCTATTGCAGTTTTCAAGCAATACAAACAGGAAATTTGTCATGTCACATACTGTAAGCAACAATATTGCCAGTTGAACCAATTAATATTCAATTAGATTTAGAACAAATAGTTACAAAATCTGAAACTTCCAAACCTGTACTAAAAGCACTAGCATTAGAAACTGTGAACAATAGATACCACACATAACCTAAATATACCTAAAAAATGAAAACTTAATCAAAGCCAAAATGGAATGTCTGGATATAATAAAGCAGTTATCTCCAATATACAATAAAACTTACAACAAAACAATAAGTAATTTAAATAGGAAGCCAGTGGTATACCTAAAAGCCGACAAAGGTAATTCTCTAGTAATTATGGAGACAGAAGACTATGTTCAGGGAGTAAACCTTATGTTAGACAATCCAGAATATGAAATAATTCCAAAAAATCCATTAACCCCAAGTATCACTTCTGTCAATAAAGCCTTATCAATTACAAAAACATTAAGTACATCTGAAAAATACAACTTAAAATCTTCCAACCCCACACTACCAAGGTTGTACTATCTGCCAAAAATCCACAAACAAGACAATAGCATGAGACCCATCATCAATGGCATCAATTCACCTACGTACCACATTGCAAAGTGGTTAGTAAGAAAATTAAAATCATATCACAAATTTTAAAGTTTGAGAATAAAGAACTCCTTAGAATTGATAAATCACCTACAGAAGTACAACATTCCGGAAAATCACATACTAGTTTCTTTTGACATTAAGGCACTTTTCACAAGCATTCCAGTAGAAAAAATACCTACACTCCTTAAAAAATGGCTAACCCAGACTACAACAGACCCCACAGAAATAGATGACATCAATCTTACAGATTTATGCATAAGGAATAATTACTTCATGTTTAACAAAAAATTCTACAGGCAATCAAAAGGATTAGCTATGGGGAGCCCACTTTTGCCTATTTTAGCAGACCTATACATGAGCTATTTTGAAACACATATAGTAAAAGGCCTTCCCATAGATTTACAAATTTTGGCGGAGATATGTTGATGATGTTTTTGCTCTCATTCCGGAAAAACTTAGAGAAGATTCTCTAAAATTACTAAACCTGCAAGATAATCACATTCAGTTTACAATGGAAGTAGAAAGAGACAACACCCTACCCTTTTTGGACCTCAAGATAACTAGAAATCATCATGGTGTAGATTTTGGAATAAACAAAAAGCCCCCACACATAGATAATTACATAAAGAAAAATGAATACAACCCAGTTTCACATCAACTAGCTGCCTTTAGAAGCCTAATTCACCAGCATCTAACATCCCACTGAGTAAGGAGGAATTTTTGAAAGAACAACAACACATAAAAGAGATAGCAGTATTAAATGGATTCAACCCAGCCATCATAAGGAACATGATGAATAGAAAGGAAAAAGTGAAGATAATATCAAAAAATACCACTCTCACACCACTTAAAAACATAAATAATTATATTACAGTGGATCCCTGCACATTGTGGATTTGCTGGAAATGAATCAGCTGATTTTCTTGCCAAAAAAAAGGTGCAAATTTAATTCAGAACAAAAGTAAAAACTTACCCTTTACATCCATAAAAAGATTAATAAAAAACAGATGTAAAAACAAACAAAACTAATCAATATCTAACAAAGCCAATGATAAAAAATGGAACATTTTAATTAAAAATCCAGAAATTATTCCAGAAATCCCACGTAAAGCTGCAGTAGCAAATTTTAGATTACTTACGGAACATTATTATTTGGCCAAACACTTAAACAGAATAGGAATTTATACAAGTCCAAATTGTCCTCTGTGCAATAAAGAAGAGGAAATGACTGAAGAACATCTTTTAACTTGTGAAGCCCTACCTGCCAGACCCACTACACAGAAATATTGGAGAGCAAGAGAGCTAATGGATTCATTGCCAAAGCCTAGCATTTGAAAACAACAACATATTGCCAGTTTAAGTATCATTTTATATCTTTACCGTAATGCACCTAAGTTGTATGGTTATAACTCAAGTTTTGAAATATGGAAAACTTGATGCTACAGGAAAGAATTCTATGGGATATGGGACATATTTCTGAAATAAGGGACTATCTGGTAAAATCAAGGATCCTGGCATCTTTGAATACATATTAGAATCTTTGTGATTGAATTTCCAAATTGTAATTCTTTTTCCAGCCTTTCATATTGTTAAATATTATTGTTTTTAATTTTTCAGCGCCATATGCTGGTTCATGGGGCAGAAGAATCCAAACCTCTGCAATGTGATGTTTGCTACAAGCGCTTTTTGAATAATTCAGCTTTAGCTTGTCACGTTAAAATCCATACAGGTTGGTAGTGAGAATTCTTCTTACTACATATGTACAATAGCTTTATAAAATATAATAGTGGTATAATTTCAAAATTTGAGTAATAGGTTTGCTTCCTGGCAGTAGATTATTAAAACATTATACTCTTAGAAGAAATACAAGTGTCATACAGAAAGATATGATCAACAATTTTTAAAAAGCTTAATCTTTATTTTAAAAAACTCGATTTTTTTTATGGGGGGGCAACCAAGTATATTGTCTTATTCTATATTTTTCTTGTCTCTTTTCAACAAAATTTCCCTTTTTTGCATACATTTTCCCCATTGTTGTGCAGTTATGAAGATACTGTTATGATAGTACTCTGTTTCAGCTGGCCAAAGACACTGACGCACTGCATACTGAATATCATCCATTTCTCATACTTGGTTTCATTTATTCTTTGAGAGATTAGATAGTTGTTTTAAATTAGCCCCATCACAGTTTATTTATTAATATTTATTGAGGATCTTTAAGTTGTAAATAATGTTAATTTATTGGAATTATGGACATTTTATGTAGTTTGTAAAATAAAAAGAAAAAAAGAGAGAAATCAAAAGGAAAAGAGACGATCATGAAAATTCATGTTGTGATGGAAATGGCTAAACGGACTTCCGAAAGAACATGATAAAGAAGCTGGACATATTTCATTCCAAAAGTAGAATTTTATACATAATGTGGTGTTTGTTTGTTAGCTGAGTATTAAGTTTTTTTAAAATAAAGGATTACCAGCAGTATTTTAAAGGTAATATGATTTTTCAGCAACCATTAATGAGAATCATCAGTCCAAGACTGCAACCTGACAAAATATAAATACTACTGCTCTCCCAAGGAAAAAATAATTATCTTTGAGCATCAGGAGTATAGCAAAACAACCATTGAAAATAATCAATACAAACATTTATTAAATGTTTGCTAACACAGAAATGAAAAGAGGGCAATTGGAGAGAGCCAAGTTGGGCTTTAAGGAGGATGTAGAAGAATTTCCCAACCAAATGTCCTAATCTTTTATAAAGTGACACGAGTAGAGTCACTGCAGTGGAAATCTTTACATGGTAGTACAAAGAGGTAACACTGACTTAACAGGCTTTATTTTTAACTTCTGCATATAGTTAATGCTTGGTCAAATTTCCTTTAATTTGTATTACTTTCATGAGCCTCCTAGCCATTAAATCTGCTAGATTTTCAAAATAATGTCGCGAGACATCATTTACGACTAGCCAAAGCCAGATGGCAGGAAGAGAAAGAGACAGATAGCGTTCTAGCCAGCATACTCATATGGCTGGTTGACGCTCGCTGAGGGAGTGGCAGAGAGAGCGAAAGAGACGGAGATGGTCAAGACAATTCTCGCTCCATCGTAAAAGACTGTGATGCTTCGTGAATAGTCGGTAAATTTCTAGATACTGCAATTGGTGTGTATAAGTGATGCATTGGACAAGAGGGCTCAGTTTACGGCAAGGAGCCAAGATAGTGAGTGGAGTGTGGACCAATGGCAGACGAACTGGAAGATTGTATTTGTGTATGTGACGTAATTCTGCTGGTATACGAAGTGTATTTCTACGCAAATAAAGAACGTTTGAATTTCTGCAACTGGGACTTTTAATTATGCAAACCCACAAAGTCACAATTGGTGTCAGGAGTGAGACGTTAACATGGCGGAGGTGGCATTGGAAAAGATTTTACAGAAAATGGAAGAAATGAAGACGGCTAACGACAACCTCACCGCCGAGCTGAAGGAAATACAGACAACGAATGACAACCTCGCTGCGAAAACAGAAGTGGCAAATAATAACCTGGCTGCAGAGCTGAAAGAAATGAAGATGGCTAACGACAACATCACCGAGAAGATAGAAGAAATGAAGGCCAAATTAACAATGAAGACAGAAACGGCAAACAACCTGATCGCGAAGTGACCGAATTTACCATGGAAATGAAAGCGGCAAACGAGGTCCTCGCCGCAAAGTTTCAACAGCAGTTGACCGGCGTGAGGGATGACGTCGCGGAGCTGGGCAAGCGGATGAGTCAAGTGGACGAGCGCCTATGCGACTTAGAGGGAAAGGCCGATAATAACACCAAATCCCTAAACGCTATGTGGAAGACATCGAAGACCTGGCGTGCCGCATTAACAACCTAGAGGGAAAGGCCGGCACAAACACTAAGTTCCTAAACGCCATGGTGGAGGACATTGTCGGCAGGAGGTTTAAGGATTTAAAGGCCGATGCGCCGGGACGCGATACATCTGCGCGCGTCAAACCGCCGAAGTACGACGGCCCGACAACGTTCGAAGTCTTCCGCCGTCAATTCGACACAGTGGCCAAGCACAACAAGTGGTCACCAGAAGAAGAGGCCGCACAGCTAATAGCCTTCCTCCAGGGACGGGCCGCATAAGTCCTGAACGCGCTCCAGACCGCGGCGGCGCCCAAGGACATCTGGGAGGCCCTGGAGAACCGCTTCGGAAACCACCGCAAGTTGAAGTCAAGGTCGCAGTAGCCAGGGGAGGCACTACAGGAGTTCGCCCTGGCAATCGAGCAGCTGGCCAGTAAAGCCTTAGTCGACCTCCCACCCGAGTTCGTATCCCAAGAAGCTGCCTGCACATTTGTTGACGGGGTGCGAGACACCGAAATACGTCAGCGCCTAATGCTCGGGGACTACAAAACCATCCACGAGGCGCTAACGGCAGCACTGATGATGGAGGCGGCCAAGGTGACGGCTACCCCGAATTGCAGAACAAGAAATATACGTTATAATGGAGACCGAAGACCAACTGAGGGATGCCGGCGAAGACTTGATGACGTGTTTTGGGGGTGTGGAGAGCCGGGACACCTGGAGAGAAACTGCCCACACTAGGGAGAGCAGCCGGAAAACGAGTAAAGGCCGTTGTTGCGAGGGGCACGTCGGAGCCATCACCACCATCCCCACCATCCCCTCGTGTGAATGACAGCCTCATCGCAGACGGTTGTGTGAAGGGGAGGCCGTGCCGCGTGCTTGTAGACACCGGGGCGGCCGTGACCATCATCAGACCTGACGTAGCCAGGGGCTTGCCAGGAAACCAAGCCGACCATACCAGCTAGTGACGTTATCGGGCGACACCTTGCCTGTGGAGAAGGAGGCCCTGCTGAAGTTGACCTTGGGACGAAGTGCCGTACGTCTTTGGGTGTTCGTTGCGAAGGTGGCTGAGGAGGTCATACTAGGACTGGATGCCCTCAGGAGCCACGAGGTGACGGTCGACGTCGGCAGGAAAGTCCTGCGGGTTAGTAGAGAAGAGGTGATTTTCCGGCAGCCCGAAGAACGCCTGGGAATTTGCAGAGCCGTCCTGGGGGAAGACGTGGCTGTCCCCGCCAGAAGCGAGGTGGTGGTGGCGGCGCGACTAGAAGGCCAGCGGACGAAGAACATGATGCTGGACCAGAAGATGCCTGTGCACGGACTCTGTGTAGCCAGGACATTGTTGCCGTGCCGAGAGGAAGTGCGGTGAGGCTGCTCAACCTGACGGACGCCGATAACGACACCCAGGCCGGGACGGAGTTGGGGACGTGCGAGCCCGTGGTTAGCGTGACAGCTATCGGCAGAACACAGGAGCCGGTGCCGACGCAACACCTGGTGCCCTGGCTGGAAGGCTTACTGGATAGGGCGGCCGACCACCTGACCGCAGAACAGTTCAAGAAGATTCGACAACTGCTGAGACGGTACCAGCGCGTCTTCAGCCAAGGCCATTACATATAATGTAATGTAATGCCAGAGGTTACTCCCATTAGTCCTGGACCCGTAGGACCAAGGACCCGGTCCTCCTTCGACCAGGGAGTTATCGAGCTGTCCCAAAAGGGCTCCCGGCGTATCCGTGGGGCTTTCCATAGAGCAAGACCTAGAGACTAACGAGCCCCCCCATCTGGTCCTGTGGACTCAAGACGGATGGAAGTAGATACGCCACTTAAGCGCGCCAACTCCAAAATGGGAAGGCTACCGATATGACACTGCCTCCTCGAGTCCAACCCAATCCGAACAACTCTCAATCAGGGAGGGGCTCGAATGTTTGGCCCGAGGTACCTCTAGTAATGTCAGAGGTACCACGAGTGCTAGGGGTCCGCAGCGCCCATACCACAGCAACCAAGGCGCCAGCGACTATGGCCGCACGGACCGAGTGCTCCACCGCATCGACACCGGAGACGACCGGCCTATTCGGCAAAACAAGTGGCGGTATGGGATATGCTAGAGGACATGAAATCCAGGGGAGTGATTGAAGAGTCTGACAGCCCTTGGTGTTCCCCTGGTGACAAAGAAGAACGGCGATATACGCTTCTGCGCGGATTACAGGAAGCTAAATGCTGTCACCTGGAAAGATTGCTTCCCCTTATCCCGGATTGACGACACCCTGGACACGCTTGCCGGTGCACAATGGTTCTCGACCCTGCATCAGAAGTCGGGCTTCTGACAGGTAGCTCTGGACCCGTGAGACAAGGAGAAGACCGCATTTTCAACAGGCCAAGGGCTTTGGCAGTTCACAGTTATGGCCTTTGGCCTCTGCAACCGCCAGCTACCTTCCAACGACTCATGGAATCAGTGATGAGAGGACTGACTTACTCCGCCTGCCTGCTATACCTGGATGACATCATCGTGGGCAAGACTTTCAAAGACCATCTCGACAACCTGAGTAAGGTGCTACAGAGACTGCAGGCGACCTACTTGAAGTTAAATGCGAAGAAGTTCCAGCTCTTCCGTAAGGAAGTCAACTACTTGGGCCACATAGTCTCACCAACCGGAGTGGCCACAGACCCGCAGAAAACACAGGCCGTGTGAGATTGGCCAAAGGATAAGAGAGAATGCACAATTTCTTGGGGCTTTGCAGTTATTACTGCCGTTTCATAAAGGGGTTCTCCAACATCACCAAGTCCCTCACCTGCCTGACGGAAGACCACCGGTCTTATCTGCGGACGGAGAACGCCGAAGGCGCTTTCCAGCATGCGAAGAAGACACTGTACAGTGCTCCTATTCTGGGATTCCCACAACCAGGTGGCGTCTTCATTGTCTACACCGACGCCAGCGACCATTGCATTGGAGGCATCCTATCCCAAGTCCAGGACAGCCAAGAGCGGATGATAGCTTAATACAGCAAGGCGCTATCCAAGGCAGAGAAGAACTACTGCGTCACCCGGCGAGAGTTACTGGCAGTGGTAAAGACCTTGGAGCACTTCCACAAGTACCTGTACCGTCAGCCATTCCACCTGAGGACTGACCATTCCGTCCTAACCTGGCTGCTCAGCTTTAGGAACCTGAAAGGCCAGACAGCATGTTGGGTCCAGAGGCTGCAGGAGTATGACTTCACCTCTGAACATCATAGAGGGAAGAGCCACGGCAACGCAGACGTCATGTCCCGAAGACCCTGCCCAGAAGAGTACGGCCAGGGCATAAGAGTGGAAGAGAAGGAGTGTGCCGCAGCTGTTCGATTAGTCACGGCAGTGCCTGCAGACAGCTGGGACAGCGCAGGCCTGAGGAGGGAGCAGCTGGCGGACGCAGACTTGGGACCACTCTTGAGAGAAGTGGAGGCAAGGACAAGACCAACCTGGAAGGACATCGCACCAAGGAGCGCCACATACACATCCTACTGGGCCCAATGGGACTCACTGAAGACAAGAGAGTGTGTGCTGTTCAGGGTATGGGAATCGCTTGATGGGAAGACGATGAGCGAACAGTTGGTACTTCCCCGAAGTAAGGTCCCGGAGGTCTTGGAGGAAGTGCACGCCGGTACTTCAGGACACCTGGGAGCAAACTGAGCAATCGACAAACTTAGACAGCGCTACTACTGGCTGAGGCTCCGAGCAGACGCTGAGAGATGGTATCATCAATGTCACGTGTGTGCAACGAGTTGCGGTCCCTAGACTAGCAGCCAGGGTCGTATGCAGCAGTACAACGTCGGAGCGCCTTTCGAACGCATCACTGTCGACATAGCTTGGCCATTACCAGTGTCTGACCGAGGCAACAAGTACCTGATGGTGGTCGTGGACTAGTTCACGAAGTGGCCGGAGGTGTATGCCATCCCGAACCAAGAGGCGAAGGCAGTTACAGACGGCCTCGTGGAGCAACTGTTGTGCCGTTTTGGGGTGCCCTTAGAGCTCCATAATGATCAGGACACCAATTTTGAGTCCAACCTAATGAAGGAGGCACTAGAAAGACTTGGGGTGAACAAGACCCACACAACACCCCTACATCCGCAGTCGGACGGCATGGGAGAGATACATCAAGACCTTAGGAGAACACCTAACGAAGGTTGTGGCCAGCCATCAGCGAGACTGGGACTTCAAGGTACCACTGTTCTTGCTGGCTTACCGGTCGTCAACACACGACACTACTGGGATGATGCCAGCCAGCTTAATGTTCAGCCGAGAGCTATGCCTCCCTTGTAACCTGGCTTTTGGGAGTCTGCCGAAAGCAAAACAGCCAGCAACCAAGTATGTGGAGAACCTGGTGGATCATCTCCACGACATGCATGAGATAGCTCGTCAGAACATCCAGAAGGCAAGCGTCCTCATAAAGACCCAATACGACAGGCATGCCAACAGCCAAGGGTTCCAACAAGATGACCTGGTCTAGTTGTACCACCCTACCCTAACCAAGGGATGCTGCCCAAAACTTCAACAATCTTGGCAAGGACCATACCGGGTGGTAATGAGGATTAACGACGTGGTCTACCGCAGCCAGAAGGTGCCCCGAGGAAAGATGTTGGTGGTACACGATGGTGCTGTTCGGGAGGACCAGCCTTGTGGAGGGAGGAGTGTTGCGAGACATCATTTACGACTAGCCAAAGCCAGACGGCAGGAAGAGAAAGAGACAGATAGCACTCAAGCCACGCCTACTCATGTGGCTGGTTGGTGCTCGCTGAGGGAGTGGCAGAGAGGGAGAAAGAGACAGAGATGTTTGAGATAATTCTCATTCCATTGTGAAAGACCGTGATGCTTCGTGAATAGTCTGTAAATTTCTAGATACTGCAATTGGTGTATATAAGTGATGCATTGAACTAGAGGACTCAGTTTACGGCAAATTGGCAATATAGAAAATTCACCTACCATCCATGGGCTTTTAGAAAATTTGAACGAATCTTCAAAAGACTAAACTTAAAACTAGCACCCCAAAACAAATTCAGTCTGAGGAACCTGCTAAATAAACCACTAAAAAATACAATCCCCAACAATTTGAAATCAGGAATTTATCAGATTAATTGTGAAACCTATGATAAAAGCTACATAGGAAAAACTAAGAGAAACTTGTTAACCAGGCAAAAAGAACACCAGATTAACATTAAGTTGAAACAAACAGAAAAATCTGCAGTTTCATACCATTTTTGGACAGAAAACCACAACATTGGCCACAACATTAAACTGTTAAAATCTTTAAGTACACCCATAGAATTGGATATTTGGGAAAAAATATTCATAAACAAAAACCATGATAAAGTTATAAAGTTTGAAATCCCGGCATTAAATGAAGTATTAAAACTTAGTGCCCCTAACACCAGATGACAGAGTGATCGGAGCTCTGTAGTAGTGTAAGAAGAGGAAGATTCATTTAGTCACCAAACAGCTGAGGATGAGATCGAATGATCTTGAAAACGTTCAATTATACAACAACTAAGTGAAGTTTGAGTGTAAACATAGTGACTCATAAATCAAACTCAAATATGAAGAATACTTCACTGTTAATAATGCTTCTGCTTTTAATATTTAAGGGACATTACTTCGTTAAAAAAACTAGAAAACCCAAACACCAGATATGGCAAATTTACATTTCATCCAAAATACTTCAAAAAATTTGAAAAGATATTTAAGAGCTTCAACATAAAATTAGCCCCTCAGAACAAACACAACATCCGCAACTTACTAAACCACCCTCTAAAAAATAGCACACCGAAAACTCAATTATCAGACATTTACCAAATGAGCTGCCGGGATTGCGACAAGATATACATTGGTAAGACCAAAAGGAATCTAGGAACAAGAATGAAAGAACACTTCAGAAATATTAAATTCAAACACATGGACAAGTCGGGTGTAGCACATCACTTTTGGTCTAAGAATCACAACATAAAACAAGAAATAGAATTGATCAAACAGGCAAAGAAACCTCTGGGACTACAGATTTGGGAAAACATATTTATTACGAAGAAACAGGACCTCTTGATGAATTTTGTAATTCCCGCGGTAGTGACGTCATCAAACTTACCAGGACATTAGATGGCAACACGACACCAAGCCAGATGCAGACACCGGATGCATCATCAGTCAACCACAGAACTGACGATAGGGAAGAGGTTCCCAGAAACAAGTCTTCATCAAAAAACTTGTAAGTGGAGAAAAGTATATACAAGGGTGACTCACTTGCCTAATTTTAGTAACAATGGCACTCCACTTTCTGAAATACTTCTTTTTATTCTATATAGGAGAAAACAGGTTCAAGTCCCGGTCGTGAATCTATCTATCCAAAACTTTAGCCTATGCACGGCTAGTGTGAAGGAATGATTTATTTCCATCAGTTAACTTAAATCATTACATAAATGCTTTTTATATTTTCACTTGTATATTTTAAGCAAGAAATATGGATTTTGTGATTTTAAATCATGTTCCGTTTGTACCAAGAATTATCTTTTGACTTATGCATTAATTTCAATGTTATATCTCTCAAGTAAGGAATGTATGAGCTGTGAACGGACCTCTTTTCATCATTTGTGATTGATTTGCTGTCCTTTCTCTTTCAGTTTTAATTGTACCTCTCCATCTCTTTATCTCTTTTCTATGTTTATTAATTTAAATTTTCATTGTGATTACAAAACAGTAATTTCAAATCATATTTATTTATACTTCAGAAGTTAACAGATACAAGTGTTAATAGTGTTAAGATTCATAAACAGTTTAATTTTGCATAGTCTGCAACTCACTTAAAGTAGCTGATTTATTAGTCTCCATTACGTTTATCAGTCAATTTAACTGGTATTGTCTATTGTCACACCCACCCCTGCATACCCTGAGACAAAGATCTCATAATCATTGAGCAGCTGGCGGCAGATTCATCAAAAGAGTAAAGTGTAAACACTAGAGAGGCATACCTCGCACAAAGCAACTATCACACAACTCTGCTGCAGCTAACACCCTCCAGGAGAAAGAAATGAAGAGAGGGGATCACAGGAGGCCTCAGGGTCACAGGCAGTTAAAATGCAGAGATGCTGCTGGTGCTGCCAATTCAGTGTTCATTTTTCCTTCAAATTCTCCCAATATTGACTTTTAACTTCTATAATTTGCCATGCCATTATCAAAATATAAGCATACTCAAAATTGGGCTCTATTTCCAGATTGGGTTCCATATCTATTCCAATTATAGTAATGCCATTAATACATTATTATCTGCTTGTACAAAATTCTAATATCCAAAATGTATATGGAATTCATTAAAAGAGATTGAATTTTGCCCTGTCAACTTCCATTTTTTACATACAATGGATCTGCGTATAGCATGTCTCTCTCTGACCTCAGCAGCTTATACTTTTTACATATCAAAATGAGCAACTGATTTTTTTTATTAATTTAGGGATAAAGGGAAGCATCTGCAAAAATAACATTTATTGAACATCTTTCTCTTTAATTCTAAGATTAGCTAACAGCATTTAAGTTTAGCAGTTACTTTTTTGTTAATTCTGAGGTTATATTTTGTGTTCTTGCGTGCATGTAAATTCAATAACAGATGCTCTGCTGTGTAACAAACAATTTTAAACAAAAGCTGGAAATTGTAGATCGGATCATGCAGTGCTGCCATTATAAGTAGTAATTCAGATTTTTAATTCAAGCATTCAGTAGATAAGAATCACTGTTCTACAAATTTTGAAAAGTTGAATGTTATGGTAAAAAGAATACGGTTTTCTTATGCTTTTTTTGGTCACTGAATACGAAAATGATATTTAAATTGATTGGTTAGCCCTTGTTTTCAATATAATATCACTCATTATATTTAAGTTACTATAAAATGTGAAAAAATGAAAGCACTGAAAAAATTGTTACCTTAACGGCAAATCCTTTTGGGCTGTCTATGATATTCTGTTTCAGGAGCATCCCTTTTCACCATCCAGCAATAATCGGCTAACATAGCAACATTCCATTTCCCTTTGTACCTTTGTTCCATCACTGAAATATCCTGATGAAATGCTCACCATGTTCATCGCTGACATCACCGCAATTTGGAGGGAAGAAGTCCAGGTGGGATTTCAGAAAGTGCATGTTTAGTGACATATTGCTTCCTGGCTGTTTTTACGAGTCCATTAGATTTTCTACAAGTTCTTCAAAATTTTCAGCTTTAAAATTTCCCAGAAAATTATTCGAAACATTTTTAAAGGATTCATATGCTGCTTTCTCTTTTTTAGTGTTTCAAACGGATGATCTTTGAAAAGTTCTCTGATTTGAGATCCAACAAATATGCATGCTTTCACTTTTTCATAACTGAGCCTTGGAAATTTTTCACGTAAGTGAATGCAGAACCATTCACAGCTAAAGCTTTTACAAAATTTTTTATAAGCCCCAATTTTATATTGTGACTTTAAGGCTTCATAAAATTAAAAGTCCAGGTTACAAACACCAAAAATTGCACTTTATTTCCGTAGAAACACTCTTCGTACACAGCAGTCCAGAATTACATCACGTTACGTCTCCTTCCCCCCCACCATTTCGGCAAAATTTTATCTCCACACTACACTGCACGTCCCTTTGAATGCCTCGCCCCCTCGATTAACAATGGGCCCATGACCCTGCTCCCTCCTCAATGCTGGTCGTCCCAAACAGCACCATCGTACGGGCCAGACGATTCAGGTGTACTAACATCTTTCCTCGGGGCACCTTCTGGATGCGGTAGACCACGTCGTTAATCCTCTTTACCAGCTGGTATGGTCCTTGCCATGGCTGCTGAAGTTTCGGGCAGCATCCCTTGGTCCGGGTAGGTCGGTACAACCAGACCAGGTCACCTTGCTGGGAACCTTGGCTGTTGGCTTGCCTGTCATATCGGGTCTTCATGCAGTCGCTTGCCTTCTGGATGTTCTGACGAGCCATCTCATGCATATCGTGGAGACGGTCCACCAGGTTCTCCACATACTCAGCTGTTGGCTGCTTTGTCTCCAGGGGCTCCCAAATGCCAGGTCACAAGGGAGGCGTAACTCTCGGCCGAACATTAAGCTGGCTGGCGTCATCCCAGTGGTGTCGTGTGTCGACGAGCGGTAGGCCAGTAGGAACACTGGCATCTTGACGTCCCAGTCTCGTTGATGGCTGGCCACAACTTTAATGATAATAGTAATAATAACAATAATCTTTATAAAAATAAAGTTCTAACTAGCATTAATAAACTCATCCCCACTATAATAGGCTTTATCAATTAGAAAACATTTCAGCATTAATTTAAAATTATTATCTTTACAATTCTTGACAGTGACTGGTAGTATGTTATAAAATTTTATGCATATTGAGCTGACAGAACATTTTTATGTTATTTGCACTCAGAACTTTAATCATAAAACAGACTATCTGTATTATTGTATCTATTTTTCTCTATACATGTTGTATCTAAACTGAATTCAACAGCATTTGTGCAATAAATTTTATGATTTTATTTGTATTCTCCAAAGAAGACATTGGTATCCTCTATTGTGTACCTTTTACACACAGTTTTTTCACAGTTAACATATCTCTAGCTCTAAACTGATGAGTAACCAATTAATTTAGAAACATATGGCTCTGATTTTAACTTATTTTACAATTTCCTTTATTTACAGAAAAGAAAATATTTGAATGTCCAATATGTAAAACCAGTTTCGACCAGATTCTGGCACTGAAAGAGCATGTTCATGTTCATTCTGAAAATGGGATGTTTAAATGTCCACAATGCCATAAGGTAAGTGTATAGGCTGTACATTATATATAATAAATGTAGTCATATAAATAGGATAATATTAAGATGATTTATTGCCACATATGCCTACAATTATTCAGTAAAACTCTGGTAACTGGTAACTTGGCAAAAAAGAGTTTTACAGTTTTGGAAAAGGTAGAGTCAGATTGAAAAGTTCAATGGCATAGCCAGGATTTGAACCACGATCTTCCATTCTCCATCTGGTTGCTCTTAACCATTGAGCTACCATGACAACATGCCAACATGACTTCAAATTCTCTAACTGGTTACCATTTTTTCCAGTAGTGCTTTAAGTCCTGGGTACAGACCAACTGATCTAATAGTGGTTCGAAGTATAAAGCCCAGTACCTACACTAAGTTGCCATTGAGGTAGCTGTCTCATATGTATATGAGTACTCCTAGTGATTTACGAGGGAAAATGTGAGTCAGTTGGAGAATTTAATGAGGTGCTGGCATGTTGCCATGCTAGCCCATTTGTTAAGAGCAACCAGACAGACCACGGTCCAAATCCTTGTCATGGCATTGAATTTTTCAGTCTGTCTCTATCTTTCCAAATCTTGACCTACACATGGTTAGTGTGAAAGAACAATTAATTTTCATTAATTGACCTAAGAGTTTAACAGTATTTACATAGAGAGAAAATTAATTTTACAAAGTAATATATACTATTATAATACTTTCCTAAGTTACCAGCAAGTTACAAGTTTAAGATTAGCAAACAATAGACAACATGCTTTTCATAACCCTAACTTTGTCAACTTTCTTATCACTATGAAAAAGATGGTTTTAAAGCCCTTTATGTGATCTTTGTTCTAAATGCCTAGAAAAAGCATGGAATAGGAACTGAAAAGAGAGGTACAAAAGTTAAGGGATCTTTTTGTCAATTGTTCCAGATGAAATTATATATCAAATTTAACTGTGTGTTATAACTAGTTGAAATTTATGATTACTTTGCAGTATAGTATCAGTCAAAAAAATGTTACTAAAGCACTTCTCCCATTGAGAATATATTGTGCACCTCTTTTCATGTATATATCCACATGGAAATGCCAGTTTAAATAAATTGCAAGACAGTGTATTTTTGTTTAACATGATGTTATATTATGAACCCCCTGTTTCACTTTTTACTTCATGTAAAACTGGACTTTTCACTTAATAAGTGCTTATTATACAAAAATAAAATAAATATTGCAATATTAGTATTTAGTACAATAAGTAATATGAAAAGCAAAATTAATATAGATGACCCATATAAATTAATACTGTTTGTGCAGTTATTAACTGTCGTTTGATGTTAATCCATTAACCAGCTTAAATACCAATTTTTTAATTGCAAAAACTATTTGTAGTTGGTTTATAGATACCCGTCACTTACTTTTTTATATTATTGAGAGACTAGTTTCAAAGGCAATCACCTCCATTTTCAATCTCTTTCCAACTAGTATCTGTTGTTGTCTGCTCTCTCTCTCTCTCTGGTGGTTTCAAAGTTCATAACTTTGAAATCCCACCAGTTGATAATTTGACAAAAAAGTTCATAGTTCCACCACCAGAGTAAATGGAAATGGCAGTCATTTAGAACCTGTTTTATCATTCATTCATTCATTCATTCATTCATTCTTATATAATAGGAAGAGTAGGTGAAATGGAAGGAACCGTGTAGTTGTTTGTGCTCTGCAGTAATGGGACTTAAGTTTTGGGAGATGGTTTTTATGATCCATACCTCAGACATTTTAATATTATTAAATTTGTGTATGGCTTCAACTTTTTCTCTGTAATCCTATTTTTTCTCTTACTTACTGGTCTTCTTTAGGTAATCTGCTGAAATTCTGAGTTGGAGTAAGACATTGCTTACACACCCAAACTCCTGTTAAATTATATATTCTTGTCAGTGTCTTCTACTTTGTCCCTTTGTCACCTTTTCCTTATTTCACTAACTTTAGTTTTATTGGCAATGAACAATGCTTTAGCTACAAAAGCTTTCAAATTCTTTTTTGCTGTTTTCTATGTTTACTTTCCCTTTGCATTTAATCTTACAATGAAAATCTCTGAATTTCCTTAAATGTATGACTTTACCTCATTAATTGACATAAGAGTACTTTAGTTGACATTTTCTTTTTTTAATCTCTATTCTAACCCAGACTTTTTCTATTTCATCCCATCATAGACCTTCCCAACAGCTCAGTACTTGGATAAGTCATATTTCATCCTCAGTTTGTTATATAAGTAATGCAGATATCATTGATAGTAAAACTGTGTGCCTCTCATTTATCTCCGTTTCATGTGTGAGGATTAAGGTCATGTCTTCAAGTGTACAGCCTTCACTTTCTTACTTAGCATTTACCACATGGTCTTGCTCAGCTAAATGCATAAGCATCTATCTCAATTTTAGTCTTTATACATGAAATTAGCTTCCCTGTTAACAATACTTTTATTTATAACTATTCAAATTTATCTCAATGTTTGTTGAGCTGGTCCTAGAAAGTCTCTATTGCTATATCCTTGTAGGTTGGATGTCACACTCTGATCACTTTCAAATAAAAGTGATTGTAAAGGTGTAAATTCAATAAAATCTTTGCTGAAAAATTCATTTCCATCTGGGAGATCGTGGTTCAAGTCCCAGCCGTGGTATTAAATTTTACAGTCAGACTCTGTTTATCCAAAACCTTAGCCTATACATGGCTAATGTGGAAAAATGATTAATATCCATCAATTAACCTAATAACAATGGTTTAACGATGAAGTCTAGGGCTGAAGTACTTAAAATAGCAAGTCACCACAAATGTTGTGTATCTTGTATATGAGAGCCCCTAGTGGTTTACCAGGAAACATATGAGTCAATTGGAGAATTTAACGGCACATTGACCATGATAGCTCAATAGTGAAGAGCGACCAGACGGAGACCAGGAGATCCATGGTTCATATCTTGGCCATGGCATTAAATTTTTCAGTCTCACTCTATTTATCCAAAAGCTTAGCCTGCACATGGATAGTGAGAAAGTACTATTAATTTCCATCAATTAGCTTAATAATAATTGTTTAACTATGACTGAGGTACAGGTACAAGTACTCAGGTACTTACAATAGTAAGTCACCACAAATGGTATGTATCTTGTATATGCAGTGTTAATTAAAAAAAAAAAAAAATGAGAGTCCCTAGTGGTTTACCGGGAAACATACGAGTCAGTTGGAGAATTTAGTGTCATGATGGCACGTTGGCTATGGTGGCTCGATGGTTGAGAGTGGCCGGACGGAGACTGGGAGATCCGTGGTTCAAGTCCTGGCTATGCCATTGAATTTTTCAGTCTAACTCTATTTATCCGAAACCTTAACCTATACATGCCTAGTGTGGAAGAACAATTAATTTCCAGCAATTAAAAAATAGCTTGTGGAAATGTAGAGTCAGACTGAAAAATTCAATGCCATAGCCAGGATTTGAACCACAGATCTTCTGGTTTCTGTCCAGCCGCTCTACCATTGAGCTACTATAGCCAATGTACCGACATGACATTAAATTCTCCAACTGACTCGTATTTTCCCGGTAAACCACTTAGGAGTTCTCATAACACATGAGATAGCTACCTTAATGGCGACTTACAACATGTAAGTACTTAAAGGCCCGGGCTTTATAGTTGACTACTATTAGGTCAATTAATGGAAATTAATTATTCTTTCACATAAAAGTCTCATAAAAGTCCCGGGACTGCGATGTGAGCCAGTTTCGCACGAACAGCTGGACATCGTCGTCTGAGGTGAATCATTTGCCCCTCAGAGCATTTTTAAGGGAACCAAAAATGGTGTAATCACCGGGAGAGAGGTGATTACATTCCATTTGAATTTCTGCAGGAGTGCCATGACTGTGTTGGCCGTATGAGGTTTTGCATTGTCGTGGAGCAGAAAGACCCCACGGGTGAGATTGCCTGGTTGTTTAGATTTCATCACCTAGCGAAGGTTGGTCAAGGATTGCGAGTAATGCTGGGAATTCACTGTTTTTCCGTGCTGCAGGAAGTGTATCAGAAGGAGACCATCTTGGTTAAAGAAGAACATCAGCATATCCATTCCTGCACTTGTGTGGATGGCCTTGGCTATTTTTGGTGGTGGTGACCCTGGATGCTTCCACTGGAGACTTTGTTATTTTGATTCTGGTTTGAAGGGATGACACCATGACTCATCTCCAGCCACCATACGTGCCAGGAACTCATTCCCTTCCCTAGCATAGTGCTGCAGATGACCAAGGCAGTGAGCCATTCGACATGCTTCCTGGTGTGGTTGAAGACTGTGGGACACCCATTGGGCACACACTTTGCGCAAGACCAGTCATTCCTTCATAATGGTGTGAACACTTCCGATGCCCAATTCGACCTCGGCAGCTATGGCTTTGACTGTCACTCAGCGGTCCTGAGTAATGAGTGCATCAACCAGCTGGATGATGTCATCAGTAATGCAGTGTGGTGCTCCAGGCCGTGCATCATCGGTTAACGACACCCGTCCTCTCCTGAAGTGCTTGTGCCACACCTGGACCCTTGCAAGGGACATGTGTTTGCTGTACACTTGTGACATTCGTTGATGAATGTCCGTTCCCCTAATTTCTTCCGCTGTCAGAAAACGGACAACACCTCTTTGCTCTTCTTTTGACGCCTCCATTTCACTGTTTGCAATGTGACTGGCAGCATTGGACGATTTTTGCATGCTGCTGCTCGCTTTGTATAGTCATGTGACGTGCACACGTGCCCTCTAGTGATGGGCTGTGAACTTCCACGCTCTGATCAGTACAACACTTCGTTACACATGCCACAATATTACCAAATTGTCACCAGTTTGCGCATACCAGACTCCAACTCGTTTCTTTTTGAATACCCTTGATTATATATATTGTCTAATGTATTATTTTTAATACATTCTTGTTTCTGGGTAACATGGTTAATTATAAAATATTAAACATATTTTGATACTCTTTTGTAGCCTCTAGCTATATGTAAATTTTTTTAAAAATATTTATGGGCTATATAAAGCTATAAGATGACTTAAACTTTTATGATTAAAAAATGAATATTTAAAAAATTAAATAACTGATAAACATAATTTAGTATTGTTAAGAATTTGCATTGAAATGAATAAGTGGGCAGATCATGATGGGAGAGTAGTATGCAAGGATATTTGTAGGGTTATTGGCTTCTAAACTACCAATTAGGTAAAGAAGTCTCGTGGTTGAATTTTAAAGATAGCTCTTTAAGCAAACAAAACTGCATAAATATTAAGAGTTGATTGTGGAACACATTCGCTTCACTTACAGTGTAATTCAACGGAACATATTTTAAAACCCTTTTCTTCCACCATTAGCTATATGTGGAAGCAAGTGAGTCCCAAATTGACTCATAATGTACCTGAACTTGCATTCAATGTTACAAAGCTTTAAAAAGTTAATTAATATGAGTACTTATTATTACTTATTACTATTAATACTTGTACTTATAACTATCCAATATTATTAGAAATTTGCAAGTTAGGTGGTATGTTTTGGTCTTTTACTGTTGGTAAAGTCATTTAGTATACCAACATAGCATGAAACATTCAAAAACTGGTAGGCTGTGACTTTCACCATAATTTTAAGCATTTCCACAGTGCATGTCATTCCACCCAACTCAAGCCTATGAAGTAGAAGTTTATTTAATTCCGTGTGCTGTTTAGAATGTGTATCATGCTGCAAATGCAAAATGAAAAATTGAAAATGAAAATTGAAACACAAAATTCAGTATGAATGAGGTGGGAAAAAGAATCATCTTGTGTACTAAGGAATAGGATTTGCTTTTGTTAAACCATAAATTTTATTGGTTCATTACTTGTTGTTTTGTAAAATATTTTCGGAAAACAATTATGATGAACTTACATATCAGTTCCTTTCTTGGAAGTGTTGAAAACAGTGTTGTTATGATAAATTAAATTTAAAGGGAGTCGATTAATGACACTAAACAACACTTACTTTTAAATTTTTCCGGAACATGTTTCAGAGACTTTGCCTCTATCCTCATGGCCAGTCGATGGCCGGCTGAGGATAGAGGCAAAGTCTCTGAAACATGTTCCGGAAAAAAATTTAAAAGTAAGTGTTGTTTAGTGTCATTAATCGACTCCCTTTAAATTTAATTACATATCAGTGCTTCGATTACCACTTCTGTCTGGCATTTCCAGGTGTATATTACTTCTAAGATGTATAGTAGAAGTGTATAATTTACTTCAGTATTTTATAGTTAAGTAAGTGTACAATTTAAATTAACTGAGATTTTCTAATGTTATAAATTTTCCAGTTGGGTTCTATTTTAACCAAAATGAAGTGTCTTGAGTTATGTAGGCACTTGTATTTGATGAAAGAAAGTAATTGTAGTTACAGACATTTACATAAACTCTAGAATATCATGACTGTAAGTGCACATTATTCTCTAGCCTTTAATTTATGCATCAGTAATTGAAAATATTAATCATATTCAAATCAGAAATAGATTTTCATTTCAAACCTGTTTTAAAAATTAATGTAGTACTGAATTTACGAGTATAAATTACAAGGGTTGGCTTATTAAATTCTCACATGTGCAATGACCCTGTTGGCCTACCAGGTGTTTGACGAGTACATTCAGATTCGCAAGCATGTGCGAGCTTTCCATGGGGGCAGGCGCTTCCCGTGTGCATTATGCGAAAAAGAATTCCCCCGTCCGGATAAATTGAAGCTGCACATGTTAAGGTATCAGCTGATTCTAAGGCGTCTGGATCCTGACATTCGTTTTCAGCGTCCTATGCTGTTTGCTCATGCATTTTTTATAATTTTGTTTTCATTATTTGATATATTGTAGTATGGTTTTTGTGGATGTGCTAGTAGAGAAATATGATAAATGTGGTTAGATGTTCTCCACTCACAATGCTTGTGGTCTCAGATATAGACCACATACAATAAACTCATATTTTAATAAAACTCATTAAAATGTCTACAATAGGAATGAGGCAGCTAAAATCAACAAAAAGAAAAGAGAAGAAAAAAAAAGAAAGGGGAAAAAACACTCAACTATGCAATTGAATATTTTTCATTTCTTTAATAGATTTGATGATTATAGAGAGAAAGTTTTAATTATTTTGCTGGTGTTTACTCAGATTCATTTGATATCATTACCATTAAAATTACTTAGTCTTCTCTAATGTATATAAAAGACAAATTAAGCTTTACTAGCACATCAGAAATGTAAACTTTTCTTCTGGCATGGTGACTGTTGATTTTTAAATGTTCATGTGTATATTTATTATATGTGTATTTTTTTATACTGATTAGTGTTCTCACTTATTATTGTCATTGCATACTGGTGTTATAATATGTGAATGCTCAAATAAAGTAACGGATTAAAGGACTGCTTATAACTCTACTGCCTGTTCTACATTCCAATATGTTAATTTGAGAATAGAAAAGCTGAAATGTTGTATTTACATCTACTTATTTACAACAAGCTAGCTTACAAAACATTATTCTTCTATTTATCTTAACCAAGATAAATTTTCATTATTTATTACATTTCATTGTAGGTATAAGAAGGGTAGACAATGCTGATTTTGAAAACGGACTGCTACATGATGGATTTGAAATTCCATTCTCCATGTATGACTACAAGATAAAAGAACAGCAACTTACCCTAGGAAAAGGGAAAATAAAGTAATTATTTTGTTCTTTAATGATGCTGTCAGCTGCCAGATCAACACCATCAGAAAGCTGAAATTTTTTCACACAGGAGTTCTTTTACATGTCAGTAAATCTACTACATTGACTGTTGCTTGTAATAGCATTCAAAAATTGATCTGGGTAAGGTTTCAAGCCATAACTTTGGGATCAGTAGACCACATCTAGCTAACTGAGCCAACGAGAATGACTGGGAAAATGTTTTAGGTGTTTGAAAGTTGATTATAGCAAAAGATATCTTGGAAATGCTTAACACCACAAAATACTTGACATATATGGTATGCTTTAATGATATCTACATTCTTCTTTGCAGTGTGATTTTAAGTATCTCCTATAGTTTAAATATTATACCAAACTAGCTGACCAGGCGATCTCCGTACCACCAATAAAAGTTAGTTGATATCTACATGGATTAGTTATTTATTCTAAAATTGGGTGTGGAGTTTAAATACAACACAGATACAATTACGTTAATCAATTTCAGGCGTTCTATAAACAATATTTTTTGTACCACACAAATATAACTATTTGCAACAAAAACTTCACTTATCTTAAGAAAATGATATAAATTTTTCTTATTAATTGATGAGATCAATTTCGTAAACCCTTATTTACATTCTCAACCATCAAATAACTCCATTGTCAACGATACTAGTATCAGAGGTTACTATGTTTTGCCAGTATTACCAAAATATGAACATGAAATAAACAGAATCAACTGCCGGTATTTCAAAATTCATCATGCAATGCTTATTTTTTAAAATAAATATTTTTTCCAAAACCATTAATTCTATCGCACCATTTAATTGTTCTAATAATTTAACTTCTGGATTTATTTCATGGTTAAATTACCAAAAATATCTGCTACGGCCGATTGATCAGTTTGTTTATACTTAATGTTACAAAAATTTTCTTTCGTTCTGGTTTCCAAATTACATTTCATCTTACCAATATAAATCTGATCACAATCTAAACAATTAAATTGATAAATACCAGATATTTTTTATTAGAAATTTTATCTTTTTTAGAGAAAAGTAATACATTTTTAATACTATATTTATTTTGAGGAACTAAAGTTATACCAAACTCTTGAAAAAAATTTTGAAAATGTTTATTACCCCAAGGATGGTAAGTAAATTTTTTTAAATTATAATAATCTTTTTTTCCTTTTTTTTTTTTTTTTTTGTACAAAGTCTTTATTAAAGCCATTAATTAAAGCAGTATTAATAATATGTTTATATTCTTTATTAAATTCCTCTTTATTCAGGGGTATATTTATTAATCTATAAATCAAACTATTAAAAACAACAAATTTATGTGAAAAAGGGTTAACACTTTTATTTTTTATGTTATTATTGAAATGAGTATAGACTTCCTATAAATACCAAAGTTTAATTTAATATTATTTTTTATTAGGCTTTAAATCTAGAAAAGGAAGAAATCCATTAATTTCAGTTTCAAATGTGAATTTTATAGATTTATCTCGTAAATTTAGTAATTTTAAAGCATCATTTATTTATCAGGAACAATAGCAGAAATATCAACAACATGACTATACAAGGTTTTAAAAATTGGAAACCAGATAATTTGGAAACCAGAACGAAAGAATATTTTCGTAACATTAAGTATAAACAAACTGATCAATCGGCCATAGCAGATCATTTTTTGGTCATTTAATCATGAAATAAATCCAGAAGTTAAATTATTAAAACAGTTAAATGGTCCGATAGATGTAATGGTTTGTGAAAATATATTTATTTTAAAAAATAAACGTCTTGTAATGAATTTTGAATTACCAGCAGTTGATTCTGTTTTTAAGTTTTATTTCATTTTCAGATTTTGGTAATACTGGCAAAAACATAGTAACCTCTAATACCATTATCGTTGACAATGAAGTTATTTGATGGCTGAGGATGTAAACAAGGGTTTACGAAATCAATCTCATCCATTAATAAGAAAAATTTACATCATTTTCTTAAGATAAGTGAAGTTTTTGTTGCAAATAGTTATATTTGTGTAGTATTTGTTGCATCACTGTAGCTAACTTCATTTTTTTTACGTAAATATATTTTGTCTTTTGTTGGGTGCATAAATATATAAAGATAATGGTTCTCTGACACATGAACATGCAGTATATAATAGTCCACAAGAGAAACAGGGAAACTCCAAGTTGATTTCAGAAACTTCCAACTGCCCTTGTGATTTATTTGTGGTTATTGCAAAGGCCAAACAGACGGGAAATTGTAGACGCTTAAAATCAAAAGTTAAATCTGTTGGATTCATTGGAATATGTAGGATCAAGATAACCTCTGTATACTTTCCTCTTTATATATACTTTCCTCTTTCCTCTTTATACTATACTTTATCCTTATACTCTTCTTTATACTTTCTCTTGATGATTGTTGTCTCAATGATATTATTCATTAGCTTTTTCACATTTAGTCTTGTTCCATTGCACATTCATGGACAGTTAATGTTATGCAGAATGATCACAACTGATCCTACTTTTAATTTTAAAATTGGAGGTGGGAGTCCAGACAATTCTAATGAGTTTAAAAACTCTTTGGGATAGTTGACTATATTATCCTGGTTTATAACTGTTTCAACTGATTTGTATGAAAACAACTCCCCTGGAAGAAACAGACACTCTAGAATGCAGTTCTGACATACCAACATTAGTATTGCTGCTCATCAGTGCGATCAGTACATGACATAGCTCTTTGAAGACTTTGGCAAGGAGTGGAATATCTTTCTACTTAGTAATGCTGTTGTTTGTCAAAAATAAAAGAAGTTGAGATTTAACTGTATTGGAACACCACAGTGAAGCGAAATAATTATTAATTCTTAGATGAGTCGTATTTATTACACATCTGCTTCACTTTTGTACCTATTTTGAAACATGTCCTCAAAATAGGTACGAAAGTGAAGCAGGTGTGTAATAAATACGACTCATCTAAAAATTAATAAATAAAAGAAGTTGTTTGTTTTCCATAAAAGTTTGCGTGTGTTCTTTTATATTTGGTTAATATCCCAGTCCATTATCACTTCAGAGTTATACAAAGTTTTCAAAACCAAAATTAGGCAAATCGGTTCAGCCTGTTCAAATTTTTGTGAGACTAACAAATGTCAATTCATTTATATATATATATATATATATATATATATATATATATAAAAATTCAGAATGAATGTACAGAATACTCACCAAAAAATCAAGATATTTTAGTTGTCATCCAATTATCTTAATCAAAACTGCTACATTCATTTTTTTTTTTTTTTGGAAAATAAAAAATAATGAAAAATTTTGTTTATAAAAGCTTGCATTTGGTTATGATTTCAAATCCAGTCCAGGTGATGGTTTTTAAGTGCGCTTAAGAGTGGTACCCCCATGTCATTAGGGCATATAAAAGAACTCCTGCAGGATGAAATGTCACTCAGTTGCCAGTATCATAAACAAAATTTTTTTTTGAATCACACAGTGATTAAATGTATTCATTTGATACCATCACAAGATGGATTCTTTCATTTAAAGAAAGGCAAAAGACTTTGAAAGACAGCCCTCACTCTGTCTGGCCTCATGTGGCTATGAACGAAAGAGTAAATCAAAGAGTGAGGAAGTTGGTGGAGAAAAATTTACCTATTACCGTTGGAATTCAAAGTATGGAAGACAGTATCAGGGTTGGCAGCATTGACTGTATATTTCATGTACAAAGAATCTATGCACAATGGGTTCCACATTCTCTAACCAATGAAGAGAGCAGGAGAATAGAATGCGCAAGAAAACTGCTGAACATGATAACATATATAAACTGAAGCTTTGGCAGTAAAATAACACAAATATTATGCAAATACTTTGTAACACAACTTCACTTATCCGTTTTTCTAAAATATAAATTATACGGTGAAGTAGAAATATACATTCACTGTAAAATACATATTTTAGAAAAGCAACAGATAGAGGCACTGTTATCTGTTTACACTGTATAGTTGTTTATCAGAGGGGAGTAGAGGTGGACAATATGTCACAAAAATATGTACAGTATTGAAGGCACAAAATGTGCTGCGCTAAGTAGCAGAACAAAATTGACTTATTTAATTCTGACTTGAAAATTCCGATTCCTGCATAAGTTTCACGAATTCTATCTGAAGAGCTACATCTGTGGCAAAGTCGTCTAAAGGATGGATATCAGTTGTTATGTCTCTAGAACTACTGCTGTTATCTCCAGAATCCATAAAGTTGACTAAGGTATTTGCTTCCTCTTCATTACTGATATCCAAACCCACATTGATTACTATCCTTTCTGTTTCTTCCATCAGGACATTTCAACGCTAATATTCTTATTCTGTGAACATAATTTTGATGCACACATTTTTCCAATCCTCTTCAGAGTTGTTTAAACACTGTCTGGTTAGCCCTTTAAGTGCATTTAAAGTCATACAACACACATATTTCTGTACATATTCTGTATATATTCAGTCACCAAACAGCTGAGGATGAGATCGAATGATCTTGAAAACGTTTCAATTATACAACAGCAAGTGAGTGAAGTTCGAGTGTAAACATAGTGACTCATAAATCAAACTCAAATACACATATTTCTTATTAATTAAGTTAATTGGGAGTCGATTAATAACACAAAACAACACTCACAACACATATTTCTGCTATCTTTTGCTTCAAGGTATTCCATATCAGTTCAATGAGGTTTAATTTGCAGTGTTAAGGTAGCAATCTTATAACCTGGTGTTCCAGTACAATGTCTCGCATATTTTTACATTTTTGGAAACTTAAATTCCATTTCCTTTAATATTGTCAACATGTTTTCTGTCCACAATCAAAATTAATTTTCTCATTTACTGCATAGAATAACTTCTTCACTGTTGAAGTTTCTTTTTGCACTTTATAATACTCTAAAAAGTTCTGCGAATGACACTCATTTGAAACCTCTTTTTCTGATTACGTTGTCTTCCTAGAGAAGTAACTCATATACCTGAAATATTGGCTTTTTCAAATTCTTTAAAGATTTGTTTTTTGTGGCTTCACTTTTTCCTATTGCCTTAGCTGTTCTCACCACTACCTTTGCAAGGGAAGAACTACAGTAAATTGCTTTACTTTTCCTCCATGCAGAACTGGAAAACATTCTGAATAATCCTTCTGCTTTGTGAGTTCACAACCATCCGAGGTGAAATTTTTTAAAATTTCCATGTTTGAAAATTATTATTAGAGACACCTACTTTGTGATAGGATGCTACACTGTATTGCATTACTCAAGTGTTGCACCAGAGTTAACAACTTAATACACAGCCTTAGCCAGCCATCACAACACGTTAGTTCCTAGTGCGGCCACACATAAACAAAGCTCAAGCTATTTGTCCTGAGTAGTATATATACATATATACAGTTCTTAATTTATAGGTAGCTATATTAATAGGTGATACTAAATAGAATAAATTTTATTCCTTAATGTTAAGTGAACTATGCAAATGATCTGATGGAACAGTACCAAAAGCATATACAAATTTATTCCAAACATTTGGTTGGAAAGGAAGCAGAACTAACAACTCTTTTGGATATCTAAATTTAGAATAGAAATGCATAAGAAATAGAAAGTAAATTAATGCCAGAAGTAATTATTCATATGATGCTTGGTCAATGAAGCTCAACTTGACCCATTGCTTATTCATCCTCATGACAGTTTAACTGATATGAAATAGCCAACCATATTTATAATCATACATATAGTATTTGCTGTTGACTTGAATCATTTAGCTGTGCTGTTTTGATGGATGTGGTTCTTAAACCATCAAGAAAGTATTGATACACTCTGATTCAGTGGTTGACAACAAAAGGTTCTCCCCCAAATGAAACACATTGGCCTATGAATGCTCTATATCGTTTGTACTTTGTGGAGATCATACAGGAGGCTTAAATAAGAAATTATGAGTGGTCAAGAGCCTCTCACTGTAAAATTCTAACATGTGACTTTGTGACTTTCGTTTGTTGGATCTCTCAAATTCCCAAAGAGGAAATGCTTTCACAAGAATTATGAATCTGTGGTGTAGAACTTTGGATATTTGGTGAAGCAGTGGGATGCATGTATAACCAGGTATCAGGTTATTTCCTTTTCTAAAACAATAATAAGTTTTATTCCTTAAATATTGCTATTTCCGCTCTTAGATTTTTTAGGATTCACGCCAGGTAATTATTTGAGATAACTTATATTTTGGAAACATGAATAATGATGCCATGAAAAATTTATTTTGTACCCTGCTTACATTTATGTCTATAATACCACTAATTTATATAACAATTATTTGTGGTTGGTTTATTGACACTCGTCACTTACTTTTTCATATATTTATGAGAGACTAGTTTCAAAGGCCCTGGCCTCCATTTTCAATCTCTTTCCAACTGGCATATGTTGTTGTCTGCTCTCTCTGGTTGAAAAGAGTTGGAAAGTTGGAAAGAGATTGAAAATGGAGGCCAGGGCCTTTGAAACTAGTCTCTCATAAATATATGAAAAAGTAAGTGACGAGTGTCAATAAACCAACCATAAATAATTGTTATATTAATTTTGACGTCACTGTTACTAAATTCCTCCAAACACACACCACTAATTTAGTTTGTACTAATAAATAAGCTTGGACTTGTTCTGATTATTATACTGATAGCTTTGTCCTTGTAATACATAGCTGTCATAACAATGTAAATGTATTGTAAAATGATGAAATGCTCCATGAAAGAGGATATGAAGCAGCCTGCTATGATTACAGATATCTGAGAATATGTGAGCTATGAAAGGAAATTATTATGCTGCAAAGTTGGTTTTAAAATTCCATTTGATAGTCCTTTAAATCTAATCTTAATGACAAAGATGAAATGAAAAAAAGTATGTAAATGTAGATTTTCTTCTTTTTCTAATTTTTTGTAATTTACGTCCTCCAATGTTAAGTCATATCGGAGAATGAATGGAATGGGTGAAATGATGCTCAAATGAGCCCAGGGTCCATTGAGCTTAGAGTTACCTGACATTCATCTTTCAGGATAAGGGAAAACCCTGGTAAAAACCTTATCCAGGTTACTCACCCTGACCAAGATTCCAACTCTGGACCTCTTGAACATGAGGCAGACAAGTTACCATCTACGCTACCGAGGCGGGCTCTTTCTAATCTGATATATATAAAAATTCTTTCTTTCTCCTGTTTCTTAATATTTGCATTGCAAGTAATAATGATAAAAGTGAAATATGTATATGGTTATGCATAACCATAATCATTTTAACGGTGTTAAGCTGTTCATTCACCAAAGTTATGTGCAAACTTTTAATGTAGATGTAAATGGATTAAGCATACCACTTGCCAGATTGGGCCTTTCAGAAGCATGAGGGTAGTATAAGTAAGCAGTCCTTTATGCCAATTTTTTCTCTCTCTCTTTCTCTTTTACATTTACCTCGATGTTTGTTTGTCTATTCTGATCCTGTCTTTACTAGGTGTTTGATGAATACAGTCTGATCCGTAAACACATTCGAGTATTCCACAGTGACAGGAAGCATACTTGTTCATACTGTTCGAAGCTGTTTCCTACTCTCGACAAACTCAGAATGCATATGCTCAGGTAATTCCACAGTCTTTCATAATTTCAGCTTTAATTGCTTGTGGTAGGAAGCAATAGCATGGAAGGGAAAATAATTTAATCTGCTTCTCTGTTTAAAAAAAAAAAAAAAAAAAAAAAAAAAAAGAGCATAAAATTTGTAAAGCCATCTGTGAAGGAAGAAAATCTTGTGCACCTTCCTTGTATTTTGGTTAATCATTATCATCAGAATATAATACACTTATTTTCATGGTTTTGCTAAAGTAATCCAGTGTTAACAGTAATAACAGGTACCTAAAAAATGAAGCTAGCTACAGTGAAGCAACAAATACTACACAAAAATAACTATTTGTAACAGTAACTTCACTTATCTTAAAAGAAAATGATGTAAATTTTTCTTATTAATTGCTGAATTCGATTTCGTAAACTCTTGTTTACATCTTCAGTCTCAAAAAACTGCATTGTCAGTGCCACAATCACTAGAGGTCAGTACATTTTTGCCAGTATTACCAAAATCTGAAAAGGAAATAAACTTAAAAACAGAATCGTCTGTCGGTATTTCAAAATTCATTACATGATGTTTATTTTTAAAATTGATATTTTTTCCCAAACCAATAAAAATATCCGACAATTTAATTGTTTTAATAATTTAACTTCTGGATCCATTTAATGGTTAAATGACAAAAATGATCTCTACGGTCGATTTGCCAGGCTGTTTATATTTCATATTACGAAAATGTTCTTTCGTTCTGGTTTTCAAATTACATTTAGTCTTTCCAATATAAACCTGATCACAACCTAAACAATTAAATTGACAAATACCAGATTTTTTTATCGTTAGGAATTGTATCTTTTTTAGAGAAATGTAGTAAATTTTTAATACTGTATTTAGTTTGAGGAACTAAAGTTATACCAAACTCTTAAAAAAAAATTGAAAAAAATTACTTAAATGGAAATATAATTTTAAAAAAAAATATAAAAATTATAAATAGTAAATAAGTAAAAATAATAATAAATAATAATAAAAATAAATAAAATTATAAATTAAATTATAAAAAATATTTCAAAAAATTAAATATTTAAAAAAAAAATACAGTATTAAAATTTTACTACATGTCTAAGAATGATAAAATTCCTAACAATGAAAAATCTGGTATTTATCAATTTAATTGTTTAGATTGTGATCAGGTTTATATTGGAAAGACTAAACGTAATTTGGAAACCAGAACGAAAGAACATTTTCGTAACATTAAGTATAAACAGTCTGATAAATCGGCCATAGAGAATAGTTTTGGTCATTTAACCATGAAATAAATTCAGAAGTTAAATTATTAAAACAATTAAATGGTCCAATAGATTTAATGATTTGGAAAAGAATATTTATTTTAAAAAATAAACATTGCGTAATGAATTTTGAAATACTTAGTCAATTCTGTTGTTAAGCTTATTTCCTATTCAGGATTTGGTAATACTGGCAAAAACGTAGTGACCTCTAGTGATGGTGGCATTGACAATGCATTTGTTTGTGACTGAAGATGTAAACAAGATTTTATGAAATCGATCTCAGCAATTAATAGGAAAAATTTACATAAATTTATTTTAGATAAGTGAAGTTACTGTTACAAATAGTTATATTTGTGTAGTAATAATAAGTTTTCCATTTTTTCTCTTCTAAAAATAATGAGATTGCTCATCTCATTAAAACTAACAAATTCATAATTAAATTGCTAAATTCTAACATCAATTTCTTAAGGATTATGTAAAATTATTTCAATTTTTCCCTACCATGTTTTGCATCTACTAGTATGCATTAGATGCTGATGAACAATAAAGATTGTTCAAGACGAAGTTAGTAGTAGGGAGAATATAAGGTAAGTATGTATATATGTATTTCTTACTACAAATTTATCTAGTTTTCAAGAGATTAATGAAGGCAACATCTAGAAACTGCTTAAATACAAGATTATTAAACTTTTTTTTAAGGCAAGCAATAGAACTAAAGCACCTAAAACAAAATAATCTATCTTAATCTCCAACAAAATGGAGTCTGTGTTACTCCTTAAAAGTGCATTTTCAGAAGTAATATTTTTCTATATAGAATAAAAAGAAGTATTTCAGAAAGTGGAGTGCCATTGTTACTAAAATTAGGCAAGTGAGTCAACCTTGTATATACTTTTCTCCACTTACAAGTTTTTTATGAAGACTAGTTTCTGGGGACTTCTCCCCTATCGTCAGCTCTGTGGTAGACTGATGATGCATCCGGTGTCTGCATCTGGCTTGGTGTTGTGCTGCCATCTAACGTCCTGGTAAGTTTGATGACGTCATCTACCGCTGGAATTTCAAAATTCATCAAGAGGTCCTGTTTTTTCGTAATAAATATGTTTTCCCAAATCTGTAGTTCCAGAGGTTTCTTTGCCTGTTTGATCAGTTCTATTTCTTGTTTTATGTTGTGATTCTCAGACCAAAAGTGATGTGCTACGGCCGACTTGTCCATTTGTTTGAATTTAATATTTCTGAAGTGTTCTTTCATTCTTGTTCCTAGATTCATTTTGGTCTTACAAGACAAGATATACATTGGTAAGACCAAAAGGAATCTAGGAACAAGAATGAAAGAACGCTTCAGAAATATTAAATTCAAACAAATGGACAAGTCGGCCGTAGCACATCACTTTTGGTCTGAGAATCACAACATAAAACAAGAAATAGAATTGATCAAACAGGCAAAGAAACCTCTGGAACTACAGATTTGGGAAAACATATTTATTACGAAAAAACAGGACCTCTTGATGAATTTTGAAATTCCCGCGGTAGATGACGTCATCAAACTTACCAGGACGTTAGATGGCAGCACAACACCAAGCCAGATGCAGACACCGGATGCATCATCAGTCTACCACAGAGCTGACGATAGGGGAGAAGTCCCCAGAAACTAGTCTTCATAAAAAACTTGTAAGTGGAGAAAAGTATATACAAGGTTGACTCACTTGCCTAATTTTAGTAATATTTTTCTATCTTATAAAATGTTAAAAAAATTCTTAGTGTGTATCAAATTACCAGCTACAAATAGATTTTTCAAGTGTATCAAGTACTTATCATCTTACTGTTTTTAAATATATATATGAAGTAACTATGCATTCATATCCATACTATAACATGGAGTAACTTTGGCTCATTTGAGATAAAAGGGGTCTGTTTCAAGTTTTTCATTCATTTGTTCCAACACCACAAACTTATAAAGTAAATTACACAATTATTTTAGTTAATTGATGGAAATCAATCATTTCTCCACACTAGCCGTTTATAGGCTAAGATATTTGATGGGTAGAGTCAACATGAAAAATTCAATGCCATGACCAGGATTTGAACCACGGATCTCCTGGTTTCTGTCCAGTCGCTCTTAACCTTTGAGCTACCATGGCCAACGCACCGGTGTATCTCGGATGCGAGAGGCCCTAGTGGTCTACCGGGGAAATATATGAGTCAACTGGAGAATTTAATGTCAGGATGGTGCGTTGGCCATGGTAGCTCAAAGGTTAAGAGCTACTGGACGGAAACCAGGAGATCCGTGGTTCAAATCCCGGTCATGGCATTGAATTTTTCATGTTGACTCTACCCATTAAATTACACAAATATAAATAATTGTAACAAAAAACTTCACTTATCTTAAGAAAAAAAAAATGGTGTTAATTCTTCTTTCTAATGGATATCGATTTCACAAACAGATTGCTTGCATCGTCAGTCCATCAATAAACTCAGGCATAATTTGGTCAGTAATTCCAGTGGCTCAGTCATGCCATGTTATGCTGTGGATTGAATATCTGTCAGTCACACATTGGATAGCTCAGAACGAATACATTCAATCGTGTTGTTGATAAATTAGGGAGGTATTTGATTTAAAAATAATTACTTAAACCACAACTTAATGGAAAGGTAACCTGCCTTGCATTCATTTGTGTTTAGCACATAAATAACCTTGTTCAAAACATTTTATGAATTCCTTATAATAGGATCTTGAACACTATGCAGAAAATGTTAAAAACGGGCTATAAATCACTAAACTTTTATTTAGTATAGTGTTTGCTCAAATGTGTTCGTAAAAGTAAATGTTTTTGTTCAAATAAGAAACCTTACGGTGCTTTACTTCTAATATCTATTTTTAATGTAACTAAACAATTTAAAGCCATTAATGTTTTAATGTACGAAGTCCTCAGTACTGAGTTAAGAATGGATTACACATAGCTATAGTTGCTGTACAACTTTGAACACAGTACCAAAGTGGTTTGCAAGATGCAATTTTCCATAAGGGCAAATATTATATCAGCAATGCAGTGAGAGAAAGTTGTAAAAAGCAGTGCTTTTGTATCACCTACCCAAAACAAATGCTTTATCATGCTGCCTTTCTTGTTACTCATGTATTGTGACAGTGACAGCTTTTCTGACATTTTGTTAGTAAATAGTTTTCTTCAGTTGAGCAACATGTAGCTACCTCTAAAAAGCTTCAGGTGTATGTTGGAAGCGCATAGAAATGGAAGAAAACCATGTTTATTTTACAGCAACAATTCCAAATGTTCCAAATCACCATTAAAAAAACAGTCAAGTACATCCATAGCATCACAATATTCTTGGTTCACTGTAATGTTCCTGATCTAAGGTTTTTAATATCAGATTGTGTTTGTTTCATTTACAGTAATACTGGAGTGTGATGCTCCCTCCTTTCTTTGGTCCCTACCACCATGCACATGTGAATCTGTTACCTGCTATTAACATTACATGTGTTACAGCTTAAATGTATGCAAATAATTCTATTACAGTCTTTTTACTCATATTTAAGAAATTCAATCCAACATGGCCATAATCATATTGAAGCTAATGACTATATGTTCCATAATAGCACTTTGGATAAATTGGGCCACGCCGTGGCTCAGTGGTTAGACCGCTTGGCTCTAACCAAGGCGGCCCGGGTTCGATCCCAGGTGACCGCAAAGTGAGATTTGTGGTGGACAACACGGCGCTGGGGCGGGTTTTCTCCAGGATCTCCGGTTTCCCCCGCCATCTCATTCCAGCGGTGCTCCATCTTCATCTCATGTATCATCAGTGTCATTGCCTGCGGTGCCGTATGTAGTAAAAGCGGGCGTTAAACACTATACATTTCATTTCATTTGGATAAATTGTTTTTCACTTTTGTATCCTAAGAGTTCAATGGCAAATTTAACAGATTTCTAGTTGCTTTTGGTCTTTGTTTGAATTTGAAAGCAGTAGAGCAGGAGCAGTTCCAAGGACTTAGCATCATCATAGTGTTGCTATTTGCTAATGTTCTGGATCTTAGACTTTATCCATTTCTCCATTTGGCATCCCAATAATATGATGTTAGTTGTGTGTAAGGACCTCGTTCTATTTTTGGAATTCAATTATGGACAAAGATGATGTATTACTATAACAAACATCATCATACTTATAACCTTCTTCTTCTTCTTCTTCTTCTTCTTCTTCTTCTTCTTCTTCTTCTTCTTCTTCTTCTTCTTCTTCTTCTTCTTCTTCTTCTTCTTCTTCTTCTTCTTCTTCTTCTTCTTCTTCTTCTTCTTCTTCTTCTTCTTCTTCTTCTTCTTCTTCTTCTTCTTCTTCTTCTTCTTCTTCTTCTTCTTCTTCTTCTTCTTCTTCTTCTTCTTCTTCTTCTTCTTCTTCTTCTTCTTCTTCTTCTTCTTCTTCTTCTTCTTCTTCTTCTTCTTCTTCTTCTTCTTCTTCTTCTTCTTCTTCTTCTTCTTCAACTTCCCTAATTGTACCACTATCGTGGTTTATATACATATTACATAAATACAGCAGTTGTTTCTTGCAGTTTATGAAGCTATTTAATATACTTAGATATAAATACACACATATAAAAGTACATTTGTAAATGTGGAAAAATTAGAACAATTAATATTTACAATTTGTTACAGTTTTCTATAAGTTCATATAGTGTGTAAAAACAATGCTGTAGTAAAAACTTTTTAAGTTTAAATTTAAAATGTTTGGCATTATTTTTTCAGAATGTAAGAGGTAATTTATTATAAATAATTAGTCCAGGGTATACAAAGCTGGCCTCAAAAAGTTTAGATCTGTGTGTCTGCCTGACTAGATTATTTTTGTTGCACGTATTTTGTGAATGTACCTGGGATACCGTGTTAAACTGACTTAAGTTAGTTTTTATATACTTGAGCAGTTCAAACACATATACACAGAGCAATGGTAGAATCTGTATCTCCTAGAAGTATTGCCTGCAACTGGTTCTAGAATTTATATTTACAATTAAACGAATGGCTCTTTTCTGTATGGTAAATATTGCTTTTGCTGAGCTTGAATTACCCCATAATAGTATACCATATAGAAGGAGCGAGTGAGAATGAGAGTAATAAAAAGTTTGCAAAACCTGTGTGTTTACTGCTTCTCTGATTTGTCTTAGTATAAAACATACTTTACTGAGCTTTTTTGATAAGATCTGAATATGTGAATTCCATTTTAAGTTATGGTTCAGTGTTATGCCTAAAAATATTGCCTCTGATTGTAAAGATATGTTCTTTTTATCAACATTGACTACTGGGACCTTGTCATTATTGTTTTGAAGATGCCAAAAGTACAAAGAAACAGTTTTTTCTTTGTTAATTAATAAGCTTTTGTTTAGAAACCAATCAGTAATATGTTTATTGATGTTTTGTTCCTCTAGTCTTGTCCTTCTGTTGGTATACTGGTATCATCTGCATATAATGTGATTTGTGCTCCACTGATAATAGAGCCTAGGTCATTTACATATATTAGGAAGAGAAGTGGCCCAAAAATCGATCCTTGTGGAGCGAACCAGATTTTTCTGAGAGTAGACCGCTTTACTCTGCATTTGGCAGCATTTAGGTGAATAATTTCTACCATTTGTTCTCTACCTTCCAAGTAGAAGTCAAATCAGTCTAGCGCTATTCCACAAACACCTATTGTGTGAAGTTTTTTTAATAAAAGACTGTGCTCTACTAGGTCAAAAGCCTTTGATAGATCCAGAAATACACCTACACTTGGTTCCCGGCTCTCTACTGCATCATATACTGTTTTAAGGAATTGATTTATTGCTGTCTGTATCGATCAACCTTTATAGAAACCATGTTGACTCTCCGAGATAATATTGTACTTGTTCAAATAGGAAGATAAACGGCTATGCACAACTTTTTGTAATATTTTGGAAAATCCCGAAAGCAGCGATATTAGTCTGTAGTTAATTTCTTGTCTGGAGCCTTTTTTAAAAATGGGTTATTTTTGCTAATTTTAAGTTCTTTGAAAACTTACCAAGAGAGAGAGACAAATTTGCAATATGGCATAGTGGAGAAACTATTAAGCTGTTGCACTTTTTAATAATGTAATCTGGTATGCCAGTGTTTCTCAAACTCTTCTGCCTCAAGGACCCCCTTATCATCTAACAACTTGTTTGCGGAACCCCATAGTTTGGCAACTCAATTTATATGAACAAGTCGACTTTTGGTTGAATTTTATAATCGGAATTTAAATAATTACTGTATGTACAATTTAAGATATTTTCTTGTATATTTAGTTTTAAATTTAATTAATGATAAATTTAAAAATTAACATTAAACTAAATAAATAAACTTGTGTATAAAATGTATTTTAAATAAAAATATATATATTTTTAAATTGTACTTCCTCCCCCCCCCCCCCCCCAACTTTGAAGCAAATTTTATACAAGTTTGCCTAACTAGGTTGTTATTTAACTTTAGCTTTATATCAGTAAACATTTGAAATATCACACTCTTTGGATTACCCAAGGATTAATAAAATTAGGCACATGTTATAAAAATGAATTTATTTTTCATCTGAAGAAACCATTTTTATACATATAAAAAAGTTATTCATAATGTTCTGAATCCACCATTTGACCGTTTCAACAAAGTTAGTATTGGGTTACTAAAAAAATCAGTTTGTGGAAAAAGCTTTGAACTTTGTCATTGGAATGTATTAATGTGAACAATACAACTGCTTTTTGATTGAATAAGCTCAGTTATGTTGGATTTAATGGTGGTGGTTTTTACTCTAAGTTAGTTTCTACATTGTCAAGTCTGTTTCTCTTCAATGGTTTGATGTTGCACAATGCAAATGTTTGCTCGCACAGATATGTGGTAGGGAAGGACACAATATACTTAAATGCTTTGGTAGCCAGTTCATTAAATTCACTCTGTGCCAGAAACAAAAATTTTGCAAGTTCATTTTTCTGGTATACAACCTTCCATCCTTGGTTGTTAATTAACTCTATTAGTTGGTCCTGTTCTTTTTCCGAAAGGCTATCAATGCTGCCTATGTCTTTTTTTCTGGAAAGGATGCTTTATCCACTCATTCTGACCATCTGCCGGTGCTGGAAAGTACTTCCTCAAAGTTTATGATAGGCCATTCAGGTGTTCTACTATGGCTTTTCAATATTTTTAGGCAAAGTTTCTTCTGATGAAGTCAGAAATTGTTCCAAAATAGAAAAGGAGCCTAAGGATTTCTTTTCTACTTGACCTTTCCACAAATGAAGTTTTCCTGTCATTGCTTCAATTTTCTCATGAACTGTGAAAACATCTGGATTTGGTCCTTGCAATTTTCGGTTTAGTTCATTTAGTGTGAGAAGATACTAACCAGATATGCCACTTTGCACCCATTCAAAGGCACACAGCTGTTTGCCGAGGGGAAACTTCTCATGCTTGCTGTCTACAAAAAATAGCCTCACTTCATCACGTAATCAAAAAATCGCAAAAGAACATTTCCATATGAGAGCTAGCGAATGTCTCTGTGCAAGAACAGTTGTTTATGTTCGCTTCCCATTTCTTCACATAGTTTCTTGAATATCCGTGACTTAAGAGGACAGGCTTTAATGTAGTTCACAATTTTAACCAACTCTTCTAATGTTTCCTTCAACTCTGCTGGAATTCTTTTTGCAGCCAACGCATCTCTATATATCGAGCAATGAGTCCACTTAATCTCAGGGTTGACAGCTTGAAATCGAGCTTTCATTCCAGAGTTGTGACCAGACATCGTTTCGTCTCTGTTGGTACTTACGCCTGCACAAGCTTGCAATACTCAATACCTTGTACAAAATTGAATCGAGAATATATTGACACATTGCTTCACTCACACTGTTTATTCACAGGACATGTTTCAAGAGCTCTTGCTCCTATCCTCAGCTGATACTCGACTAGTGCAAGTTGTAGTGGTTTCTTCCTTCTCCTTATTGTCAATAGATGGCGTGATGTACTTGTCAAAGATGTCCGGTGGTGGAGTTTAAAAATTCATGACTCTATGACGATTTTTGTTAATGAAGATTTTTTCCCATACAGAAAGGTCTATGGGGTGATTAATGTATTTTATTAACTCCACCACCGGACATCTTTGACAAGTACATCACGCCATCTATTGACAATACGGAGAAAGAAGAAACCACTACAACTTGCACTAGTCGAGTATCAGCTGAGGATAGGAGCAAGAGCTCTTGAAACATGTCCTGTGAATAAACAGTGTGAGTGAAGCAATGTGTCAATATATTCTCGATTCAATTTTGTACTAGTTTGTGCTTCACTGTCCCTACGCTTCTTTCAAGTTTATACTTTGACTCAATACCTTGCTCTGAAATAAATCCATCAAGTGTCTTAAAGACATCCTCAGCAGTGTTATGCAAGAACTTACCTACAAAACAATAGGTCTTCAACAAGCTCTTTCTCGTGTTCCTACTTCATAGGAAGCTAGTGTAGCTTTTTCACTACTGGTTCCAGTAGACATTTTTTTTCTTTCTATTCTAGATTTACTCATTTTCATTTCTTTACTTTTTATTTTAAAATAATCAAGTGTCTTACCAATGCAATATGGATGTTTCATCTCTAAATGTCTTCGCAGCTTAGCAGGCTTCATTGCGTCATTGGACAACACATCATAACACAAAACACATGGAGGTGTTTGGTTCATCTTCAGTTCCAGATTGAACAAATCTGGAAACTTAAATGTTCTTCGCTGTATTTTCACCATTTTACTTTTTGCAGATTGGCAGAACAGCAACTAGTAAAACTAGTAGGCTCACTACTATAACTTGCCTCCTTACGTTTAATTGAGCCAGTCTGTAACCAAAGATTCATGTTGAACAACACAAATAAATTCTCACGACTCACAATTACAAACTGTCTGGTCAGTCAAACACTATCATCACTGGCTTCAAATCAGCAAGAATGACTGGTTTGTTGTGTGTGTATACGTGCAGCTAGTGCCAGTGACAGTGTTGAATAAGACCTGCACGCGCAAGCTTGGCTGGCTTCACCCACACCACAACTAACCGCAAACGTTCATATGGTTGCGTCGCTGCTATTATAATGCTGCACTATACACTCCCAACTGTTACGTTGATTGCACCTCTCAGCTGCATTACTTCGTTAGGACATAGCTGCATAAAAATGTTAAGGAAAATGAATGTAACTCAGCACCGAGCAGATAAGTGACTCAGTAAATACAATTCTATGTTTTCTATAGTTTTAATTCAACATTATAATTTGACTTAAGGGACACCCATGCGGACCCCCTGACATACCCCTGTGGACCCCTGGGGGTCCACAGACCACACTTTGAGAAACACTGTGGTATGCCATTTCATCCTCTGTCACTGGAGCTAAAAAGATAATGTTTAATTGTGTTTGTGCTGAAGGTTGCCTACTATAATCTACATCCTTATGCGTTAAATTTTTAGCAATGCTACTGTAGTAATCATTAAATAGATTGGCTATAGTAGGTATATGGATCATCCTCTGCTTTACCAGTATTTAACACCTTAAAATTCTCAATATTAGAATTTGGTACTTAAGTTTCAGAGTTTATTACTTGCCACATAGCTTTGGATTTATTTGTTGCACTTGTAATGTAGAAATCATATAATTTCCTTTTTGCTGCTTTTATTATTTGGTAGTAAACTGTTCTGTACTTTGTACAATATTGTGACTTTGTGGGTTCGTGAAATGAAAAGTCCAATTTCACCACTCAAAAATGTTCTTTATTTCCACCGACTTACAGTTAAACACTTGCCAATTACATAAAATTACGTAATGCACACAATTACGATTCACCAGTTCGTCCGTTACAATTGCACTCGTAATTACGTACGGTCTTCTCACTAGCACTGCGTCCTTACACCAAGAACTGACTGACTCACTGTCTCTCTGAAACCCTTTTTTATAGGAATGTCACTGTTTTTCTAGAAGTCTCTGGTTTCCAAAGGAAGGTTCCAGATGGCCGTGGAAGAGAGGGAAGGGGCCGGCAGCGCAAGCGACACTTCTTCCAACCTTCCCCCTCAGTTAGTGACAGAGACTGATGAGTGGGCGTGCCCCAGCTGTCTCGGGGTCCTTCCAGCGGTCGCCGGTCATCCCTTTCCCTAATTGGGTGACACTGCTCCCTCCTCAAAGCTGGTCGTCCCGAACAGCACCATTGTAGCAGGCTAGACGATCCAGGTGTACCACCAACATCTTCCCTCGGGGAACCTTCTGGATGCGGTAGACCACGTCGTTAATCCTCTTCACCACCCAGTACGGTCCTTGCCATGGCTGCTGGAGCTTCGGGCAGCGTCCCTTGGTCCGGGTAGGACGGTACAACCAGACCAGGTCACCTTGCTAGAACCCTTGGCTGTTGGCTTGCCTGTCATACCTGGTCTTCATGCGGTCGCTCGCCTTCTGGATGTTCTGGCGAGCCATCTCGTGCATGTCGTGGAGATGGTCCACCAAGTTCTCCACGTACTCGGTCGCTGGCTGTTTCGCTTCCGGAGGGCTTCCAAAAGCCAGGTCACAAGGGAGGCGTAACTCTCGGCCGAACATTAAGCTGGCTGGCGTCATCCCAGTTGTGTCGTGTGTAGACAAGCGATAGGCCAGCAAGAACAGTGGCACCTTGACGTCCCAGTCTCGCTGATGGCTGGCAACGACTTTCCTCAGGTGTTCCTCTAAGGTCTTGATGTACCTTTCGACCATGCCATCCGATTGGGGATGTAGAGGCGTAGTGCGAGTCTTGTTCACCCCAAGCCTTTGTAGTGCCTCCTTCATTAGGTTGGACTCAAAGTTGGTTCCCTGGTCACTGTGTAGCTCTAACGGCACCCCAAATCGACAGAACACTTGCTCCACGAGGCAGTCTGTGATTGTCTTTGCCTCTTGGTTTGGGATGGCATACACCTCCGGCCACTTGGTGAAATAGTCCACGACCACCATCAGGTACTTGTTGCCTCGGTCGGAAACTGGGAACGGTCCAGCAATGTCAACGGCGATCCGTTCGAATGGCGCTCCGACGTTGTACTGCTGCATGCGACCCCGGCTCCTAGTCTGGGGGCCACGACTCGCCGCGCACACGTGACACTGACGGCACCATCTCTCAGCATCTGCTCGGAGTCTCAGCCAGTAGTAGCGCTGCCGTAGTTTGTCAATCGTTCGGTTCGCTCCCAGGTGTCCTCCCGAAGTACCGGCGTGCACTTCCTCCAGGACTTCCGGGACCTTACTCCGGGGAAGTACCAACTGCTCTCTCTGCGTCTTCCCATCGGGTGATTCCCATACCCGGAACAGCACGCCCTCTCTGGTCTTCAACGAGTCCCATTGGGCCCAGTACGACTTGTAGGTGGCGCTCCTCGGTGCGATGTCCTCCCAGGTTGGTCTCATCCCTGCCTCCACTTCCCTCAAGAGTGGTCCCAAGTCTGCGTCCGCCAGCTGCTCCCTCCTCAGGCCTGCGCTATCCCAGCCTTCAGCAGGCACTGCCACAACTACTCGGACTGCTGCGGCACGCTCCTTCTCTTCCACTCTTGTGCACTGGCCGCACTCTTCTGGACAGGGTCTTCGGGACATGGCGTCTGCGTTACCGTGGCTCTTCCCTCTACGATGTTCCGAGGTGAAGTCGTACTCCTGCAGCCTCTGGACCCAACGTGCTGTCTGGCCTTCCAGGTTCTTAAAGGTCAATAGCCAGGTTAGGGTGGAATGGTCAGTCCTCAGGTGGAATGGCTGACCGTACAGGTACTTGTGGAAGTGCTCCAATGTCTTTACTACCGCCAGTAACTCCCGTCGGGTGACGCAGTAGTTCTTCTCTGCCTTGGATAGCGTCTTGCTGTAATAGGCTATCACCCGCTCATGGCCGTCCTGGATCTGCGACAGGACACCTCCAATGCAATGGTCGCTGGCGTCGGTGTCCACAATGAAGGCGCCACCCGGTTGTGGGAAACCCAAAATTGGAGCACTGCACAGGGTCTCCTTTAGGTGCTGGAAAGCGTTTTCGGCGTCCTCTGTCCACACATAAGGCCGGTGTTCCTCCGTCAGGCGGGTGAGGGGTTTTGCGATGTTGGAGAACCCCTTTATGAAGCGGCAGTAATAACTGCACAGCCCCAGGAAACTGCGCAACTCTTTCCTATCCTTTGGGCGAGGCCAATCTCTCACAGCCTGTGTCTTCTCCGGGTCTGTGGCCACTCCGGTTGCCGAGACTATGTGGCCCAAGTAGTTAACTTCCTTGCGGAAGAGCTGGCACTTCTTCGCGTTCAGCTTCAAGTTGGTCGCTTGCAGTCTCTGTAGCACCTTACTCAGGTTCTCGAGGTGATCTTCAAAGGTCTTCCCGACGATGATGATGTCGTCCAGGTATAGCAGGCAGGCATCGTAAGTCAGCCCTCTCATCACTGACTCCATAAGGTGCTGGAAGGTAGCTGGTGCGTTGCAGAGGCCAAAGGGCATAACCGTGAACTGCCAGAGCCCTTGGCCCGTCGAGAATGCAGTCTTCTCCTTGTCTCTCGGGTCTAGAGCTACCTGCCAGTAGCCCGACTTCAGGTCCAGGGTCGAGAACCACTGTGCACCAGCTAGCGTGTCCAGGGTGTCGTCAATCCGGGGTAAGGGAAAACAGTCCTTCCGGGTGACGGCGTTCAACTTTCTGTAGTCTACGCAGAAGCGCAGCTCGCCGTTCTCCTTTGTCACCAAGACTACAGGGGAACACCAAGGGCTGTCAGACTCTTCAATCACTCCCCTGGATCTCATGTCCTCCAGCATGTCTCGTACCGCCCCTTGCTTCGCCAGCGGAACGCGTCTATGTGGTTGCCGAATAGGCCGGGCGTCCCCGGTGTCGATGCGGTGAAGCACTTTGTCCGTGCGGCCGTAGTCACTATCACCTTGGCTGAAGACGCGCTGATACCGCCTTAGCAGTTGTCGAACCTTCTCCAGCTGTTCTGTGGTCAGGTGGTCGGCCGCCCTCTCCACCAAGCCTTCTAGCCGGGGCCCCAGGTGTTGCTTCGGCGCCGGCTCCTGTGTCTCGTCGATAGCTGTTACGCTCACCACGGGCTCGCACATTCCCAACTCCGTCCCGGCCTGGACGTCGTGATCGGCGTCCGTAGGATTTAGCAGTCTCACGGGCACCTCCTCTCGGCACGGCAGCAATGCCCTGGCTACACACAGTCCGTTTACAGGCGTCTTCTGGTCCAGCATCATGTTCCTGGTTCTCTGGCCCTCCAGTCGCGCCGTCACCACCACCTCGCTCCTCGCGGGGACAACCACGTCTTCGTCCAAGACGACCCTGCAAATTCCAAGGCGCTCTTCAGGTTGACGGAGTATAACCTCTTCTCCGTTAAGCCGCAGGACCTTCTTGCCGACGTCGACCGTCGCCTCGTGGCTCCTGAGGGCATCCAGTCCCAGAATCACCTCCTCAGCCACCTTCGCGACGAACACCCACAGACGCACGGCACTCCGTCCCAAGTTCAGCTCCAGCAGGGCCTCCCTCTCCACAGGCAAGGTGTCGCCCGATGCCGTGACAAGCTGGTATGGCCGGCTTGGCTTCCTTGTCGGCAAACCCTTCGCCACGTCAGGTCTGATGATGGTCACGGCCGCCCCGGTGTCCACCAGCACGCGGCACGGCTTTCCTCTTATCCAACCGTCCGCGATGAGGCTGTCATCCATACGTCGGCTGACGGCGCGCAGTGTCACTCGAGGGGATGGTGGTGATGGCGTCGACGTGCCCCTCTCCACGACGGCCCTTACTCGTTTTCCGGCTGCTCTTCCTGGTGTGGGCAGTCTCTCTGCAGGTGTCCGGGCTGTCCACACCCCCAACACAGGCCACTAGGTGTCCGCCGGCGTCCCTCAGCTGGTCTTCTGTCTCCGGCGTAGCGGACACTCCTCGTTCTCGACGTCGGGATGGATGTTATTTTGGCCGCCTCCATCCTTAATGCCGCTGTCAGCGCCTCGTGGATGGTTTTATATTCCCCGAGCATTAGGCGCTGACGAATCTCTGTGTCCCGTACCCCGTCGACAAAATTGTAGGCGGCTTCCCGGGATACGAACTCCAGTGGCAGGTCAACCAAGGCCTTGCTAGCCAGCTGCTCGATCGCAATGGCGAACTCCTGCAGCGTCTCCCCCGGCTGCTGTGACCTTGCCTTTAGCTGGCTGCGGTATGCTGCGGCTAAGCGGTGGTTCCCGAAGCGATCCTCCAGGGCTTCCCAGATGTCCTTGGGCGCCGCCGTCGTCTGCACCGCGTTTAGGACTTCCGCGGCTCTTCCCTGGAGGCTGGCTATTAACTGTGTGGCCTCCTCCTCCAGTGACCATCCGTTGTGCCTGGCCACTGTGTCGAACTGGCGGCGGAAGACCTCAAACGTTGACGCGCCGTCATACTTGGGAGGTTTGACGCGCGCAGATGTTGTGTCGCGTCCCGGCGAGTCGGCCTTCAAATCCTTCAGCTTCCTGCCGACGACGTCCTCCACCATGGCGTTCAGGGACTTCACGCTGCCGTCGGCTTTCCCTTCCAGGTCGTTAACGCGGCTCGCTAGGTCCTCGACGCGCTCGTCCACTTGGCCCATCGGCTTGCCCAGCTCCGTCACGTCATCCCTCACGCCGGCCAACTGTTCTTCAAATTTGGCGGCGAGAGCCTCGTTCGCCACCTTCATTTCCGTGGTCAGTTCGGCCATCTTTGAGGTCATTGTCGTGGCCAAGTTGCTGTTAGCCATTTCCGTCTTCGCTGTTAATTCGGCCTTCATTTCTTCCATCTTCCCGGTGATGCTGTCGTTTGCCGCTTCTGTTTTTGCAGCGAGGTTTTCATTTGCCGTCTTCATTTCTGTCAGTTCCGCCTTCATTTCCATCATCTTCTCCAAAATTTTCTCCAATGCCGCGTCCATGGTTGTAATGCTCGGTGATGTTATCTTCCCGCTTCCTGACACCAGTGTGACTTTGTGGGTTCGTGAAATGAAAAGTCCAATTTCACCACTCAAAAATGTTCTTTATTTCCACCGACTTACAGTTAAACACTTGCCAATTACATAAAATTACGTAATGCACACAATTACGATTCACCAGTTCATCCGTTACAATTGCACTCGTAATTACGTACGGTCTTCTCACTAGCACTGCGTCCTTACACCAAGAACTGACTGACTCACTGTCTCTGAAACCCTTTTTTATAGGAATGTCACTGTTTTTCTAGAAGTCTCTGGTTTCCAAAGGAAGGTTCCAGATGGCCGTGGAAGAGACGGAAGGGGCCGGCAGCGCAAGCGACACTTCTTCCAACCTTCCCCCTCAGTTAGTGACAGAGACTGATGAGTGGGCGTGCCCCAGCTGTCTCGGGGTCCTTCCAGCTGTCGCCGGTCATCCCTTTCCCTAATTGGGTGACAATATTTATTGAAGCGTTCAGATGTTTCATTTTCCCTTTTTAACCTGTTTAAAAAACTTAGCCGTTTGCTTGATATCCTAATTCCAGTTGTAACCCAGCCCTTTTTGTGACTCATTATTGTAAACTTTTTAGTTGGAATTGAAGTTTTGAAATAGTGATGAAAAGTACAGAAAAAGTTGCTGAATGCCTCATCTACAGAACTACTATTATAGACATTATCCCAATTTTTTTATGATAACATATTGTGTAACTGCTGAACATTATCATCTGTGCAGTTTCTAATTTCTTTATAGTAACAGTTTGTTTGGTTCTTAATGAATTTACAAAATATTTGAAAAATTTGGGCACAATGGTCCAAAAACCCAGAATCAAATAAAAATGCTTTACATTCCATGCAAGATGCATCAGTGATCATTTGACCTATAATTAATTTACTATATCAACCTGCTCTAGTTGGTTCTTTAATTAAAATTTCTAGACCATGTGATAGTATTATTTTTACACCTAGGCTTTGTTTATTTGAATAGTTCACATTAAAATCACCTGCTATTACAATGTGTGTATTCTTAGTTTTTAGATTTTTCACAATATAGTCAAGGGAATCTACTAGTACATTTTAATTACTTGATGAGCTCCTATATACACATATTACAAAGGTATTTACTTGGGTCAATTCAATTATACTAGCTTCAAAATGTTCCTCATTATTTAAATAATCAAATTTGTTTACAGCTCTTGTTTCAATGCTTGATTTTACGTATATGCAGGATCCCCCTCCCCTTTTGTTCTTTCGGCAGAATTTGGCCGAAAGCACATAACCTGAAAGTCTAAGATGGATGGATTGTTGAGATTAAGGGCATTCAACTGCGCGGTCATCAGCACCCTTTCCAACTGGATTTTGACACTACACGTATTTTGAGTTTTAAAGTGTGCCCATCATGAATAAATCATTGCGAAAACATGCTCTTGGTCAAAATCTAAAAGCAATGTAAAATAAAATGTTAAAAGCTATAAAATGTATTGTCCACTAAATGTGATATGCTATTCCTAAATGTAATTAAAAAAAATGTCTGTGCGCTAAAATATCCAGCAAGCACACCATTTTAAGAGAACTTCGCGGGTGGCCGAATCAATTTACCCTTCTTTTTGGGTGTGGGGCTAACACCTTTACCATCCAATTTTTCTGGTCTTTTTTGGAAGCCGTCCTGGCGGTCTGGGAAGTATCCTCCTGTTCCATCTCTTCTATGGATGAGACCCCTTTTCTGATAGAAAACTTCGGTTCAAGGACCTCAAACCGACTCGATACAGAGATCGACGAGGATGACATGTGTCGATCAGAGTTCTCATCTGAAGGCTCCTCAGAGAAGGAACATTCAGCTGCCCTAGAACTCTGCTTTTGGCTGGCAATTTTGCTGGTAACTTTGATGAAATCGGATTTCTTATAACTGGTCTTAAAATTGTTTGGGCGAGGCATCATACCGAACGACCTTTTCAGTCTTGGTGGAGGTTGATCCTTTAGCCGGTGTCAGTGCTGGCGATCTCCTTCCTGATGACGAGGCGGGCCTCCTAGGTGCAGACAGGGGTGATTTGTCAGGCTTCGGGGATGGTGATGGAATAATTATTTTCTTGGATACTGTTGCCGCACCGATATTGCAGGTTTGAGTGGCGATGTCTCTCCTCGGCACCGGCTTTGCTGCTACTGCGCTATAAGTAGCGGACCGTGGGAGGGATGGTATTCAAGTACGTGCGAGCTTCCAGGCTTCCAAGAAAGACACCTCTTTTACTTCTTGAATCGCCTTTTCCTCGACGTAGCGCGAACAATCTCGAGAGCTGCACAGTTCACACATTTAACAGGCGAATTGCAAGCACCTTCAAGCACTGACCTCGCACAGTTAGCACAGGTAGGTGTACCATTACAGAACTTGCTAGTGTGACCGAAGCGCTGACACTGGTAGCATCTTAACGGATTCAGTATATAAGGGCGTACCTCAATGGCCTCATACCGTGCCCTAATCCTTTGTAGGAGATCCACCTGATCAAAGGTCAGGAACAGGGTATGGGTAGGCACCAATTCTCCTCGCTCCCTCCGCTGTACATGGTACACAGCTGTCACACCTTGGTTCTGTAAGTTTTTCTGAATTTCCTGATCAGTCACACCGTCCAACGCACGGGTGTTTATCACTCCGCGCAAGGAGTTTAGGGTCTTGTGCGCTGTGACATACACCGGGTAGCTACCTAATAAGTTCGCCTTCAATAAAACTGATGCCTGTGTGACAGAATGTGCCTCCACCAGGAGCGTGCCATTTCTAGAACGAGTACAGGATTTCACCGGACCAGCTATCTTATCCAAACCCTTTTGGATGACGAAAGGGTTCACTGATAGGAACTGTTTAACTTCCTCTCTTCTAGTTACGACTAACTATCGCAGACCACAGGGCTCGACTCTTTCTTTTCCATTATCCTTCACAAATTTTGGTTTAAATTTCGGTGCCATTGCGGTAGTGTCCTCCGCCATTTCAAACGTCTCCGATGGCATGCTCACATACTGGGCGCCACCCCAGCTTAGGTGAGAGTCTAGCCTGGACCTTGCTCACCTCAGGGTCACACCTCCCAGTGTACAGACAGAGGGACCCAATCGCCTTCAGGAGTGTAACAGCTCATGCCATGGCCCCTCCCCGGGACTGACGTTTATCAGCGGATACGAACACAGTTCTACATGAGAACAAGGGGCTGGGAATCACGCATTACCCAGTCAACCCTTGCGCTTCCCACTCCAACCACCCGCGCCATGTTATCCGTCAGACGTGTGTTCAGGGAGGAAAAAGAAAAGGAAAGAAAACAAATGCTGTCAAACACCAAAGTGGACCATGGTTGGGCGTTTGAAGGAACACTCTCACCTCGCGGAGGAAGCCAATCGAGAGATTACACCAGAGCCTCTTCTGCCAGTTTTCGGGGTTACTGATGGGCCTTCTCGGCAGCCGTAGCAGTCCTGGGACACACCAAGTTCCCATCGTACATCACCCCATCAGTCAGTCCCTTACATCCTATTGCCCACCCCACGGATAATTCATCTTCAAACATTACTTCAAACTGTAGTTTTTTATTTAATCAACTCTGCACATTTTGATGGTATATCTTTATATACCGGTTTTTAGAAGCTTTTTGAACATTTTGATGAGATATTTTAAGTGTGTGTTTGGAGGAATTTAGTAACAGTGACGTCAAAATTAATATACAATTATTTGTGGTTGGTTTATTGACACTCGTCACTTACTTTTTCATATATTTATGAGAGACTAGTTTCAAAGGCCCTGGCCTCCATTTTCAATCTCTTCCCAACTGGGATTGAACTGGATTGAAAATGGAGGCCAGGGCCTTTGAAACTAGTCTCTCATAAATATATGAAAAAGTAAGTGACGAGTGTCAATAAACCAACCACAAATAATTTTATATTTTAAGTGGTTTACCCTTAACCTTAGGAATACCTCCACTGTATTTTGTATTTCTTCTCATTCCCTCATGATTTACTGCTGAAAAGATGCCTAGTTTTTTGGGCCACATGATAAATTTACTCTATTTGCCTCAGATTGTTCTGTTTCACTAGTGTTTCACTGAGCATCCTCTTCCCCAGTTTATTTAGATGCATCCCATGTCTTGTATGGAGTTCCCGTCTTATGTTGGTGTTGACTAGCTTCACGTGGTTATATTTTTTACTCATCTCCGTGATGTGTAAGTTTATAGAACAGATTTTCTTGTTTACCCAGGAATTTTAGTGTAGGTCATATCTCGTAGGTAGTTTGACAATGATCAAATTGGTGTTTTGTAACTCGTTTACTGTGCGTTCTAGTTTTGGAATAACATTCTCAGGTTCACCGTTGCCTACGTCATTTGTGCCAGCGATGAGTATTACACAGTCATTCTTTGTAAAATCGGTACATTTCATCTCCAAGTTTCTGCAAACCTCGTCAATATTTACACCTGGTTTCACGATAGCGCTTGCCATCATCATATTTTGTCCCATATGATTTATTTTCTCGGCAAGTCCTCGTCTGTGACTATCCGTTAGCCTGATGCATTTCTTACCTGCGTTTACCATATTTGCCGAGTTGAGCGGCACATTCAAAACATCTTTTTTGGATTCAGAATACGCCAAAAGCATGAATCTGTTATAGCCATTGTAGGTATCTTCTTGCTGATAAGTATTGTGCTTGCTGCTAGCAAGCTTTTGTCCAGGTACAGTGCTCCATTTCGCGAAGAATTCACGCTGCATATCACCGTTATTTATCCTTTTTTCCAGTTTGATGTTTTCGTTTTTCACTCTGTCAATTTCACAGAGTGCATGATTTAGGTCCTTCATTATTTCAATAACCTTTTGAAGTGACACTATCGTATCACACTTTCTTCTTGCATCGTCGCCATTTGACACATTATCTTTCTGTTTTATTATCTCACTATAACTGTATTTCTTATTATCTCCTATTTGTTTGCTCATGTCACTTTCTTCCTGAAATACCGTAACATGCTTTTCACCTCGATTCCTTAGCGAATACTCACAGTTTTTCACTAAATTCACAGAAGCATTATTACGTTCTGCACACACTGATGCCATAGAGTTGCTTGGGATCGGACCCAGGCCGCCTTGGTGAGAGCCAAGCAGTCTAACCACTCAGCCATGGTGCAGCATATACTTACAACCATTATACTTTAATGTGATATACTCTCAACAATTAGAGCATTACTTTCAGAACAAATTATAAAAATATTCAAATGATTGGCTCAATTGAAAGTTGGAGAGCTTATTATTTTGGAAAGCTGTAACTGCACCTATATTTATGTTTTGGAATGATTCCATCCTCAAAATCATTCCCAAATAATGTTTATATTTCTTTTACCTATCCAAAGACACCATTTTATGGGATGTCAGACTGCTTACAGTATGCAGTTTCAGGTATTTGTGTTTCCAGTGCAGCAAAAGTAGCTCTGTATAATCTTATCTTTACAAGAAAAATCAAGTTTGGTATTGTACATCATAACATTTATCTTACTTAGTATAATTTTATGAGAAAAGTTTCTTTCTACCCTGTAGAATTACTTCACTAATTTCAGTATATTAATGAGTTGTGGTTCAAGTCTTGTTTCTTGTTCTTCTCCAGGAAGAGTTGGTGATACTGTGTACTAATCTGTATTTTAAGCTGACACTAGTCAATTTCAGAACAAAAGTTCTTTCTTGGTTTATGGCAACAGGTCTGTCCCTTACTTCACTTTTGATTCACTTGTTGTGCCAAAGAACTGTTGCAAATTTGCAAAGGACATTTAAACTGTTTCTATTACTATAGAGAACATTTTCAGAAATACCTATATTCATCATCATTGTACAAAAGCATGCAGAAGGTACAAGATGGCTAACTTTAAACAGTTCTTTCAATTACAATAGGTATAAATCTTTGATTTGCACCATAGATTTCTGAACATTGTCTGTAAAATGCACGAGGATGATTGAATCAGAAAGTTGCTTGATTTAGCTATCCTGTTGTTCATTTAGCTCCAATAGGAGCCACATGCTAACTTCTGCTTTTATTTACTGATTTAGAATATGCTCTTCCTTTACTATCAATTGATACTCATGTCTCTAAAGTTGCTGCAAATGTCTATGCAATGAGTAGCTCTAGCACCTATTTTTAAATGGAATATTTTGAAACTTAGTATAATATAAAGTATACAGTATCATTACTTCTACTTTTAACTAAAACTTCTCAATGATTTGAAACACGCAGATGCTGCTTCATCTTGGTGTGTATTATGTACTTTTTTCTCATGGATATTATTTACTGTATTTTGCTTGTTCATGTGTAATTATTAACATTGCAATAGTGTTAAGCATATTTGTAACATTTTTTAATCATGATTGCTACACCTGTAGCAGAGCTAAAGATGTTCTTATGTCATTAGGACATTTTTGGAAAAATAGTGATACAGGTATTTGCCGTGGAACATATGTACATATAATGTTATTTGCAAATCTTTAATAGGTGTAAAACTACAGTATAGGTATTACCAAGCAAATTGGCCTGTTGAGTTTTGAAATGTTGAAGCAAAGAGCAAGTCAATCTCTGTTCTCTTTTCCTCCATCTATCAACACTATACTTTTCATATATACACAGTTTGTTGGCATATGGTATAATTTTTTGGGGAAATTCTAAAGACAGTATAAAAGTATTCAGATACCAAAAGAAAATAATTAGAATCATAGCAGATATCTCAAGCAAAACTAGTTGTAAGCCATACTTCAGTAAATTAGGTATCTTACCACTGCCAAGTATATACATATATGAAACTCTTGTACATATGAAAGCAAGCCTAAGTTTATTCAAAACAAATTCTGAAATTCATATACACAACACTAGAACAAAGAATAATTTATTTGTGAAGTCACACAAAACAAAGATGAATGAAAATAGTTTCACATATGCTGGCTTACATCTTTACAATAAGCTACCTGAATCTATAAAAAAGATTGAATCACAACATCAATTTAAGAAATTGTTATTAAACTTCCTTAGAGCCAATAGCTTCTACAGCGTGGATGAATTTTTAAATTTGTAAATATTTAGTTAGCTACCTTAATTATAAATATTGTACTTAGTTTTTAATTTGACGTGTCCTATAACATGTACATGTTTTAATGGATGAATCAATAAATCAAATCAAATCAAATCTGCTGCTGAGCTGCCAGATTCTGGTTACAGAAATGCAAAAGGTATACTTTATTGTTTTACACCTTATTTTCTCCCACACCCATTATGTTCTATAGTGTTGGTCAATTACAATCACTGATAGCTAGTATCTACAAGATGTAGCTTCGATGAATAGGACAGAAGGTTGTAATCTGTCTTATGCTATCAGTATATGGTCAAATACCATAGAGAGTGATCAAGGGTATATCTGAGGGAGAAAAATGTGTGAACACTGAGAGAATTGCATGAGATTTGTGGCAGTGTTTAGGACTACTAATCACCATAGAAAAGCAACTTGAAACCTATGTACAAATTGAAATGAATTTGAAACTTTGAGTAGTAAATGTCAATACATCTCAGGCTGTCCCTGACAGGTGCCTGCCCTTATGTCCTTTGGATAGCCATCTGTAATAAAAACTTAGACTACAAAAATAAAATAATTGACATGTACTGTTTAAGCTCTCTTTAATTCATTCTTTCCTTATTCCACCTTTTCTTCACTTTATTATTTTGCTCTTCATTCCCTTTTTTCACTTAAATCTGTCACTTTTTGTGACATTCTGCTATTTATCTTGTACATAGGTGTATTATATTACTCATTTATCCCTCTTTCTTTATTCTTATGGTTCAAATTGCTGTAACTTGCAATAAGCTTACATTTTCACCAATTATTATTGTTACAAGTATATAGTAATTTTACTCTTATTAGTTACTGATGTTCTGTTCTCCCACTTGCAACTTTGTTCTTTCCACCATATCACTTTGCCCTTATTTGCCCTCTTTAGATTCAATCACCTGCTATCATTACTCATCCGGTTATTTCTAACTAAATCTGCTGCTCTACTTACTCTGTCTAGTCATATGATGTGTAGGCTCTTGTTCATTCTCTTTTTGATCACTATTGTTGCGGATGTAAACTGTTCTTTGAACCCTGATGTCATTAGACAAATTCATCTGTGTTGTTCCCTGATCTTGCTAACTCAGTGTCTTTTGGTCTGTTTATTCCTCCTGCTATATGTCCAGTTACACAGAGTCTAAAATAGTGGATGTAAGCCTTGCTTTCACTCATGACCACTACTTTGCTTGCTGACTAACAACTTCCCACAAACTTTCTTATTAATTGCTCTGGCTGGCTGACTGACTCATTCACAACTCTCATACTCAGTGGTCAATTCATAGCTAGCAACAACCCAAAGACTGACTTTTGCACCCTGTTTTATACCTGCCAGTCACAGAAGAAAAATTTCTGGAATGCGAAACCTCTTGAATCAAAGGAATGGAAAATAGCTGAAGTCAAATCTACTAGATCTGCCATAATTGAATGGTTCTGAAAACATCAACTTGGTACAACAATGGGGCATATACTTCCAGCTCGTGATGTCAACCAATTGCTGTCCTTATTTATTTCCTCTGCCTGTGGCAAACAACAAAAACGGTGGAATGGGGTGACAACATTTAATCCCTTTATGGTAGGTATATGCTGCTAACATGACAGTATTTATAAATTTCACCAAAATAATTCTTCCTCTCCTGTTTCCAATTTTGAATGTCTCCTGTGTTGCATAATTTCTTATTTCCATCCACAATCTTCTTTCTAGTATTAAATTTTAGATGAGTCGTATTTCTTACACTTCTTTCTAGTAGTTCTTGAATCTCTTTTCTTCCCTCAATCTCTGATCTCTCTACATTTTTTGTCTCTATCCTCTATCTGAAGTGTTTTGTATTTCATCCATTTTATTGGCTATTTCTTCTTTTTATTACCTATGCCCATCCCTACATTTTGCTCCCATCTCCTTTCACTTGTTTCTTCTATAAATAATTCCTCTAACTCCTGCAGTTGTGCAATTGCCATGTTAGTGTATCTTTACTTATAGAGTATTTCCTTTCATTTGTGATAGTTCCTCCTGCATACATCTGATTTACATTGCTACTCCATTTAGAATTCATGTACAAGTTGGTGAAAGTTGGGAAAAAATATGCACATCAACAGAGGAACAGACCAATTTCCAGAGGAATGCAATGATGACATAACTGAAATGGGTTTTTAAATGTTGTCAAATACTCTACCCTCTCAATTTAACCCCATGTAGAGCTTTGAATAATCACCTCTGTGGACACCATTTTGCCACTTTAAACACCTGAAAGTAGTTGCCCAGTAGCAGAGCAACATTTGAAGAAAGTGAATCTAAATTAAGTGAAGAGGCTACTATACTTATGGTGAAAAAGCACACAGTTCAAGGGGGACTATCTTGACAAATGAAAATTTTTGGTAAATAGCCTATGTATTTAGGGAATAGTACACTCTAATACTACCATAGTCTTCAAAATTCTACTACAACTATAAAAGTGAAGACAATATATCATGCTTGAGCACTAAGATTGTACTATTTTAGTGAAATGAATAAATAAGTTTTCTGCCCCTCATTTGCTTCCATCATTATGGAATCTGCTTAATTACCACTGCTATCCACAATTGATCTATGCCTATTTTCCCACCACTATCACTGTTTGCCCTCATATAAGCAAAAACTTCTTTTTGCCAGCAATGGTCAAGGCTATTCAACAATTTGCAACAATTATTTGATACTGATCACATAATATTTTGTGATCAATGGCCGAGAAGAAAATAAATTGCAAAGCCTAAGAGCAGCATCATATATCTGTTTGGATGGTTTTTCAAGGGCCAATTTGTAGGTAATATTAGATAGAAGGCATTCTGTGTATGTTACTGGCATAGCTCATGGTTTAAAAATATTTGCATACTAAGGATTAATATTGTTTAAGAATACAAGTATTTGTGAATTAAGGCTTTGAACAAAATCATAAGTATATTCAGATAAATCAGAATTGAAAAAGTTTGAATTCCTGCTGTGTAAGCTCTCAGCTTATTAATGTGTTTTATTATTTTACTTATCTGGTAGTAACATGTAATGGTTATATCTTACAGACACTCTGATCATCGAGAATTCCTATGTGCCAACTGTGGGAAGCAATTCAAAAGAAAAGATAAATTGAAAGAACATATGAAACGGATGCACTCAGCAGAACGTGAGTTGCGTCTAGCCATGAAACCGCACCGTGCTCCAACAGCGAAGAAGTTCGTGCCTAAGGTACAGGTAAAGTTATCCTGCACATTGTTTTTTTATTCTCTTTCTCTGTTTGTCAATATCATAGTTGTTTTTAAATGTTTTAACAATGTTACACAAAGGACAGATCAAGTATTAATGAATCTCGAACTTATAAGATGATAAAATTTATTCAAACCTTCCTGACATAATTATTTAATAGTTTTTATTGGGATAATCAGTAGTTAGTACTGAGGAATTCCTGAAGGTAGAAACAGTGTCCCTACCTATGGAGCTGAGTGCCATTTCATAAACTTAAGGCATAGGAAACTTAAGGCATAGGAGATATACTGATATGAGATAATAGGTATATGGGTGTAGCATCAGAAGAAGTCTCTAAAACATTACATATTCTGTGAAAATGGAGCCAAAACGTCCAAAACATATAATTTATGTTTATAATTGTTATTATATCTGATTCTCTAGGAATGTTTTTGTGTAAATAGTTTTGCTGTTCAGAGTAAAAATAAAAGTTATCTGAAGATTTAATAAACCAAAGCAATGGAATCAGTTGCATATTTTATAGATATTTATCACATTTTTTCAAACTTTCTGAAAGTGTTTCATATAAAATTTGCTGCACATAAATTACATATTTTAAGTCAACACTTACACTATTTAATAAAAAAAAATACATAAACAACATTTCAGGCCAGTTTTTATGTATAAATTTTCCAGCAAAGTTTTTATTTATTTTTTTTTTTCCCCTCTTCCTTTCTCGTCAGTGCTGACGTTAGGAAGCACTTGGGTTCCCTCAGAGCAAAGGAGCCGAAGCATCTGACCTGAGATGAAATCAGGGTTGAGGGGTCAGCCCAACTCCTGAGATGAATGATTGATGGAGCAATTGGTGGAATGATGGTGGGAAAAACCAGAGGACCTGGGAGAAACCCACCCCAGCACCATGTTGTCCACCACAAATCCCACTTTGCGGTTGCCTGGGATCGAACCCGGGCCACCTAGGTGAGAGCCAAGCAGTCTAACCACTCAGCCATGGCGCAGCCAGCAAAGTTTTCTTGATTACAATATTTTACATCTTGCAGCAATTAAAATGCTCCTTATGATGCAAGTTTTAAGTTAGCTGAATTAAATGTTAGGAACACTCTCCATAGTATAATGGTTTCTCCAAAAGTTGCTATGCACTTAGTAATATAAAGCAAATGTATTAGAAAAGCAAGTTTGACAGGCATATATTTTTTGCAAAAGCCAAAACTCTTAAGTGAACAAAATTTTAAATATATGTATCAAACTTTGCAAACATACTCCTTTATGCAGATTTATAGCAATCATTTTCAAAATGCTAGCATTGTTTAAGACCTTAACAGGATGTTAAGTCAACACCAAATTTTAATACTACATTAAGCTAACATTGTTCAGTGAAGCAGAATATGCATTAACTTTAACCTTAAATCACTTTAAAAGTATATTAAGTTTAACATTGGTTGGTGAAACTCACCTTTATAAGATTAAATTAAAATACTTTACTGGTGGTAGCTCTACATTCTTTAAAGTAAAATAATTTTGAGGTAGAATAAACAACCAAAATGCAAAATATGCAGCATTTCCTATCACTGACAACAGTGTTTATTCAATTACTCATATTTTAAGCTCTAATTTGTACTAGACAAATGCATTACCAAACTTGGTAACATTTCTAGGATAGACTACTAACACTTTCCCAGCTATGTCTAAACTCTATCTTGTGTGCTGTATTGCATACACCTAAGTGCAGTTTTATAATACTGAAGCATTCCACACCCTGCTGAATCTGCTGTTAGAATGATCAATTATTTTGCAAAGGTAAAATGTGACTAAAAATGTATTGCTGTTGCTGGGATTTGAGCTCTGCATCTTCCACTCAATGTGCAGTTGCTGTAATCAACTGAGCCACCAAGCCAGCACATCAAACTCCCCTACTGAATTGCATTTTCCCTGGTAAACTACAGCTCTCAAATTCATTTTGAGATACTATGTCTATGCTGACTTGCAATAACAAAACTACTTCCTTGCTCCTTGAAAGAACAATATCATTGATGGATCTAATAATGTTTAACTATGAAGCCTATGACTTAAAATACTTAAACATTGTAAGTTGCCAAAGTGAATTTGAAATCTGCTTGTAAAATATATAAATAAATATTTTTGTTTATTAATGATGCCTTCAATTGCCAGGATCATGGTACTTGCTCATGTGCCAGAACTTTGTCTTTCAGTTCTTTTATAGCCCATAAATCTACTAAGATAGAAATAAACAAATATTTGGTTTATAACTGGATGTTATTTCTGGGCTGTTATGCTGTGGTCTGCCGGAGTTAGACTTTCCAGATGTTTCGTCCACAACTGCCGCAGACATCTTCAGTGGTGCAGTTGTAGTTGTGGACAAAACATCTGGAAATTCTAACTCCAGCAGACCACGGCATAACAGCCCAGAATTAACTTCCAGTTACATTTGCTCTGGCCATGAAAGCGTATGCTCTCTCAAATATTTTGTTTGTTAATGATGCTGTCAGTCACCTGTGCACTGCTGGTGTGCTGGTATTATGTCTTCCAGGAGTTCTTTAGTCAGTAAAGCTACTGATATACAGCTATCACTTTTAAGCACACTTAGGGATATAGGTCAGCACCTAACCACTAAACCAACATGGTGGTTTACCAGGAAAAATGTTAGTTGGAAAATGTAATGGCACGCCAGCATGTCACAATGGTAGGTAGTTGATAAGAGCACAGTGAGCAAAAGATCCATAGTTAAAATATAGCTAAGGAATTTAACTTTTCAGTCTGATTCTACTTTTATAAACCTTTTCCTGTTAGTGGCTTAATGAAAGAACAGTTAAATTATCATAAGTTACATATATCAATTAACCTAATAGTGGTTTAACTATGAAGCTTGGGACTTAAATACTCACAGCACAGTAAGTCACCACAAACAGTGGGTATCTCATTGTATATGAGAACCCCATATGGTTTACTGGGACAAATAGATGTCAGTTGGAGAATTTAATGTGTTGCTGGCCATGGTAGCTCAATGGTTAAGAGCAACCGGACAGAGCAACCGTGGTTCTAATCCAGGCTATGGCATTGAATTTTTCAGTCTGACTATCTATCCAAACCTCAGCCTACACATGGCTAGTGTGCAAGGACAATTAATATCCATCAATTAATATCATAAGTTGTTTGATCTAACCAATAAACTCATGCTCCTGTCAAGAATTTATCTGGGAAGGTTAGACCATTGAATGATATTTATGAGGACTATCTCATAGATAAAATATGATTTTCAATAATATAAAATGATATTTAATAACACTAGAAGGACCGGCGAGTATGATCTACCGAGAAGGACCAACCTGTCATTTTGACGGTTGCAGTTTTATTTGTCCTTTTTAAAATAGTAAACAAATTTGAATGTGTACCAGTTTATTTAATATTATTTATATGGTTTACCAGTATATGATTTTACTCTTGTCTGAAGAATTACGTGGTAAAATGAACATTTTAAGCCTAAAAATTAATCCAAATATATACAATAACCAAATGTGAAATGGGCAACTTCCCTTAGCAAACAAACACATGTGTTTCAACATAAAATTTTGAATACCACAGTATACAGTATAAAAAACACTTATAAATCTGATTTTGCTCATTTGAAGCCACCTGTAGCATCGTAGCACCTAACACACGTGTATTCAGCATTGCCTAAACATGTTTCACAAACATACTTGCTGCACTTGTTACAAAATGCTTTCTCCTATTCATCCCTCTGCATCTGCCAATTTGGCAAGTCTTCGAAATGTTGCTCTGCTGAGGTACTGTGTTAGGAAGTGTATTTTGTACCCTTGTGGATTTATATGCCGAAGGCAACTGTTCTGCTAAGTTGTATATGAACTGACGTCTGCTCATTTTTTCACCTTCCTTATAGAGTGCCCGGGTTGCTGACAGAAGGTGCTAGGAGACCGACATGTTTTACGCACGTTCGCAAGAAGGCAAGAATGGGAATACAAATTGAAGTATATAGAGCTAGAATTGGGCTATTTGCCCCGTACGGAATAAGCTCAGGAGCCGGAGATTCAAAAAACCGATCGGCAACTATGGCCTGGTTTGTATTTATAATTTTAGTGCTACTAGTGATCGGCACAGTTGAACAATACCCGGGGCCAGAGGTAGAACAAAATATAATGAGCATGTTGAAAGGAATTGCAGAGGATATAACAAATACAAATGCAAGTATCAAAGGAATGGAAAAGAAAATCAACGAGAAGATGGATGGAAAATTTGAAGAGTTAAAAAAATGTGGGGAAGATTTGAAGATGAAGTGAACAGAGAAATAGTAGAATGCAAGCAAAGAATTACATTCTTGGAAAAATCCGAAGATAGAAGAAGGAAAATGAACGTGATACTTTTCGGAGTTGAAGAATCAAGAGAAAAACATGTTTGGGACCAGATTGAAGAGATTCTGAAGGATAAAATGGGATTAAAAATAGAAGGATGGGAGATAAGCAATGTATTTAGAGTTGGAAGGAAAGTTCGTAATCCGTGACCAGTCGTCAAAGGTGCTACAACGAAAATAAAATGGACAATTTTATCAAATACCAAAAAATTAAAAGGTACCAGAATATTCATTGAAAAAGATTACGGGTAAAAGGATAGGGAAACTAGAAACATGTTTAATACAAGAAATGAAGAATGCCAGGGCCAAAGGAGAAAAAGCTTTTGTTAGAGGTATAGATTTGTGGATAAATGGAAGGAAGCAGGATGTGCATCAGCGAAATATTAGACGAGGGACAGAAGAGCAAAGGCAAGCAGTATCCATGGCCAGGAGAGAGCAACTGTATGCATCACCGAGTTCGAGAGGAGAAGAAGGAGGAGGAGCAACTGGAGTAACGATTACGTCACCCAATACATCACAACACAAGGAAGGAGGCGGGAAGCAGATGACATTCAGCACGTCACCAGCAAAAATATTCAGCCGGAAAAACAGCTGACTGCGGACGCGAGACGTGATGCGCTTGCATCGACAGCAGGCTTAGACATGTAGAGAGAAACGGGTCTCAGCATTGTATCTACAGTTGGAGGCAGTATTATGCAAGTACTGGACCATGAAAAGGGGATTAAAAAGATGGAAAGGATAACTAGGAGTAAGGCCAAAGTGTAGCAATTCACGTTTGAGAGAAAGGGATCTGTATAGGGCAAGGTTTTGCGGGTTATATTCTGGAACGTTGAAGGGTGGTGGGGCAAGGTGAAAAGTGGAGAAATTTCACAAATTCTAAATCTGGCTGATGTGATAGGTGTGGTGGAAACTTGGTTGTTAAGAAATAATAAGCTGGATTTGAGTGATTTTTATTTTTATGGGGAATGTGGCACTAAACAGAAAGATAAAGGTAAAAGTTCAGGAGTCATAAGATTATTAGTGAAAAAGACCCTAAAAATAAAGGTGAAAGTATTGAATGAATTATGTGAAAAATCAGTTTTGTGGTGTGTGTTAAGTGAAGTATGGGGGAGAGAAAGTGTATATGTGGCAATAGTGTATAACCAGCCAAATACTTCAGAATTCTATGACCCACAGTTATTTGTTAAGATGAAACAAAACATGGAAGAAATATTAAACAGAGGCCTACATAAAGGATTTGTTATAATGGGTGATTTCAATGCAAGAGTGGGGGAAAATCAGTTGCAATTAATAGATTTTGAAGGGGAATTAAAATGGGTTAAGAAAAGAGGGGGAGAAAAGGAGCAAAGATAAATGTATTTACAATGAAGGTAAGAAACTAATAGAGTTTTGTGAGGAGAATGATTTGATGATGTGCAATGGGGTGAAAGGAAATGACAGTCTAGGGGAGTTTACTTTTATGAATAGAAATGGTGAAAGTGTAATAGATTATATTCTATAATGAGTGTAAAAACTAGGAAAAATTTAATTGAAATTAGGAACTTTTTGGGCAAAGTAAGAGCCAAATGGTTGAGGAAGATAACTAAATATGACGAAAATGATGAAGTATTTTAGACAAGTTGCCAATAGGGACCCATTAGCTCGACAAGCTCAGAGTTTGAGTCTATTGGGCCCAAGGGTAATCAGCAACTCAGTGTAGTAATAAGTTTGTAAATGTATAATAATTTTTAATTGAAATGGAAATAAAGATTACTTACTTATAGAGTGTGCATGCACTAATAGCTGCCAAGGACAACACATTGAAAAAAAACATTCATAGGCTACCTTCTGCATCCATAGTTCACTGTGTACAGTCGAGCCATTTGATCGATGACGTCAACGCCGTACTTGGTGTTATTGATTCTGGTAGCTTTTTAGGATGTTGTTTATTTATAGTAACTGTATCATGCATTGAACTCAAAAGAAGCACATTTCTGTTCTTTTTGCCGTGATAGCATGTCAGACTTATGTCACCTGACTTATAAAGTACAGTTGTGTGCAAAGGTGCTGTAGCACATTTTGCTGATTGAAGGCTTTCCTTTCTACATTTATTTACTGTGGCCACAATGCTTGTACTTTTATGCTTCAAACTTTCTGCAAGCCATTTGGTTGTGAAAAAATTATCACATGTAATATTTATTCCTTCAAAAACAAAGGGCTGTATAAGACGCATTACAACATGCTCTGCAAGAGGAACACCTGTGGGGTGCTGATCGTCTTTGTTCAGGTGAGGAAAACCATTCACCAGATACTTTGAATTTGCATCAACTACAAGCCAAAACTTTATTCCAAATTTGTCCGGTTTGTTGCTCATATATTGAATGAAAGAGCATCTAGCCTTGCAAGGAAACAATTGCTCATCCACAGTGATATTTTCACTTGTAATATAACACTGCAAGGAATTGGCAATAAAAGGATTCCAGACAGGAGTAGCAGCTGCAAAGCGATCTGTACTTAGTCTTTGAGAGCGTGTGTCCTTCTCATCAAATCGCATAAACCACAAAATTTCAGCAAATTTGTTTCTGCTCATTGTGTTCCTGAAAAATGGTGGTCCCCAGGTATTCGGCCATAACAACTTAAACGGAAAGCTTTTTGCTCCAACACCTCATAAATACATAAGTGGTAGCACGAATTGCACCACTTGGGCAATAAAGCTTTCTTACTCATCGAAAAAGGGTCTGCAGAGTGCCATAAACCAATCAGGAAGGAAAACAACAACAGATGTGGACAGATCTGAAGGCTATTGTTCACACTTCACGTCAAAATGACAGATGGCGGTCCTGTTAGTAGGAGTTCTTTGTACCAGTTCTTAGAAAGGTCCAAAATGCTCAATTCTCTGTGGACATGTTTGTCATAAGTATTTATTAAAAGTCGTAGAACATGGGAAGTGTAGAAAAAACCATAAGCAAGAACTAAGTTTTCTAAAGCAGCGCATCTGCCAAAATGATGGATGCGGTCCTTCTAGTGTTGAAGCACTAAGTCATTACAACTTTTGGACTATCCTCTTGATATTTTTACTACTATATCAGAAAGATTTCACTAGAAAATATAAAAATCTATAAAATATAATGTATGATATTTATTTGCCCGTAGTCATGTTAATTATTATCAATTAAGTACTTTTTTAATTCTATATTGAATTTTCACCATAGGGTAACCTCTAATGTACTTGGTAATTTGTTGCAATGTTCCCATTTATAAGTGGGTTACATTCAGTTGTACATAGGAACATATAGGCATAACAGTGCAGCATTTTACGGGAACGAAATAATGAAAATCATAACATTGATCCAAATGCAAAAATATTAAAAGGAGTGATAAACCAAAATAAACAAGTGACGAAGTGTCAATAAACCAATTACAAATAGTTTTTCCAATTAATTTTGACGTCACTGTTACTAAATTCCACCAATCATGCATAGTCAAAGTAGTATTTTGTTTTCCTCAGTAAAGCTTAATAAGATTTTTAAAACTCAAACTTCATGATCTATGGTCTTAGTTTAAAGAATAATTATATAAAAAGGTATATAGTTATAAAAAAAATGGACACACTCTATGACATGTACATTATGTATAAGGTGTGTTCAAAAAGGAACAAGCCGGAGTCAATTACAGAAACCAGTATCTCTATGTTAGAAGTATTGGCCCTGGCTGTTGAGACACTTGTCCCATTGTGACACAAGGCAGTGAGGGCTGTCTCATAAAAGTCCCAGAACTGCGATGTGAGCCAGTTCCACACGTACAGCTGGATGTTGTCATCCGAGGTGAATCATTTGCCCCTCAGAACCTTTTTAAGGGGACCAAAAATGGCGTAATCACCGGGAGAGAGTTCTGGACTGTATGAAGGATGGCTGAGAACCTCCCATTTGAATTTTTGCAGGAGTGCCACGACTGTGTTGGCCGTATGAGGCTTTGCATTGTCGTGGAGCAGAATGACCCCACAGGTGACATTACCTGGTCATTTTGATTTGATTGCTTGGCGAAGGTTGGTCAAGGATTTTGAGTAACATTAGGCATTCACTGTTGTCCCATGCTGCAGGAAGTGTATCAGAAGGGGGCCATCTTGGTCAAAGAAGAACGTCAGCATAACCTTTCCTGCACTTGTGCATGGCCTTGGCTTTTTTTGGTGGTGGCGACCCTGGATGCTTCCACTGGAGATTTTGTTGTTTTGATTCTGGTTTGAAGTGATGACACCATGACTCATCTCCAGCCACCACTCGTGCCAGGAACTCATTCCTTTCCCTAGCATAGCGCTGCAGATGACCAAGACAATGGGCTGTTCGACATGCTTCCTGGTGTGGTTGAAGACTGTGGGGCACCCATTGGGCACACACTTTGCGCAAGAGCAGTTGTTCTTTCATGATGGTGTGAACACTTCTGACGCCCAATCCGACCTCAGCGACTATGGCTTTCATTGTCACTCAGTGGTCCTGAGTAATGAGTGCATCAACCAGCTGGACGATGTCATCGGTAATGCAGTGTGGTGCTCCAGAGCGTGTATCATCGGTTAATGACACGCATCCTTCCCTCAAGCGCTTGTGCCACACCTTGACCCTTGCAAGGGACATGCAGTGTTTGCCGTACACTTGTGACATTCATCGATGAATGTCTGTTCCCCCTACTCCTACCGCTGTCAGAAAACAAACAACACCTCTTTGCTCTTCTTTTGACGCCTCCATGTCACTGTTTGCCATGCAACTGGCAGCGTTGGACGATTGATGCATGCTGCTGCTAGCTTTGTATAGTCATGTGACATGCACACGTGCCCTCTAGCGGCGGGCTGTGAACTTCCACAACACACTTTGTTACACATGCCACAATATTACCATACTGTCACCAGTTTGTGCATACCGGACTCCGGCTCCTTTCTTTTTGAGTGTCCCTTATATATATTAGAAAGAGGATGCTTCTTTCTATTTAATTAATGTTATAGCCGGGATAGCCCAAAATCTGTGGTTCCAGGCAGTTCAAGGTGTCAGCCATATAGTTCAATAGTTCATATATTTCCAACTTCCATAGTCATATTTAAGTAGAAATTAAATTGAATTTTTATATATAGGTGCTCCTTAGCTGCTATGATTCTCAGCATCCTGTTTTATATTGGGTGTGAAACAGCACATAATTTTTTCATATCCTCATTATCAGGTTTGAGGTTCTTTTATGTGCCATAAACCTACAAAACAGGACCACTGGCTTTACTTCCCTTCTGAAGTTGGCCATGCTAGCCATTTTTCCACCCATCAAAATCTATCTCCCTCACTGGGTTTGAATGTGCAACCTCATGTATTTTATTAAACTTCTTATACATGTTTCAACAGTCACATAAATTCTTTTATTCTTTTTGCGTGCATGCGTGTGCATGTTCATTTGCTTCTTGCTTTATTTACAGACTGGCTTTTGGTTTTTGAGAATCTCATATAGTTAGGTGATCAGTGTTCATTACTCTAAAAATGTAATATAAGTATTGTCAAGGGCTGTTTGCCATCATTTTATATATTTTTGTACTGTTCCCTAGCATGAGCTATGGCTCTGGGAACCTTTTCAGATAACAATAAATAAAATAAGTTGTCATTACCACATAAAAAGCAATGTGGGGAAGTCATTAATCCATTCTTGAACAAATGTTCACTAAGACAATTAATCTGAACACTTTTCAGAGGAAGTAAGATATTCATCATAGTTGGTTGTAAAAATGTTTTCATTAATCTTTTAGATGTTTAACATGGGATATTGATTTTTAATGTTGGAGTAATTTTGGAACCCTTTTTGACTAACATATATGCTTGCTAAATATGTATGCAGGCTTCCACAGCTGTTAATCATGTGAAGATAACAGAAGTACGCTATGATGCCGTTCATAGTCAAAGCCAAAAATCCTCACATACATGCTTGCTCATTTCAAGACATTCCAGAGTGAAATGAAATCCATTGGAAAAATATATGTTGATTTAAATTTTGGAGAAGCTTAATGATATTATGAATTTAATTTTTTCATTTTAGGACAGTCAGTTGAAATAATAGCCTGAATGGCTGCTTTCAATTCTGATAAGAAAACTATCTTGGACAGCTGATTTGTCCAGGGAATTAGATTTTGTAAGGAAGTATAAATTGCATCAATTTCTCCACGAAGCCTGCGAAGTAATTTCCAACATCCTTATAGAAAGAAAAGAATTTACTGTTGCTCCTGTTCCTGCTCCTGCTCCTTCTCCTGCTCCTGCTCCATCTTCGTGGTTGTAAAGAGAGCCATCTGTATAAATGTGAGTCCATTCATCATCTGGATATCTTAAATTTATGATTTCAAGGTTATATGCTTCTATAGCTGTTTTTTTTTTTTTTTTTTCTTTTTAAAATCTGCATTTAGATCAAGGTTGTATTCTAATTCAGTGATGTCCAGTGAGCTGTTAAGATGCATGAGAGGTTCTCTTTCAGATGGGTAATCTACTATCTGTTTCAAATGGGATGATGTTTGTTCTTAAGCGCTGCTAGGTGAGCAACTAATCGGAGTCCTGTGGTGTTGTATTGCATTCCCCCTAAGTGGTGTATGATGAGCACCAACCTAATCAATCTCTATTAAATACTGTTCATGCTAAGACAAAACTTCAGATTTTGCCACAACTGATTCATGTGGAAGGTGGAGAGTAATGTATCTAACATAACTGTGAAAACTCCATATTTTTAGCTCAAATAGTTTTCCTAATACAAATAAAGCACTATTATATTATAACAATGCATGACAATATAAGCACTGTAATGATTAGCATTATTGGTTGGCATGTATTTATATTTGTAAATACTCAGAACTGAAATGTAAACATTTGACATGACGTGATAAAACAATTACTTTGAATAAGCAAAGGTGTTTGTTAAAGTTGAGTGAGAGGGAACAGTACACTTCCTCCTGGCCTGACAGAACGTGTCTGGTTACATTATATCTTTGTTTATGAATGATTCGTAATCTCTATTTACACTAGAGACTTCAAAGCAGTATTATTCAGCTGTTCTTCCGTTTAAACACCTTGTAAAAGTGTATCAGCTCAAATAGTTTTTGTAATAAACAAGTAAATATTATTTACCAACGCATCATGAAGTTGTTGTTGTTGTTGTTGTTTTCAAATGCTAGGCTTTGGCAATGAAGCCATTAGCTCTCTTGCTCTCCAATATTTCTGTGTAGTGGGTGCAGCAGGTAGGGCTTCACAGGTTAAAAGATGTTCTTCAGTCATTTCCTCTTCTTTGTTGCACAGAGGACAATTTGGACTCATCATGAAGTAAAGCACTGTCATTATTGCTTGGTTTGTATGCGTGCACTTGTACTTGTAATTACTCAGAATTGAAATTTATACTATTGATATGGCGAGATAAAAGAATTACCTTGAATAAGCCAAGGTGTAAAATTTGAGAAATAGCAAACCCTTCATTTCCTGTTAGCCTGCGGAATGTTGTATGCTTATATTTATGAATGAATGCTGGTTAAGCAGTGTTTATTTACTCCGGAGAGTTCAAATTAATATTATTCAGTTCTATTATTTCAATATTATTCTCCAGAACTTCTTGAACTATTCAGTTCAATATTCTGTAGACAACAGTAGAGTAAGAGTTAAATAGTGTAATGGCTTGTAGCAGTGAATTTAGTGGCAAGTCAAAGAGACAAGTGTTGCGCTCAGGCTCGAAGTATTAATTTTAAAGTCTACACATTCCTCAAAAAATTGGACAATGGGGAATATAGAAATCATCTCGATTTAAAAAATGCTCAACGGCTTAATGCTGAAGCGTGTAATGTAGGTAAAGTGTGTCCTCATTTGTGGAGGAGCAAGAAAATCTGATCCCATTGGTGCCCAAATGTTTGTGTCGCCCAGAAAACATGTTGGTCCTTCGAAGAGGGTTACAAGTATAAGTGACTTTGACAAGGACATTGTATGTAGATCTGTGTTTGAGTTTTATGACCAAGGTGAATTTTCAACTATACCGAAAATAACTTGCATTTTTACTGCTTGAGACAAGCCGAAAACCTACAAGAAGACAATTTCAAGAAAGAAATAGCACATGACGAGATTTTGGAACCTATAATAGTACATTTGCAAGACTCAGACCATGAAGACAGTGACAATGACGAATTGTCTCTTGACGTAAGTGACATTGATAGCAGTATGGATGAGCCACTGGCAGTTCCATTGGATTAGAAAAACGGGTAATTCATAAATTATAATTATAGCATTTAAAAATATGCATAATTTGCAAAAATGCTTTTTCCAATTTTGATTTTGGCAATTGCATCATTATAAAAGTTTGGAAAGTTTAATTTGGTTACCCTTACATCTAGAGCCAAGCAGACCTGCACATTGTATGAGTGTGCGAGAGAGAGGAAAGTATAAAAAGAGTGGGGGTAAAAGCTGGCAACGCTGAGTGCTCTAACACATCCGATTAGCTGGACTTCAGTACTCTTCCCATTTGAAACACATAATAGATTATTTCTTAGTTGTTAAGCTTTCTCTATGAAGCCTAATTGTTTCCAAACTGATGGGGGATGTATAATGTTTTATCCATGTTTTATTCTCTGGAAGTCTCAAGAGCTTTTCATATATGCAAATTTTTTAGAACAAGTAGAACAGCTAGTAGCAGGAAATAAGACTAATAATAACTGTAAATGTAATGCAAGACACATAATAAAGTCTATGTACATTGATGAAATAACAAACAAGGAACTTATAAAAGTAATAAAAGACATGAAAAATAAGAAATCAGCTGGACTAGATGAAATATCATCAATGCTACTCAGTGTTCACCTTATATTCTAGAACCACTAGTTGAAATGATAAACTTGGCTATAAGAGAAGGCGTATTTCCAAAAGTACTAAAGAAAACTATCATAAAACCAATATACAAAAAAGGTGATAAAGAAATACCTGAAAATTACTGTCCAATAGCGCTAATCTCTACGCTATCAAAAGCAATTGAAAAAATTATTACAAACAAAATTATATCCTTTTTAGAAAAAAATAACATTTTAAACAAGGCACAATTTGGATTCAGAAAAAATATGTCAACAAAGCAGGCTATAGCTGAAATCACAGATCACATAATAGAAAACTTAGTCACATGGATAACAACTGCATATTATTAGATTTGACAAAAGCGTTTGATTGCGTACAGCACGACATTCTTTTTGACAAACTATATAACTATGGAATTCGAGGTACTCCACTCAACTTAATAAAATCGTATCTTAACAATAGAACTCAGGTAACGAAAATCACACATCAGTCACACAATCACATAAAAGATTATTACTCAAAAAGTCTCGAAGTAAAATATGGAGTACCACAAGGATCTGTTCTTGGCCCCCTACTGTTTATTATTTATATAAATGACATGTCAAATTTACCTGGAAGCAAAATTTCAATGTATGCAGACGATACATAAATTATTAACACAGGCATCGGAGCAACAAATTTAGAAACAGTAACGTCACAAAATACAAGACACTTAATCCAGCACTTGCAGTCAAATAACTTACACGTCAATATAAAGAAAACGAAATGTATACACTTCCATACCCCACAAAATAAAAACATAAAAAATATTGATATTTTCATTGGAAATGACAAAATAGAACAAGTAGAATACAGCAACTTATTAGGAGTAATAATTGATCAACATCTCAATTGGGATAATCATATAGATAAAATATGCAAAAAGATCTGTACTAGTCTATTCATCATAAAAAGATTCGCAGGCTTACGCAATAAAGAGTTATTAACAACAATATACTATGGACAAATCCATCCTCACCTCACCTACGGTATTATAGCATGGGGTCATAGTAAAAAGAAACATACAAACCGAGTTTTCTTACTGCAAAAAAGAGCAGTGAGGTTGATCCAGGGATTAAAGCAAACTGAATCATGTAAAGAAGCATTTAAAAATCTACAAATTATGACTTTGTATTCATTATACATTTATGAAACAATACTGTACTTAAAAATTAAAGACAGCAACGGACAACTGAATAGAAACAACCATGCTTACTTTACAAGAAAAAAGTCAACTATCCCCCACAAATGCATTTATTAGAATTATATAAAACTAAACCAATAGCATCAGCATGTGAACTTCACAATCCAAAACCATAACATTTTCAAAAAGGAACTTAAAAAGTATTGTATAAATGGATGTTTCTACTCAATAAAAGAATTTTTAAACAAAGAATTGTAAATACAGTAAATTTGTAAAAAATAATGTATGATTATTGATGTACTATAGTAAGTAACTTCTACCATTTTATTTCTTTGTTTTGTACATATACTTTGTAACCATGACGTGCCCAAAAACATGTATATGTTTTAAAAGGATGAATAAAGAATGAATGAATGAATATTAAAAGGGCTTAATTTTTATCGCTGTCATAAGTCTATTACATAAAGGAGTAGTTTTAATAACCTTAGTAATTAACCTAAAATTTTGATTTTTTTGTGCACTTAAGTATCATGAAAGCTGAGATGTTATCAGTACTTCTCCACTGTACTTAAAAACTGGAATTACAAATGTATTATATGTAGTATTTAATGCGGACCTCGAGAATCCCATTTAGTTTCTGCAAGTCTCTTTAATATCTTAAAATGGTTGGTGTTTTATCTTGGATTTTTTCAATATATCTTTTCCTGGTTAATTGGATACTCTCATAACTTAATGTAATATTGGGTTAAATTTAAAGATGAGTTGATTAATGGCACTGAACATTTACGTTTTAAATTTTCCGGAACATATTTCAGAAGCTACTTTCCTCTATTATCAACCGGACATCGATAATGGAGGAAAGTAGCCTCAGAAACATGTTCCAGGAAATTTAAAAAGTAAGTATTGTTTAGTGCCATTAGTCAACCTACCTTTAAATTTAATTTATTACAATAATACTGTTTTCAATAATAATATTGGATAGTAATATTGGGTTACTTCTTTTTCTTTGAAAAAGAGCTGAACGTTACTTTTCCCAGTATTAACTTTCATGAGGATTTTAGAACACCATTCTTTAAGCATATTTAGAGAATTTTGAACATTTGTCTTTAGAATTTCAAGTTTGTCTGATTTCAGTGATTACCAAATTACTAAATTTTCTGCATACAATGCAGTATTGATACCTGTTGTTGGAGCAGATCATTTACATATAAATTAGAGTGGTGCTAAGTATGTACTCTCAGGTAAACCTAGTTTGGTTTTTTTAATCTTAGTAAAGTTGAACCTTAAGAAGTTGTACAATATCTTTGTAAGACAAATTCTGATATCCAGTGAAGCATATTATCGTTAATTCCCATCTGTTGTAGCCTGTTGCTAAGATTACATCTCCATACAATGTCATGCAGATTTCAGATCAACAAATATGGTTAAGGTATCTTCTTTTCTATTAAATCCCACTTTAATTTCTTGACTGTATTTAATTGCTTGTTCACTGGTTGTATGACTTTTCTGGAAGCCAGCTTGGCAGGGTGACAGAAGATTGTAGTGTTCCAGATTCCAGTTTAATCTGGCTGAAATCATTCTTTCCATTCTTTTCCTGTTGATTTGCATATCAAACATCTATTGTGTAACTTTGTTCTTAACAGTTATTTTGTGAGCAATAAAAAATACTGTCATGGAATGCACACATTTATGCTTGTGTCTATAATAATGTGACTTTGTGGACTCATAGTCTAGTTGCAGAAATTCAAAATGCTCTTTATTCCCGTAGAAAGGCAGTTTTTACACCCTTTTCAGCAGCAAAATTACGTAATATACACAAATACAACCTTCAAGTTCGTCTGCCACACAACCACAAACAAAAGAGTTCACTTTCAAATCACAGCTGCATGCACACAATTATCAAGTCCAATTACGACAATCCATTGACAAACTAGCCATGGCTTCTTTTATACCTCCACTTATTGTTCTAGAAATTGGTGGAACGTTCTGTAACAAACAACACGGCACCAGAAACTTGAACCTTCCAGTCATATATCTGTCGCTTTCTTTCTCTGTTTTATCTTCGCATTGCACTATCTGTCTCTTTGCATGTGCCGGCCCGGCCGCGCCCGTCGCAACAATGCATCGCGACTTTGCTCCCTCCTCAAGGATGGTCGTCCTGAACAGCACCATCCGAGTGGGCCAGACGATCCAGGTGTACACCAACATTTTTCCTCCGGCCACCTTCTGGATGCGGTCCACCACGTTGTTAATCCTCTTTACCACCCGGTACGATTCTTGCCATGGTTGTTGAAGTTTCGGGCAGCATCCCTTGCTCCGGGTAGGGCGGTACAACCATACCAGGTTACCTTACTGGAATCCTTGGCTGTTGGCTTCCCTGTCATACCGGGTCTTCCTGCGGTCACTCGTCATCTAGATGTTCGGACGAGCCATCTCATGCATTCGTGGAGATTATCCACAAGTCTCTCCACCTACTCCATTGCTGGTTGTTTTGCTTCTGGGGGCCTCCCAGAAGGTCACAAGGGAGGCGTAACTCTCGGCCGAACATTAAGCATGCTGGCGTCATCCCAGTGGTGTTGTGTGTTGACCTGTGGTAGGCTAGCAAGAACAGTGGCACCTTGACATCCCAGCCTCGCTGATGGCTGGCCACGACCTTCGTCAGATGTTCTTCTAGGGTATTGATGTATCTCTCGACCATGCCGTCCGACTACGGGTATAGAGATGTTGTGCGGGTCTTGTTAACCCCAAGTCTTTCCAGTGCATCCTTCATTAGGTGAGACTCAAAATTGGTGCCCTGGTCGCTGTGAAGCTCTAACGGGACCCCAAAACGGCAGAACAGTTGCTCCACGAGGCAGTCGGTGATTGTCTTCGCCTCCTGGTTCGGGATGGCATACACTTCCCGCCACTTGGTGAAGTAGTCCACGACCACCATCAGGGACTTGTTGCCTCGGTCGGACACTGGGAATGGTCCAGCTATGTAGACAGCGATGCGTCCGAAAGGCGCTCCGACGTTGTACAGCTGCATGCGACCCCGGCTCCTAGTTTGTGGGCGGCGACTTGCCGCACACACGTGACATTGACGACACCATCTCTCGGCGTCTACTCGGAACCTCAGCCAGTAGCGCTGTCGGAGTTTCTTGATATTTCGGTTTGCTCCCAGATATCCTCCTGCACTTCCTCCAAGACTTCCGAGACCTTCGGGGAAGTACCAACTGCTCCCTCTGCGTCTTCCCATCGGGTAATTCCCATAACCGGAACAGCACGCCCTCTTTGATCTTCGATGAGTCCCATTGGGCCCAGTACGTAGCGCTCCTTGGTGCGATGACCTCCCAAGTCATCCCTTGTCCCTGCCTCCACTTCCCTCAGGAGTAGTCCCAAGTCAATGTCCGCCAGCTGCTCCCTTCTCAGGCCTGCGCTATCCCTACCGTCCGCAGGCACTGCTGTGACCACTCTGACAGCTACGGCACACTCCTTCTCTTCCACTCTTGTGCACTGGTCGCACTCTTCCGGGCAGGGTCTTTGGGACATGGGTTGGCGTGACTCTTCCCTCTACAATGTTCTGAGGTGAAGTCGTGCTCCTGAAGTCTCTGGACCCAACGGGCTGTCTGGCCTTCCAGGCTTCTAAAGCTAAGTAGCCAGGTTAGGGCGGAGTAGTCAATCTTCAGGTGGAATGGCTGACCGTACAGGTACTTGTGGAAGTGCTCCAAGGTCTTTACCACCGCCAGTAGCTCTCGCCGGGTGACGCAGTAGTTTTTCTCTGCTTTGGACAGCGTGTTGCTCTAGTAGGCTATCACTCGCTCGTGGCCATTCTGGATTTGGAATAGGACGCCTCCAATGCAATGGTCGCTGGCGTCGGTGTATACAATGAAGGTGTCATCTGGTTGTGAGAATCCCAATATAGGAGCACTGCAAAGTGGTGTCTTCAGCTGCTAGAAAGGCCCTTCGGTGTCCGCCGTCCACGCATAAGGCCGGTGTTCTGTCAGAAGGGTGAGGGGCTTGGCGATATTGGAGAAGCCCTTTATGAAGCGGCGGTAATAACTGCACAGCCCCAGGAAACTGCGCAATTCTTGCTTATCCTTTGGGCCGGGCCAGGCCAATCTCTCACGGCCAATTCGGTGTCTTCTCCAGATCTCTGGTCACTCCAGTTGGTGAGACTTTGAGACTATGTAGTTGACTTCCTTGTGGAAAAGCTGGCGCTTCTTTGCTTTCAGCTTCAGGTTGGTCGCCTGCAGTCTCTATAACACCTTGCTCAGGTTGTCGAGATGGTCCTCGAAGATTTTGCCGACGATGATGATGACCAGGTATAGCAGATAGGCATCATAAGTCCGTCCTCTCATCACTGGCTCCATGAGGTGTTGGAAGGTAGCCGGTGCGTTGCAAAGACCTTAGCGCATAACTGAACTACCAAAGCCCTTGGCCTGTTGAGAATGCGATGTTCTCCTGGTCTCTCGGGTCTAAAGCCACCTGCAGTAACCCGAAGTCCGGTCCAGGGTTGAGAACCACTGCACACCAACAAGCGTGTCCAGGGTGTCGTCAATCCGGGGTAAGGGGAAGCAATCCTTCCTGTTGACAGTGTTCAGCTTCGTCCATGCAGAAGCGTACCTCACCGTTCTTTTTCGTCTCCAAGACTACAGGGGAACACCATGGGCTGTCAGACTCTTCAATCACTGCCCTGGATATCATGTCCTCCAGCATATTCCGTACTGCCGCTTGTTTTGCCAGCGGAACGCGTCTGGGTTCTTGCCGAATAGGCCAGGCGTGTCCGATGTCGATGCGGTGGAGCACCCGGTCCGTGCGGCCATAGTTGCTATTACCTTGGCTGAAGACGCGCTGGTATCGTCTCAGCAGTTGTCGAACATTCCCGAGCTGTTCTGCAGTCAGGTGATCGGCCGCCCTCTCCAGTAAGCCTTCCAGCCGGGGCCCCAGGTATTGCATCGGCACCGGCTCCTGGGTCTGGTTGTTTGGCGTTACGCTGATAACAGGCTCACACGTCCCCAACTCCGTCCCAGCCTGGATGTCGTGATCGGTATCTGTTAGGTTGAGCAGCCTCGCTGGCATCTCTCGGCACGGCAACAATGTCCGGGCTACACAGAGTCCGTGCACAGGCGTCTTCCGGTCCAGCATCATGTTCTTCGTCCGCTGGCCTTCCAGTCATGCCGTCACCACCACCTCGCTTCTCGCGGGAACAACCACGTGTTCCCTCAGGATGGCCCTGCGGTTTCCAAGGCGTTCTTCGGGTTGCCGGAGTATCACCTCTTCTCCATTGAGAAGTAGGACCTTCCTGCCGACGTCAACCGTCGCCTCGTGGCTCCTGAGGGCATCCAATCCCAGTATCACATCCTCAGTCACCTTCGCGACGAACACTCACAGACGCACGGCACTCCGTCCCAGGGTCAACTGCAGCAGTGACTCCTCCACAGGCAAGGTGTCGTCCGATGCCGTAACTACCTGGTATGGTCGGCTCGGTTTTCTCGACTACAAACCCCTGGCTACGTCAGGTCTGATGATTGTCACGGCTGCCCCGATGTCCACAAGCACGCGGCACAACCTCCCCTTAACCCAACCGTCCGCAATGAGGCTGTCATCCATACTCCGGTTGATGGCGCGCAGTATCACTGGAGGAGATGGTGGTGATGGCGCCGACGTGTCCCTCGTCACGATGGTCCTTACTCGTTTTCCGGCTGCTCTCCGTGGTGTGTGTAGTCTCTCTCCAGGTGTCCCGGCTGGCCACACCCCCAACACACGCCACTTCGTCTTCGCCGGCGTCCTTCGGCTGGCCTTAGGTCTCCAGTGTAGCGGATACTCCTGGTTCTCGAAGTCGGGGTAGCTGTCACCCTGGCCGCCTCAATCCTCAATGCGGCCGTTAGAGCTTCGTGAATGGTCTTGTAGTCGCCGAGCATTAGGCGTTGACCTATCTCGAGGTCTCGTACCCCGTCAACGAAGGTGTCGGTGGCTTCCTGGGATACGAACTCGGGTGGGAGGTCGACTAAGGCTTTGCTGACCAGCTGTTCCATTGTCAGGGCGAACTCCTGCAGCATGTCTCCTGGCTGCTGCGACCTAGATTTCGGCTGGCTGCGGTAGGCCGACTAAGTGGTGGTTACCGAAGTTGTTTTCCAGGGCCTCCCAGATTTCCTTGGGCGCCTCCGCTGTCTGAACCGCGCACAGCACCTCTGCGGCTGGCTTTTAGCTGTGCGGCCTCTTCTTCCGGTGACCACTTGTTGTGCTTGGCCACTGTGTCGAATTGGCGGTGGAAGACTTCGAAAGTTGATACACCATCGTACTTAGATGGTTTGACGCGTGCAAAAATTGTGTCACGTGCCGGCGCGTCGGCCTTTAAATCCTTCAACCTTCTGCCAACGATGTCCTCCATCAAGGCGTTCAGAGACTTGGTGTTGCTGTCGGCCTTTCCCTCTAGGTCGTTAACACGATTCACCAGGTCTCCGACGCGCTCGCCCAACTCCATGACATCCTCCTTCACACCAACCAACTGCTCCTCAAAGTTGAAGAAAATGTTTTACTTAATCTCATTGGATCGTCACCAAATGTCTTATCTCTGGAGAACAATGATCAGCTGGAACACCAAGGTTCTAGCCATTTCACAGTTTCTTGATAATGCCTTCAAGTGGAGGCGAAATGCATTGAAAGAAAATTTGTGATATGTGAAGTACAGAGTGTCTTAGTCACTCATTGTATAATTTTAATTATTACACTATTTCAGTGTTAATTCTAATTTAAAGTTTTTAAATTAACATATTAGCATAGATGGTAGCATGTCTGCCTCACGTTCAAGAGGTCCCGAGTTTGAATCTCGGTCAGGGTGAGTTACCTAGATAAGGTTTTTTTCGTGCATTCCCTTATCCTTCAAGACGAATGTCGGGTAACTCTAAGCTCCATGGACCCTGGACTCATTTGAGCATCATCTCACCCAATTCATTCACCGTCTGATATAACTTAATGTTTGGGCGGACGTAAATTAAAAGAAAAAAAAACATATTTGCTCACCTAGTACTCAGTGTTTATTGATTTTTGTCACAAAACCTTACACTTATTAAACCTCAGACTTGTTTCAAGAGCCATTGCTCTTATCTTCATTTGAAAACTGACTGTTTTGGTTGTATTTCTAACTGATGTTGCCATAACCATAGCTACTTTTGTATGCAATCCTACTGATGTTACAAATAACAGTGGAACTTCACTTGAGAATAAGAACAATGGCTCTTGAAACATATCTAAGATGTAATAAGTTTAAATAAATTTTCTTTTAAAAATAAACACAAATAATTGCTAAATTAAATACACAATGTTTAATTTCTTATCTATTGATATAACACAAGTGAAATGACAGATACAGGTTTCTGTTGTTCATAATTATATGACCGTTCTTTTGGTGATTGAACAAAGTCAACACTAAACAATGTCTTATGAACAAAAATGTTTTCTTTTATTTTCAATATTGACAACAATGTATACTAAACATTTGCAGTTTTGCATAGTATGCTTTGATACTATGAGTACAAAGTTTGTGTCCCTTTTTAATGTCAATCTCCTTTACTGCAAAAAAACCCAAATACAAGGCAAAAAGGAAATAGTATCACATGAATGAAGTGTTTAAAATAACATACATATCAATTAGGTATGATTCCTAAAAATCATATTGCTATCTGCATAAGGTGTTACCAGGGTTTTCCCGCACCTTGAGTAGAAAAATGTATGGAGACGAGCTCATTTGGTTCTGGTTCCTTTGGCCATTTATTCCATTACATTCACTTACTGTGTGGTGTGACCTCCAAGTAAAGGATGCTAAAACACATCACATGTGATCAGTTTTAAAATATTCAATGTCACAGCTAGAATTCAAATGCTGGATTTTTGGCCAATTCATTCTGCCACCGTGATAGATGTCTCCCAACCACATTTAGCTTCATCTGATTCATATATACCTAGCAATCAAATGAGGGTATCAATTGCCACAAGTCATTTTACCTTTGATGGTACCAACAAAATATAATTGATAAATACTTTAAATTATCTTAAATTTGCATATTTAGCCATAGGTTTTGAAAAAGGTATAAACTTTATTTGTGGAGCTTATATCCACTGCACTATTTTGCCATATTAGAAGATATGAAGTAAAGTTTGAGCTAGGTTATGATTTTAGTGTGATGTAAATTATTTCAGGTTTCCCCATCGGACTATCATCGATTTATATACAAGTGCCATACATGCTTGCTGGGTTTCAAGAGACGTGGAATGCTTGTAAACCATTTGGCAAAACGGCACCCAGATATCAGTCCAGATTCAGTTCCAGAACTTAATTTACCAATACTTAAAACAACAAGAGATTATTATTGCCAGTATTGTGAAAAGGTAGGTAACTTAACATACTTTTTTCTGCAACAACAGCATGCATGTGCTTATGCTATTTAGCTCTAGTAGTGGTAGTGGTAGTCATTTTTAACTTACATCTCCAATTGTTTTATATTTTCTGTACTTGTTGGTCATTTCTGTTATCAAGTTTGATTAAAAACAGTTCAAATTTGCCATCTATTAAGCTATTCCAATTCTTTGTTATATTTGTGTTACAGTGAGATCTTAATCAGCTGTGAATTAAACTATGAAAGAAAACATTTTGATATGCTTTTTGGGATGGTCCACAAGTGTTGTATATGCCTTATTCTAATCTATCCTTGTTTTTCATTATTTTTAAATACAAGAAAGTTAACATTTCATCTCCTGTTCTATTTCCATGGTAATCTTAATTGATCTGTCTTGCAAATTTAATAATTTCGTAGACTTTGAACTAATTGTTTAGGAACAATTGCAAAAGTGTCATCCATGTGTATGAATTAAGTTTTACATAAGTAAGGGAGTGCTTTTGTAATGTGTATTTCTAAGTAATTCATGTATAGAACTGCCAACAACACACACATAGGATTACACATAGCTAAACTGTAAGCTTGTTCATAGAATTTTGCATCAAACTTGAAACTATTTTGTCTGATGCTCAAGTCTATTAGTGAAATGCAATATTCAGTTTATGTAAAAACTGTATTTTGAAAGCCATAGTTTTTTCAATCTTGTATCTTTTCAGTAGGAATGATAATGAATAAAGAGCTAATGTCAAAAGAAACTAAAATTTTGTCTTACTGCTCACATTTTTACTTTCTCTAACATGTACATTGCAGGTGGAGAAGGTATTACATATTTGAGACTCCCCTAAATAAAAGAAAAGAGGGAGAAGAAAAGATATTTAGAAAACTCAACGAACATGTTTGCATGGGTGTGGAAGAGAGGGAGGGAGAGAGAAAGATAGAGTAGCAGCATCTCAAAAACAAAATGCCATGCCAGAAGAATATTTCCTCTAAGGATGCAAAATAAGATTTTCAAGAAAATGTCCCCTTGTCAAACTATGCTTTATAAAAAGTTAGTTATTGTTTATGTTCTCAAAAATGGCTTTAATGTTTTTGAAATAAAGATCTGTAAAATATTTTCATGATAAATGAAATGTTTATCTTGAACTATCTGAGAGTAGCCTCTGAAGTTTTCTTCATTCTGAATAAACTTGTACATAACTTGTAAACTGTTAATACGTAGACAAAATCTTAGTATACAAAACCCGTAGATCTTATTAACTTGATGTCAGATACTATTTTTTTCATGTCTTTCTGATTTAACCATTTTCGGAACATTCCTTATTATTTGTTTGAATTTCCAAAAACTTATACCAACCTTATTCAATTAACGGAAATTAATTGTTCTTTCATACTAACCATGTGTAAGATAAGATTTGGTAAGGTAGAGTCATACTGAAAAATTCAATGGACAGTGACTGGTAGATCCGTGATTCAATTCCTGGCTCTGGCATTGAAATTTTCAGTCTGACTGTACCGTATCAAACCTTATACCAACCTTTCTCAAATGGGAAGTCATTATTCATATTTTCCCCTCCTGGTCATTCAAAAAGAACAGAATTTCAGAGTCATTACTTCCAACCACCTCTTAAAAGATAGGATTATTATTTAACCTTAATGTATTCCCCTTCAATAAATTTTAATAATTAGTAATAAACTTCTCTTATTTTTGATATTATATATTATAATAGGACTATTTAGTTCCACAAATTCATTTGCACCTCAGCCACGTTATTTACTACATTTTTCATTACTGGCACTATGTAACAGATTGTTTTGTGTATTATTATTTTAAAATTCATTATATGATCCCTGTTTTTCAAAACCATTTTTTTCCAAACCATCAAATCTATGGGTCCATTCTTAAAGCTAATAATTTCAACTCTAGATTTATTTTGCAACTAAATTACAAAGATAAGATAAGATAAGATAAGATGCTTTATTGTCACATACGCTTACAGATAGTGAGTAAAAACTCAGTAAACAGGTGACTCGTCAACAGTAGAAAATTTAAAATAATAATAATAATTACACAAAATAACAATAACACTAATAATATAAATACTAATAATACAAATAATATAATTACTAATAATATCAATACAACTATATACAAATATTGTTATAATTATGACATGCCCTTGGAATAATATTGTCAGAATATTAGAACTACAAAATGACAAAAAATTTCATTATAATTCAATTTTATCATCCATATATTCAATAATCGAGTAGTAGGCTTTGTCCATTAGTAGGTTATTTATTGCTTTATTAAAGCATTTGAGGTTTTTCATTTCACGGATTCTTACAGGTAATTTATTATATATTTTTATTCCTGCATATTGTGGGCTTTTTTCGTACAGTGCTAATCTGTGCATGGGTGGTTTTAGATTATTTTTATTTCTCGTTCCATGATTATGTTGCATTTGTGAATTATAAATTGTATCAAAATTTGAATGGATGTATTTATTTATTTCATACAGGTATTGGGATGGTAAGGTTAATATCTTCAGGTTTTTGAACAGGTTTCTGCATGAAACTTTTGGTCTTGATTGAGTCATTATCCGAATTATCTTTTTTTGACTTTTAAAGATCGTTTCCCATCCCGTAGAGTTCCCCCATAGTATTATTCCGTATGTCATCAAAGAGTGGAAGTAACTGAAGTACACTATTTTTCTTGTTTCGAGGTTTGTTAATTTAGTTATGCAGCTCATATTGAAGGATGCACTGTTTAAACAAAATAATAATAATAATAATAATAATAATAATAATAATAATAATAATAATAATAATAATAATAATAATAATAATAATAATAATAATAATAATAATAATAATAATAATAATAATAATAATAATAATAATAGTAGTAGTAGTAATAATAATAATAATAATAATAATAATAATAATAATAATAATAATAATAATAATAATAATAATAATAATAATCAGCTGATTTATCAGTGTTTATATTTAATATTCTTTCATTCTAGTTTTCAAACGATGTTTAGTTTTACCACCTTATCTCAATCCAAACAAGTAAATTGATAAAAACCAGATTTTTATCATTAGAAATTTTATCTTTGTTATACAAGGTGTGATTTAAAAACACGGGTATTTTAAAATTTCACAGGCTATGTACATCCAATTTTCAAAACTATTTTTATCTTTTTATATGCATATTCTTGATGTTTGCATTTTCTGTTGTTTTGAATATTTGGTTTATTGTTGACACTCGAAAAGGTTATATGTGTTTTCAACTGCTGGGTGAATTCTTGCTTAGTTTGAATTAAGTTTTGCTTGAAATATGGAGTAAAGTGGAGCATCGCATTTGAAATGTTGCCACCGCCAGAGAGAAGAGAGCAGATGACAACAGTTGGAAAGAGGTTGATGATGGAAGTGATGGCTTCCGGAACTAGTCCCTCAAAGATAAAAAATGTAAGAGGCGAAGTGTCAAAAAACTGATTACAAATAGTTTTTTCAAACATCATTCAATTATCATCCATGACACCATTTTAACACACCAACTGTTGTTCTGAATAGTCCCCCAGGGTATCCACACAGCTTTCCCAACAATGAGGAAGGCATTGAATACCATGGGCATTGGCATCCATTAGTGCCACTTATTACTGATGTCATAGAATATCCAAAATATGCAAAGCACTGCCCACACAACGTTTCTTCAGTTTGGGAAGGAAGTGCAAGTCATATGGACTGAAGGCTGGTGAGTAGGTTGGGTGGCAGGAGATTAGATCTTTACACAGATCTTCATAATGTCAGTAGTGTGGGCTCTAGTGTTATTATGGAATATGACCGCCAACCCAACAAAATTTCAGTACAGCACCATAACTTTGAACGGGATATCCTCAACCTCACATAATCAGCTGTTTTACCACACCATTTTTCAACTGTCAGCTGTAAACATGGATTCATGCTACATATGTAACACAAAAAAAAAACTGATAAAAAAAACCTGATAAACTACAATGTATCGATTGCAACTAAACTGCACATTTAAAATGTTTAAATATACAGAAAGAAGATTTATAATTTCTTCAAAAACAAGGCCCCACAGCAATGAAGTGTATGAACTGCAGTCGAAGAAAGGGTCATACAGAGCAAATTTTTTCAATGGCAGCTACAGGGGGTTCGAGTTTTGGAAGTTCTGGAATAACGGAAATATTAAAGGAGATAAAAAAAAAAAAGACAGTGCAATAAAAGCTTTGGAAAGAACTTAAAAGTTGACCTGGGTAAATCAATCGATCCTCGTCACGAAAAACTTGATGACAGCTTAAAAAATCAAAAAATGTATTCAAGAAAACTAGAGGAAAACTTAAAAATCTTGGAAGAAATCAAAAGTGAAAACCTAATCTTACAAAAAGAAAACAAGGAGTTAAAGGAATGTCTGGAAGATCTGAACAATATTCAAGAATCAGTATGCTCAAATTCATGGAATACCCTCTCAGCCACAAGTAAACACTACCGAATTGATTAAAACCGTAGGTAAATCTCTAGATGTCAAGATAGAAGACCAAGATATTGATGCTTGTCATTGCTTGAGTCTAAATCCTTCTTCCCAATTATCTAGTCCAATCATCGTAAACTTCTGTAGGAAGTCAAGGAGAGGGAGAGGACAAGTTAAAAGGAATCTATCCACCTTGGACATAGGGTTCACATTCAGTAATTCTATCTACATCATTGAGAGTCTTATGTTCAGCCCAAAGATGTTCATTTGCTAAATGCAGGCAACTTCGCAAATCTGCCAGCATAAAGTACCTGAGGACCAAAAACAGAAAAATATTCATGTGGAAAGAAGATTTTTCGCCAGTTTTCATTATAACCACTGAAGAATATTTGAGAAAATTTAGTGAACCTAATTAAAGTGAACCTTATTAAATACTCATATTTAATAAGTGAAATAAAGTTATTAGATATTTACTATCAAAATGTTAGAGGATTAAGAACAAAAGCAAATGAATTTTACACTAGTATAATTTCATCAAACTATGATGTACTTAGTATAACTAAATCGTGGTTATTAGCTGGTATCTTTAATTCTGAGTTATTTGATCACAGATATACAGTATTATGAAAAGATAGAAATTCGCAAAATGCTGGTGGCAGAGTTTTAATAGTGATTAAATCAACTCTCAGTCTGAAAGAAATCTCTTCTCTTAATAGCATCAGCAAATCACTTTGGATAAAATGTTATTACTATAATATTAAGTTCATTATAAACACAATGTATTTTTCTCCAACTACTAATATAAACTCCTTTCTCAAATATTTTGATTTGATGGAGCAAAATCATGAATTCTTCAACTCTCATGTAATTATTGTGGGTGACTTTAATTTTCCTGAAATTCCTGACACAACTTATGATCTCAGTAAAGGCAGTCGTAAAGCAAAACTACTTAACATGTTATCTTTTACCAATATTCGGTCTGTGAACAATGTAAAAAATATAAGTGGACAGACCCTGGACTTAATTCTAACTAATATAACAACACTCGAAGTAAAAGAAGATGGTGATTCTTTAGTACCTATAGACATATACCACCCAAAAACTAAGCTCTAAACTCATTTAAAATTAGGCAAGTGAGTCAACCTTGTATATACTTTTCTCCACTTACAAGTTTTTTGATGAAGACTAGTTTCTGGGAACCTCTTCCCTATCGTCAGTTTTGTGGTTGACTGATGATGCATCCAGTGTCTGCATCTGGCTTGGTGTCGTGCTGCCATCTAATGTCCTGGTAAGTTTGATGACGTCATCTACCGCGGGAATTTCAAAATTCATCAAGAGGTCCTGTTTCTTCGTAATAAATATGTTTTCCCAAATCTGTAGTTCCAGACGTTTCTTTGCCTGTTTGATCAGTTCTATTTCTTGTTTTATGTTGTGATTCTCAGACCAAAAGTGATGTGCTACGGCCGACTTGTCCATGTGTTTTGAATTTAATATTTCTGAAGTGTTCTTTCATTCTTGTTCCTAGATTCCTTTTGGTCTTACCAATTTATATCTTGTCACAATCCTGGCAGCTCATTTGGTAAATGCCTGATAATTGATTTTTCAGTGTGCTATTTTTTAGAGGGTGGTTTAGTAAGTTGCGGATGTTATGTTTGTTCTGAGGTACTAATGTTATGTTGAAGCTCTTAAATATCTTTTCAAATTTTTTGAAGTATTTTGGATGATATGAAAATTTGCCATATCTGGTGTTTGGGTTTTCTAGTTTTTTTAACGTAGTAATGTCCCTTAAGTTTTTGTTTCTTTTGTGTCTGCAGATCAGTTTTTTGATGAAATTTGTGTTATAGTTGTTCAATTTGGCAACCTGGTGTATGTGAGTGTACTCCTGTTCATATTCTGTTTTTGTTAGCAGAATGTTGATTAATCTGTGAACCAAACTATGGAATACTACATATTGATTTTGTACTGGGTTGAATGGGTTGCATTTAATGTAATTGTCAACATGTGTTGCTTTTCTGTATATTCCAAATTGTAATCCTGTTGGTGTTCTAATGATTTTCAAATCTAGAAAAGGTGGCCATTCATCCTGCTCTACTTCAATGGTGAAAACTATGGATTTCTCTTGTAGGTTTAGCAACTTTATAGCATCCTCGGTTAGTTTTCTAGGGACTATAGCAACTTTGATTTTATGATATAACCCTAGAGAACACAAGCATGCTGTTATCAACAGTTTAACTTAAAGGCTGGTTAATGTACCTTTAAACAAGATGGAATATATCAAAGAATACAATAATATAATTCACATTGCAGAATACAATGGATTCAGTGCTGAATTGGTCAAAAAGAAAATTGATAAATTCAAAAGCCAACAAAGATACAAATAAGTAACCACTCTTTCCCCAATCAGCAATGAAACTTCATACAGAAAATTTACATATAATCCCAGAGCTACACACCTTTTCCAAAAAGTCTTCAAAGAGCACAATATTACTTTGGCTCCACAGAACAAATTTAGTGTACAACACCTTTTGAAATCACATAATACAAAGGAGATACCCACAGGCAAAAAATCAGGTGTGTACCGGATAAACTGCAAAGGCTGTGACAACTTTTACATTGGAAAACCTAAAGGAACTTGAACGTTAGGCTTAAAGAGCATTTTAGGAATATCAGAAACAAAGAAATAGATAAATCAGCGGTAGTGTACCATTTTTTGGAAGGAGAATTATGATATAAAATGAGAAATCCACTTATTAAAAAGTGTCCAATGTCCAGCTGCATTAACCACGTGGGAAAAAATCTTCATAAAGAAATATGAAAGAAAATTGTTTAGTTTCGACACTACCGTTGAAGAAAACCCAAACTTCAAGTTCATCAAGATACCGACAGAGACACATCTATCACCTCCAAGGAGTTCACCAAACCAACATCTATTAGTCGACAACAGCTGATGATGTTAGGAAGTTCCTAACGAAATGTGTTCTAAGTGAATACTAGCAATAAGTGGAGCACTAAGTATTAGTTCAACTGAAAATTATATTAATTTTGTGCTCCGTTGTATCATAGTCCTTACACATTGGAATAAATATCCTGTTTGGTTCACCAAAGAAATAATAAAGAGCATAAGATTAAAAGAAAAATACTGCAAACATAAAACTGCCTCAGAATATTACTAGGGTGGTCTGAAAGGTTTCCGACCTCGACATGAAGATGGCAGCACTCATAAATAAAAGCTAGGAATTTCGCTGTCCATCTGTTGACAGTTACTCACCAAAGTTTCAGCCATTTTGGACGCTCACATGTTATGTAACAGTCATTTGAGTGAGTTGATGTGAGTGCTTTTATGAATGTGGACAAAATCGAGTGTCGAGCTTATATTAAATATTTGTTTTTGAAAGGCAATACACCTATGCAAATCAAAGATGAGTTTGATTCTCTGTATGAGGACTCTGCACCATCATTTACCACAGTGAAATTTTGGGCAACTGAATTTAAACGTGGCCTGAAGAGCTTGGGAGATGATGAACATTCGGGATGTCCAAAACTGCAACTATCGACGAAAACATTGTCAAAGTTCACCAAATGGTGCTAGACAACTGCCGAATTAAAGTGAGAGAGATAGCAGAGGCTATGAACATGTCAAAAGAATGCGTTTGTCGCATATTAAATCAATATTTAGACACGAGAAAGCTGCCCACGAGTTGGGTGCCGTGTTTGCTCATGTTAGACCAAAAACGTGTTCGAATGAACATTTCCAATGCTCTGTTAGCGCAGTTTAGGTGCAGTAAATTCTACTTTTAGCGCTGATTAATTACTGTAGATGAAACTTGGATTCACCATTATATGCCTGAAACAAAATTACAGTCCAAACAGTGAACTGCAATGGAGAAACTGGCCCCAAAAAAGCAAGAAACTGTTTTTTCGGCTGGGAAAGTGATGGTGATTTTTTTTTTGGGGGGGGGGGGGGGGGGGATAGTCATGGAGTTATTGTAATCGATTATCTTCAAAAAAGAAAAAAGAGAAACCATCATAGGAGCATACAAGCTGAAGGCGGAACATGCGGGAAAATAGCCACATTTGCAGAAAAAGTAAACCCTGTTTCACCAAGACAATGCACCATCTCACACCTCAGCGGTTGCAATGGCGAAAATCCATGAATTACGACTTGAACTGCTTGACCATTCGTCTTACTCACCAGATCTAGCCCCAAGTGACTTCTTTTTGGAAAATTGTGCTCGGAGGACAGAGATTTTCATCAAATGAAGAGTCAATCACCTTCGTGAGCAATTATTTTGCATAGAAAAGTGCTGAGTACTTTTTGTACGGGTTACAGAGATGGAAGCATCGCTGGAAGAAGTGTGTAGAGTTACAAGGAGACTATGTTGAAAAAAAAAATACTGAAAAAATGTCTTGTATCTTTAATAGGTCGGAAACTTTTCAGACCACCTTTGTATATGTTGTATTACAAAAATGTTCGTAAAAGTTTAAAAAGTCAGATTAGAATTGCCTTAGAAGTTATGTTGAATAATTTGAAGATAAATTGGCATATAATACTAATGATTTCTGGCAGTTTATAAAAAAACAAACAGAAACACCTTGAAACATATACGGAGATGGAATATAAAAATAGCATATTAAAAACTTCTAAAGAAATTGCTAATGGATTTACTGACTACTTTAAATCTGTTTATTCCAGTAGTACTTCATACGCTTATATAAAAATACAAAGTACGTAACCGACAATACCATCAACATTTTAGATTCTGTTAAAATAAGCAAAATAAGTGAAAATGAAGTCAAAGTTGCAATAAAAAAGCTTAAAAGTAAAAGATCTGCTGGGCCTGATGGAATACCATCTTACATTTTTAAAGGATGTGGTGATCTGTTGTTATACCCGTTAACATTAATTTATAACCAAATACTGCATCAAGGAATTTTTCCCAATGTATTGAAGCAAACCAAAGTTATTCCCATTCCTAAATTTGGAAATGTTAAGATGGTAAACAACTATAGGCCTATTGTGCTTTCGTCTGCACCAGCAAAACTTCTTGAAAGTATTTTTTACACATACATATGTAATCACATCAAGTTAGCTATTTCGCCACAACATGCAACATGGATTCATGCCCAAGAGATCAACTGTTACAAACCTTTTTAACTTTACTGAGTTAGTATCACTAGAAATAGATCGGTTTAAGCAAGTAGACGTAATGTATACAGATTTCCAAAAGGCATTTGATAAAGTTGATTATGACTGTTTACTTGCTAACTTAACAAAATTGGAGTTTTCTCTTCCATTAATGAAAATATTTCGATCATATTTAAAAGATAAATCACAAGTAGTTCAATATAAAAATTGCAAATCATACCAGCTTAAGTTCATTCAGGACTTCCTCAAGGTTCCAACTAGTGATGGGCAGAATCAAATAATTTTAAGAATTGAATACACCGTATTCGAATAGTTTGAAGAATCGAAACTTTCATTCGAATGCAAGTTCTCGGATGATGTCACATGCTGCGAATCGATTTTGCTACAAACGAGAACTTTTGCTTGCATTCAAATGCAAGTTCTCGGGTGATGTCACACGCTGCGGATCGATTTTGCTACACGAGAACTTTTGCTTACATTCGAATGCAAGTTCTCGGATGATGTCACATGCTGCGAATCGATTTTGCTACAAACAAGAACTTTTGCTTGCATTCGAATGCAAGTTCTCGGGTGATGTCACACGCTGCGGATCGATTTTGCTACACAAGAACTTTTGCCTGCATTCGAATGCAAGTTCTCGAATGATGTCACACGCTGCGAATCGATTTTGTTACACGAGAACTTTAGCTTGCATTCGAATGCAAGTTCTCGGATGATGTCACACGCTGCGAATTGATTTTGCTACACGAAAACTTTTGCTTTCATTCGAATGCAAGTTCTCGGATGGTGTCATATGCTGCAAATCGAGAACAGTTGCTTGTATTCGAAATAAGTTCTCGGATACTACAAACAAGAACATATATGCGTGTATTTGATGCAAGTGCTCGGGGTCGCTGGAGCGGATATATCTGGCGTTTCGCTGCATAGAGGGTTGCGGGTTCGAGTGCTGCCTTTGGTATGGTGTTTATTTATATTGTGTATATCTGTTAAAATAAAAAAAAAAACACTTAAAAATAAAAACAACGAAAAGAAGGAACGTTAAATATTTGTTTTATGTAGAAAGATCGATAACATCTCTCAGATACTACAAACAAGAACATTTGCGTGTATTCGATGCAAGTGCTCGGAGTCGCTAGAGCGGATGTCTCTAGCGTTCCTCTGTGTAGAGGATCGCGGCTTCGGGTCCCGCCTGGGCATGGTGTTTATGTGTATTGTGTATATGTGTAAACATACAGAAAAACAACATAAAAATAAAAACGACGAAAACAAGGAAAATTATATAGTAGTAATAATAATAATAATAATAATAATAATAATAATAATAATAATAATAATAATAATACAAAATTGAATCGAGAATATATTGACACATTGCTTCACTCACACTGTTTATTCACAGGACATGTTTCAAGAGCTCTTACTCCTATCCTCAGCTGATACTCGACTAGTGCAAGTTGTAGTGGTTTCTTCTTTCTCCGTATTGTCAATAGATGGCGTGATGTACTTGTCAAAGATGTCCGGTGGTGGAGTTTCAAATTTCATGACTCTATGACGATTTTTGTTAATGAAGATTTTTTCCCATACAGAAAGGTCTATGGGGTGATTAACGTATTTTATTAGAGATGTTTCCAAATTGATGTCATGTCTAGTATTCAAAAAATGAAAAGCCACTGCTGATTTTTCTGTTTCACCATTTTTAATGTTCCTCATATGTTCTTTAGTTCTGATGTTAATATTTCTTTTTGTTTTTCCTATATAAATTTTAGGGCAAGTTTCACATTTGATCTCATAGATTCCTGGTTTTTCTTTGGTAGTGATTGAATTTTTGGGAGGGCCTTTTAACAAATTTCTGATATTAAACCTATTTTGAGGTGCAAGAGTTATGTTGTGTTTTGAGAAGATTTTTTGGAATTTGTTATAGGCTGATGGGTGGAAGGTGAATTTTTTAAAAAGTTTTTTCTCTTTTTCTCCTGTAGGTTCTAGGGTGGTGGTTTCTTTTATTTTCTTAGCTTTGTTGAGTCTGTTAACAGTTTTGTCTACTAAATTTGGGTTGAAACCGTTGGATATAGCTACTTTTTTTTTATGTGTAGGTATTCTTCTTGATAATCTTCTCTGTTTAGTGGAAAGTTGATCATCCGAAAGATTAAACTGTTGAAAATGGCATGTTGGTGTTGTTTTGGGTTGAAACTGTTGTTCTTAATGTAATTATCTGTGTGTGTCGGTTTCCTGTAGATACCAAAAGTGAGTTTGTTGTTCATTTTTTTGATCTTGATGTCCAAAAAGGGGAGCACACCATCCTCTTCTGTTTCCAATGTAAATTTTATAGCTGGATTTTGTATATTCAAAAGTTTAAGACCATCTTGTATGAGTTTTTTAGGTACTATTGCAAAAATGTCGTCAACATAGCGATACCACACTTTGAAATAATTTGGAAAAGCTTTTGTGATATGTGTCTCAAAAGCACTCATGAATAAATCTGCCAAGAAGGGAGACAATGGGTTGCCCATAGCTAGGCCCGTTTTTTGTTTATAGATCTGTCCATTAAAGCTGAAAAAATTTTGATTGATACAAATTTCTGTAAGTTGTGAAAGTTCTTCTATTTCTTCAGGTGTTATTTGTATTGATTCCAGCCATTTTTTGAGAAGTGGAATAAGCTCATTGGTCGGTATACTTGGGTATAAAGAAATGACGTCAAAGGAAACTAAAGCATCTGTAGAGTTGATCTTTGTGTCCTTCAGGAGATTTAACAATTCAAACGAGTTTTTGATACTTAAATTTTCAAATTTTGTGAAGGATCTGAAGATTTGAACCAGCCATTTTGATAGTTGGTAAGTGGATGCACTTTAATTTATTACAACAACACTGTTTTCAATACTTCCAAGTAAGGAAATGATCTATACTCTTTATGTAACTGGAGCAAAGCTAACAAGCTCCCATTTAACATTAGTGTGTTAAAATGCCTTCACTAGAAACAAAAATCCCTTTAGATTTCTTTATAAAATTAACACAACACTGTTTTCAACACTTCCAAGAAAGGAAATGATCCAGACTCTTTATATAACTGGATCAAAGCTAACAAGCTCCCATGTAACATTAGTAAGTATTATTTGAAGCAAAAGGTTAGAAACAGTGATGTATATAACAATTGAAGTAATGAGTTGGTATTCAAACACAACATCACTTAAAATATCCTTACTTGAACAATTGTTTCGGAGACCGGCTCGTCCCCATCATCAGCAACTATCCAACTGGTTGGATCCGTGGTTTCTTGAAGTGAGCTGGTTGTTTGAGGTGACATCTGTTGATTGTGAGATGAACTTCCAAAGAGAGTTTTCAGGCGGCAATTCGAAATTTAACGTATACTGTTTGTTTTTTATAATTAGCAACTTCTCCCAAACATCGAGCTCAGCTGCATTATTGGCTGGCTTTAATAGTTTTATATTTGGTACAATTTCATGATTGGTAGACCAAAAATGGTGGGCTATTGCTGATTTTTCCATTTGTTTGTATTTCACACATCTCATATGTTCCTGTAATCTAATTTGTAAACTTCTTTTGGTTTTTCCTATGTAGAACTTATTACAGTCTGAGCAGTTTATTTTGTATATACCTGATTTCTTGTTTTCAGGTACTGGGTCTTTCAGGTTGTTGCATAATAAGTTTTTTAAACTGAATTTATTTATTGGGGCTAGGGTGATGTTATACTTCTTGAATATCTTGTTGAATTTATGATGTACTTTGGGATGATATGTGAATTTCTTGAACTGTTTCTCGGATTTTGAATCTGTTAGTTTTGTGGTATCCAATATGTGTTTTTGTTTCTTAAATTTCCAAATTTTCTTTTCTAATAATTTTTTACTGTATCCATTAATTGCAGCTATGTTAATCATTTGGTTATATTCTTTGTTGTATTCATTCTGTTTCAATGGGATGTTGATTAGTCTATGTGCTAAACTGTTCAAAACTGCATGTTTGTGGGGTGTCGGGTTGTAGCTATCGTTCTTGATGTAATTGTCTGTTTGTGTTGGCTTCCGGTAGATGCCAAAAGATATGTTATTTAGTTCATGAATTATCTTCAGATCTAGGAAAGGTAGGTAGCCATCTGTTTCTATCTCTATTGTGAACTTTATTGTTTTATTCTGTATGTTCAGTAGTTTTAAGGAATCTTGTATGAATTTGTGTGGAACAATGGCAAAAATATCATCAACATATCTGTACCAGCATTTGAAGATGTATGGGAAGGATGATGTGATATGTGTGTTTGGAGGAATTTAGTAACAGTGACGTCAAAATTAATATAAAATTATTTGTGGTTGGTTTATTGACACTCGTCACTTACTTTTTCATATATTTATGAGAGACTAGTTTCAAAGGCCCTGGCCTCCATTTTCAATCTCTTCCCAACTTTGGGAAGAGATTGAAAATGGAGGCCAGGGCCTTTGAAACTAGTCTCTCATAAATATATGAAAAAGTAAGTGACGAGTGTCAATAAACCAACCACAAATAATTTTATATTGATGTGATATGTGTTTCAAAGTAGCTCATAAAGAGGTTGGCTAGGAAAGGTGAAAGTGGATTGCCCATTGTTAGGCCTGAGGTCTGTTGATAGAATTGACCGTTGAATGTAAAGAAATTTTGATGTATGCATAAATGAGTAAGTTTTGTGAGATCTTCTATTTCTTCGGTTGAAATGTTAGTCTGTCTGAGCCACTTCTTGAGGAGTAACATAAGTTCATCTGTTGGAATACTGGGAAAAAGAGAGGTGACATCAAATGATACTAGTTTGTCTTCTGTATCCAATTGTAAATTTGAGATCTTGTCTACTAAATCTAATGAATTTCTAATGGCTAGGCTGTGGAACTGAGGCAATGATGAAAAAGTATGTACTAGATGTTTGGCTAACTTGTAGGTAGGTGCATCTATGTTGTTGATAATGGGCCTCATTTTATCTCCTGGTTTATGAATTTTTGGCAACGCATAAAGTCTCGGTAATATTGGGTGGTCTGGTTTTACTTTAGATTTCTGTATATCAGATAATATCCGGACTTCATTTAAGGTATCCTCGAATTTTTTCAGACAAAATTTTAGTGGGTCACTTTCCAATTTTTTGAATTCATTACTTTGTAACATGTTTTCTACTCTAGAGATGTAATCTGATCTATTTAGGATTACTATTTGGTTGCCTTTGTCTGCTTTTGTGTATATTACCGGTTTTGATTTGAGGGTCTTGATTACTTGTTTGTAAGGGAAATTATTTCTAACATCTTTCTGTATTTCCCGTATGGCTGTTTCACATTCTTTGCGTACGGCAATTTTTTCTTGTTCTTTTAGGTTACCGGAAGCTATTTCTATGTCTGCTATTAATTCATCCGTGTTATTGGAGTAACCTACACATGCTTTTAAACCTTTATTAAGAACCGAAAGTTCTCGTTCGTTGAAAGTTTCTGAAGATAGATTTGTTACGTGAGAAATGCTAGAATTCTCCGGTAATTTTTGGTTTGTCTCTATAGATTTATTTTTTCTTAAGTTTTGTAACTTCCGTTTTTGTCTAAAAGTTTTTGTTTTCATTTTCTTATTAAGGATTTCCAGGAAATTTGTTTTTAAATTGTACCAGAGGATGTATCCAAGATTTTCTGTTAGTTTTAGATTTAGTGCGTATGCTTCTAGGTCAAGTGATTCCAATTTAGCATAGTGTTTATGCTTTTCCAATTGAATGACTTTTTTGTCGGCTGCAAGCTGAGCTTTGCTATTGTTTTTGAATTTTACTATCTTTCTCACGAATTTTGGTGTGACTTTATGGTATAAACATAAATCTAAAAAACGTATGTCGGCACATGTGTTCCTTCTTTTTATTTCCAATTTCAGGTAAAGTTTTATATCACTCCTAGCCCCATTAAAATTTGAATTAAAAACCGTTATTTCTGGTCTTACCTTCATGTCTGCCATTTTTTTTTTTTTTTGAAATTCCACGTGGAGAACCAGATCGGAAATGTACCTTTTGATTGACTTGTTGGCCAGATTAATATTATTTTTACCTTCATGTCTGCCATTTTTTTTTTTTGATTGATACATCAATTGTTCAAGTAAGGATATTTTAAGTGATGTTGTGTTTGAATACCAACTCATTACTTCAATTGTTATATACATCACTGTTTCTAACCTTTTGCTTCAAATAATATTAATCTGGCCAACAAGTCAATCAAAAGGTACATTTCCGATCTGGTTCTCCACGTGGAATTTCAAAAAAAAAAAAATGGCAGACATGAAGGTAAGACCAGAAATAACGGTTTTTAATTCAAATTTTAATGGGGCTAGGAGTGATATAAAACTTTACCTGAAATTGGAAATAAAAAGAAGGAACACATGTGCCGACATACGTTTTTTAGATTTATGTTTATACCATAAAGTCACACCAAAATTCGTGAGAAAGATAGTAAAATTCAAAAACAATAGCAAAGCTCAGCTTGCAGCCGACAAAAAAGTCATTCAATTGGAAAAGCATAAACACTATGCTAAATTGGAATCACTTGACCTAGAAGCATACGCACTAAATCTAAAACTAACAGAAAATCTTGGATACATCCTCTGGTACAATTTAAAAACAAATTTCCTGGAAATCCTTAATAAGAAAATGAAAACAAAAACTTTTAGACAAAAACGGAAGTTACAAAACTTAAGAAAAAATAAATTTATAGAGACAAACCAAAAATTACCGGAGAATTCTAGCATTTCTCACGTAACAAATCTATCTTCAGAAACTTTCAACGAACGAGAACTTTCGGTTCTTAATAAAGGTTTAAAAGCATGTGTAGGTTACTCCAATAACACGGATGAATTAATAGCAGACATAGAAATAGCTTCCGGTAACCTAAAAGAACAAGAAAAAATTGCCGTACGCAAAGAATGTGAAACAGCCATACGGGAAATACAGAAAGATGTTAGAAATAATTTCCCTTACAAACAAGTAATCAAGACCCTCAAATCAAAACCGGTAATATACACAAAAGCAGACAAAGGCAACCAAATAGTAATCCTAAATAGATCAGATTACATCTCTAGAGTAGAAAACATGTTACAAAGTAATGAATTCAAAAAATTGGAAAGTGACCCACTAAAATTTTGTCTGAAAAAATTCGAGGATACCTTAAATGAAGTCCGGATATTATCTGATATACAGAAATCTAAAGTAAAACCAGACCACCCAATATTACCGAGACTTTATGCGTTGCCAAAAATTCATAAACCAGGAGATAAAATGAGGCCCATTATCAACAACATAGATGCACCTACCTACAAGTTAGCCAAACATCTAGTACATACTTTTTCATCATTGCCTCAGTTCCACAGCCTAGCCATTAGAAATTCATTAGATTTAGTAGACAAGATCTCAAATTTACAATTGGATACAGAAGACAAACTAGTATCATTTGATGTCACCTCTCTTTTTCCCAGTATTCCAACAGATGAACTTATGTTACTCCTCAAGAAGTGGCTCAGACAGACTAACATTTCAACCGAAGAAATAGAAGATCTCACTAAACTTACTCATTTATGCATACATCAAAATTTCTTTACATTCAACGGTCAATTCTATCAACAGACCTCAGGCCTAACAATGGGCAATCCACTTTCACCTTTCCTAGCCAACCTCTTTATGAGCTACTTTGAAACACATATCACATCATCCTTCCCATACATCTTCAAATGCTGGTACAGATATGTTGATGATATTTTTGCCATTGTTCCACACAAATTCATACAAGATTCCTTAAAACTACTGAACATACAGAATAAAACAATAAAGTTCACAATAGAGATAGAAACAGATGGCTACCTACCTTTCCTAGATCTGAAGATAATTCATGAACTAAATAACATATCTTTTGGCATCTACCGGAAGCCAACACAAACAGACAATTACATCAAGAACGATAGCTACAACCCGACACCCCACAAACATGCAGTTTTGAACAGTTTAGCACATAGACTAATCAACATCCCATTGAAACAGAATGAATACAACAAAGAATATAACCAAATGATTAACATAGCTGCAATTAATGGATACAGTAAAAAATTATTAGAAAAGAAAATTTGGAAATTTAAGAAACAAAAACACATATTGGATACCACAAAACTAACAGATTCAAAATCCGAGAAACAGTTCAAGAAATTCACATATCATCCCAAAGTACATCATAAATTCAACAAGATATTCAAGAAGTATAACATCACCCTAGCCCCAATAAATAAATTCAGTTTAAAAAACTTATTATGCAACAACCTGAAAGACCCAGTACCTGAAAACAAGAAATCAGGTATATACAAAATAAACTGCTCAGACTGTAATAAGTTCTACATAGGAAAAACCAAAAGAAGTTTACAAATTAGATTACAGGAACATATGAGATGTGTGAAATACAAACAAATGGAAAAATCAGCAATAGCCCACCATTTTTGGTCTACCAATCATGAAATTGTACCAAATATAAAACTATTAAAGCCAGCCAATAATGCAGCTGAGCTCGATGTTTGGGAGAAGTTGCTAATTATAAAAAACAAACAGTATACGTTAAATTTCGAATTGCCGCCTGAAAACTCTCTTTGGAAGTTCATCTCACAATCAACAGATGTCACCTCAAACAACCAGCTCACTTCAAGAAACCACGGATCCAACCAGTTGGATAGTTGCTGATGATGGGGACGAGCCGGTCTCCGAAACAATTGTTCAAGTAAGGATATTTTAAGTGATGTTGTGTTTGAATACCAACTCATTACTTCAATTAGTAAGTATGTTAAAATGCCTTCACTAGAAACAAAAATCCCTTTAGACTTCTTTATAAAATCAACAGGACACCACTCACTGAAGTGGTTGAAAAAAAGATTTAGGGGTAAATTTTACAACAAATCTCAAATTTAACAGACACAATGAAATAATCCTAACAAAATCTTTAAAATATCTGGGCTTCATTATTCCAAATTCACATACATTTAAAGAAAAATCATTAATTCAACTTTACAACTCCTTTTTTAAACTAAATCTTGAATATGCATGTTTTATTTGGAATCTCAAATTACAAACTATGGCAATTTAATAGAAAAAGTGCAATCAACATTTTTAAGATATATACTATATAAAAGAGATGGATATTACCTTACGTACACAAATTATGAAACCTTATTAGAAATACTTGAATTTGAAGCTTTAAGTTTCAGCAGAGACATAGTGGAATTGATATTTTTGTGTAAAGTATTACATTCTACTATTGATGATATATTACTGCAAGTATACTCTTTTATGCACCAAATAAAATTAGTAAATTTAGGAAACTTTTTTGACGCCTGGAATAAACATAGAAATATATCAAAGTATAAACTTGAAAGAAGCATCATTAAACTTCATTATATCAATGTAGATATTTTGAACATGTCTGAAACTCAGTTCAAAAATGCCATAATCAATAGTTACTTTTTTGTAGCTTAATATTAACACTGAAATTAGAAATAACTATAAACACAATGCCACCTTCTCTTATCTGCTCTCTATTTTTTATTTGTATTTATACGTTTTCTTTGTTGTTTATGTATGAGGGTGTTTTAATTTAATTTGGAGAATTTAATGTCAGGATGGCACGTTGGCCATGGTAGCTCAATGGGTTAGAGCGACTGGACGGAAACCAGAAGATCCATGGTTCAAATCCCAGCAATGGCATTGAATTTTTCATGTTGGCTCTATCCATCAAAAACCTTAGCCTATAAACGGCTAGTGTGGAGAAATTATTAATTTCCATCAATTAACTAAAACTACCTATATGTATATTATACAAATAAAAATATTTAGTAATTAACTTCCACTTATCTTAAGAAGTTGATGTTAATACTTCTATCTTCGTTATCCGAGATTGATTTCATGAACATTTGCCCAAATCTTCAGTCAACACACTTTGTTGTCAGGGATACCATGTATTTGCATATTCCAACATATGAAGACAAAACAAACCTAAAAACAGAATCAATTGCCGGTATGTTAAAATTCATTATTGCGATTTTTATTTTTTAAAATAAATATTTTTTCCCACACTATTAAATATATGGGAACATTTAATCGTTTTAATAATTTAACTTTGGGATTTATTTCATGGTTAAATGACCAAAAATGATCTGCTACAGCCGATTTATCAGTTTGTTTGTATTTAATGTTATGAAAATGTTCTTTCTTTCTGGTTTCCAAACTACATTTCGTCTTTCCAATATAAACCTGACAACAATCTAAACAATTAAATTGATAAATACCAGATTTTTTAATATTAGGAATTTTATCTTTTTTAGAAAATTGTAGTAAATTTTTAATACTATATTTATTTTGAGAAACTAAAGTTATACCAACTTGTTTAAAATTTGTTTGAAAATGTTTAATAACCCAAGAATGGTAAGTAAATTTTTTAAATTTATAATCATCTTTTATTTTTTTAAGAGTAGAAATATCATTAATACTTTTTTGATATTTAAAATTTTCAATCTTCTTTTGTATAAAATCTTTATTAAAACCATTAATTAAAGCAGTATTAATAATATGTTTATATTCTTTATTAAATTCTTGTTTATTCAGGGGTATATTTATTAATCTATAAATCAAACTATTAAAAACAGCAAATGTATATGGAAAAGGGTTAAAACTTTTATTTTTTATGTAATTATCAATATGAGTAGATTTCCTATAAATACCAAAATCTAATTTTTTATTATTTCTTATTATTTTCAAATCTAGAAAAGGAAGAAATCCATTAATTTCAGTTTCTAATGTCAATTTTATAGCTTTATCTTGTAAATTTAGTAATTTTAAAGCATCGTTAATTTGTTTTTCAGGAACAATAGCAAAAATATTATAACTTTATGGGTTCATAGAATTAAAAGGCCGAGTTGCAGAAATTAAAAATCTCCTTTATTTCCGTAGAAATACTCATAGATTACAGCAGCATTACATTACATACACCACCAGTCTATCAAGGTCGATCACAATAACAAACAGTAACAGCAGATTACATCCTTAGCTCTCTTTACAACAACACAGCTGACTGTCTCTCATTTCACACTTTCACAACTGACTTTGCGAGCCGTCACCTCCTTAAATACCTATTTCGTGAATTGAGACTCTTCCAGAAGAATAAAGAAACCGAATAATCAAGATATTACCAGAAATTTCCATTTATCTCAGTTTGTTTCGGTAAGTCTTTTATCTCAAGCGCTATGTTTACCTGCATATGCAAGCTCGTTATCTACGTGAAACCTATCAGTTCCTTTGTGTGCCAAGCCGCCCTATCGCGATCGGGTTCGCGACACCGCTCCCTCCTCAAGGCTGGTTGTCCCGAACAGCTCCATTGTAGCGGGCCAGATGATCCAGGTGTACCATCTTCCCTCGGGGCACCTTCTGGATGCGGTAGACCACGTCGTTAGTCCTCTTCACCACCCGGTACGGTCCTTGCCACGGCTGTTGAAGTTTGTCGATTGTTCGGTTTGCTCCCAGGTGTCCTCCTGAAGTACCTGCGTGCACTTCCCCCAAGACCTCCGGGACCTTACTTCGGGGAGGTACCAGCTGTTGTCTCTGCGTCTTCCCATCGGGCGATTCCCATACCCGGAACAGCACGCCCTCTCTGATTTTCAGCATGTCCCATTGGGCCCAGTACGACTTATAGGTGGCGCTCCTCGGTGCGATGTCCTCCCAGGTTGGTCTTGTCCCTGCCTCTACTTTCCTCAAGAGTGGTCCCAAGTCTACGTCCGCCAGCTACTCCCTCCTTAGGCCTGCACTATCCCAGCCATCCGCAGGCACTGCCGTGACTACTCGGACTGCTGCGGCACGCTCCGTCTCTTCCATTCTTGTGCATTGGCCGCACTCCTTGGGCAGGGTCTTCGGGACATGTCTGTGTTACCGTGGCTCTTCCCTCTACGATGTTCAGAGGTGAAGTCGTACTCCTGCAGCCTCTGAACCCAAAGTGCTGTCTGGTCTTCCAGGTTTCTAAAGCTCAGTAGCCAGGTTAGGGCGGAATGGTCAGTCCTCAGGTGGAATGGCTGACCGTACAGGTACTTGTGGAAGTGCTCCAAGGCCTTTACTACCGCCAATAACTCTCGCCGGGTGACGCAGTAGTTCTTCTCTGCCTTGGCTGAAGACGCGCTGGCATCGGCTCAGCAGTTGTCGAACCTTCTCGAGCTGTTCTGCGGTCAGGTGATCGGCCGCCCTCTCCAGTAAGCCTTCCAGCCGGGGCCCCAGTTGTTGCGTTGGCTCCGGCTCCAGTGTCTTGTCGATTGTTGTCACGATGACCACGGGCTCGCACGTCCCCATCTCCATTCCGGCCTGGTCGTCGTGATTGATGCCCGCTAGGTTAAGCAGCCTCACTGGTACCTCCTTTCTCGCGGGGTCCCACGTCTTCCATCAAGATGACCCTGCAGATTCCAAGGCGTTCCATGGGTTGCCGGAGTATGATCTCTTCTCCATTGAGCCGCAGGACATTCCTGCCGTCGTCGACCGTCGCCTTGTGGCTCCTGAGGGCATCCAGTACCAGTATCACCTCCTCAGCCACCTCCACGGCGAACACACACTGACGCACGTCACTCCATCCCAAAGTCAACTGCAGCAAGTTCTCCCTCTCCACTGTCCAAGGTTTATCCCGATGCCGTCACTAGCTTGTATGGTCGGTTCGGCTTTCTTGACGGCGAACCCCTGGCTACGTCGGATCTGATGACGGTCATGGCTACCCCGGTGTCTACGAGCACGCAGCACTGCTTCCCTCGTACCCAACCGTCTGCAATGAGGCTGTCATCCATCCGTCGGCTGACGGCGCGCAGTGTCACTCGAGGAGATGGTGTAGACGGCGCCAACGTGCTCCTTGCCACGCCGGGCCTTACTCGTTCTTCTGGCTGCTCTTCCTGGTGTCGGTCATCTTCGCGGTCATTGTCGTGGCCAAGTTGCTATTTGCAGCTCCCGTCTTCGTTGTTAGTTCGGTCTTCATTTCTTCCATCTTCTCGGTGATGCTGTCATCGTCCCGCTTCCTGACACCACTTGTAAACTTTATGGATTCGTAGAATTAAAAGGCCGAGTTGCAGAATTTAAAAATCTCCTTTATTTTCGTAGAAATACTCTTATAGATTACAGCAGCATTACGTTACATGCACCATCAGTCTACCAAGGTCGATCACAATAACAAACAGTGACTGCAGATTACATGCTTAGCTATCGTTACAACAACATAGCTGTCTCTCATTTTACAACACTTTCACAACTGACTCTTTGCGAACCGTCACCTCCTTAAATACCTATTTCGTAAATTGAGACTCTTCCAGAAGAATAAAGAAACCGAATAATCAAGATATTACCAGAAATTTCCATTTATCTCAGTTTGTTTCAGTAGGTCTTTTATCTCAAGCGCTATGTTTATCTGCATATGCAAGCTCGTTATCTACCTGAAACCTATCAGTTCCTTTGTGTGCCAAGCCACCCTATTGCGATCGGGTTCGCGACAATATCATCAACATATCTATACCATGTTTTAAAAATCAAAGGAAAAGCTTTAGTGACTTGAATTTCGAAAAAAACTCATAAAAATATCAGCAAGAAAAGGTGAAAGAGAAATTAATGGAATTCCTCCTTTTCTAGATTTGAAAATAATAAGAAATAATAACAAATTAGATTTTGGTATTTATAGGAAATCTACTCATATTGATAATTACATAAAAAATAAAAGTTTTAACCCTTTTCCACATAAGTTTGCTGTTTTTAATAGTTTGATTTATAGATTAATAAATATACCCCTGAATAAAGAAGAATTTAATAAAGAATATAAACATATTATTAATACTGCTTTAATTAATTGTTTTAATACAATTTTATACAAAAGAAGATTGAAAAATTTAAATATCAGAAAAGTATTAATGATATTTCTACTCTTAAAAAAATAAAAGATGATTATAAGTTTAAAAAATTTACTTACCATTCTTGGGTTAATAAACATTTTCAAATTTTTTTAAAGAAGTTGGTATAACTTTAGTTCTTCAAAATAAATACAGTATTAAAAATTTACTACAATTTTCTAAAAAAAGATAAAATTCCTAATAAAAAAAATCTGGTATTTATCAGGTGCAGCCAAATCCACTCCCATAACAGCAATGCAGGTCCTTACTGAAAATAACCCCATAGCCCATCAGATCAACAAACAGACCGTATTGCAATACGAAAAATTGATAAGACTTCCCCATGATAATTACTGGCTGAATTATAAAGACAGAGAGAGAAACCTGAAAACACAAAATGGCTTCATACAAAAAGCAACTAAACTTCAGAAAATATATAACCCAAACCAAATACCAGAAAAACTTTTTTTACCATCACCCATGGAAGACACAGATATTGCCCATAACATAAACTTAATAAAACCTGTCCTAAAAAAAGAAATGACCCCAGATGAATTAAAACAAATCACACTAGAAACTATCCACAATCTATACCCTGAACCACAATGGATACATATATATACAGATGGTTCTAGAATGAAAATAGAAGATGGAGCTGGAGCTGGGGTTTATTCAAAACTTTTTAGTTCTTACGTTGCAGTAGGGAGAAATTCCACCCATTTTGATGGAGAAATTCAGGCAATAGAACTAGCACTAACACACCTAGTATACAGAACAAATGCATTTCAGAGAGCAGTTATACTAAGTGACTCAAGTTCAGCTATACAAGCTATAACAACAAATAACTTACCAATATCCAGTAAAATATTGGAAATTAAAAAGATCATAAGAATTTTAAATAACCAAAATAAAACTATCCAGCTCCAATGGATCCCCTCTCATTGTGGAATTCAAGGAAATGAAATGGCAGACCTTCTGGCAAAAAAGGGCACCAAAATCTTACAGAAACCTAACAAAACTTTGTCCTATCATTCGGCAAAAATTATAATCCAAAGAAAGTTTCAGAAAGAACTGATGGAACACCTCACAACAGAAAGCAATGAGAAACCATGGGCAGCTATCCTACACAAGAAAAACTTGATACCTGAACACCCAAGACATGAAGCAGTAGCAAAATTCAGATTGATACAGGTCATGACTGTCTGGCTGCACATCTTCATAAAATTAAAATCTTTAAATCTCCAAACTGTATCCTGTGTCAAGATATCGATTCCATAATGAATAAAGACCACCTTTCTGTCTGTCCGGCTCTCAAAACATCACCCACAAGAACAATAACTGAACTATACTGGGAAGCAAGAAAGCAAATGGAATATATCCAAGCTAACGGGCATTAGACTACTACTACTACTACTACTACTACTACTCATTTTAATTGTTTAGATTGTTGTCAGGTTTATATTGGAAAGATGAAACGTAGTTTGGAAACCAGAAAGAAAGAACATTTTTGTAAAATTAAATATAAACAAATTGATAAATCGGCCGTAGCAGATCATTTTTGGTCATATAACCATGAAATGAATCCCAAAGTTAAATTATTAAAAGAATTAAATGTTCCCATAGATTTAATAGTGTGGGAAAAAATATTTATTTTAAAAAACAAAAATCGCGTAATGAATTTTAACATACCGGTAAGTGATTCTGTTTTTAGGTTTGTTTCGTCTTCATATGTTGGTAATACGTAAATACATGGTATCCTTGACAACGAAGTATGTTGACTGAAGATGTGGGCAAATGTTCATGAAATCGATTTTGTATAAAGAAGATAGAAGTATTAACATCAACTTCTTAAGATAAGTGGAAGTTAATTACTAAATATTTTTATTTATATAATATTTATTACTCCACTATAACTAGCTTCATTTTCTCTGTAACCTATATGTATAATTAATTCCTCCACAGTCCAGTATGGATCTTCTGTTAAATACTGTTTAGTAATAGCTTTGGAGATGTCAGTATGGACAGACAAGGGTTGCCCATTCCATTGTGTAAGGACTATGATACAATGAAGCACAAAATTATATTGTGACTTTGTGGTTTCGTGAAAATCAAAAGTCGAGGCTTCAAATACAAAAACTGCACTTTATTTTCCTAGCAAATGCATTCGTCACCATTACAAAATTTCTATAACCTCAAAACTGTTTATTTTTCCAACTCTACATTCAACTGTCTGTCGCTACCGGTAACGATTGGTTCCGAAGTTTTCCGAATCTCCACCGGCTTCGGCTTCGCGAGTCTACCTCCAGGGCGACACTGCTCCCTCCTCAAGGCTGGTCGTCCCGAACAGCGCCTTCGTAGCGGGCCAGGCGATCCAGGTGTACCACCAACATCTTTCCTCGGGGCACCTTCTGGATGCGGTAGACCACGTCGTTAATCCTCTTCACCATACGGTACGGTCCTTGCCATGACTGCTGAAGCTTCGGGCAGCGTCCCTTGGTCCGGGTCGGGCGGTACAACCAGACTAGGTCACCTTGCTGGAACCCTTGGCTGTTGGCTTACCTGTCGTATCGGGTTTTCATGCGGTCGATCGCCTTCTGGATGTTCTGGCGAGCCATCTCGTGCATGTCGTGGAGGTGGTCCACCAGGTTCTCCACATCCCTCAAGAGTGGCCCCAAGTCTGCGTCCGCCAGCTGCTCCCTCCTCAGGCCTGCGCTATCCCAGCCATCCGCAGGCACTGCCGTGACTACTCGAACTGCTGCGGCACGCTCCTTCCCCTCCACTCTTGTGCATTGGCCGCACCCTTCTGGACAGGGTCTTCGGGACATAGCGTCCGCGTTACCGTGACTCTTCCCTCTGCGATGTTCCGAGGTGAAGTCGTACTCCTGCTGCCTCTGAACCCAGCGTGCCGTCTGGTCTTCCGGTCGCGCCGTCACTATCACTTCGCTCCTCGCGGGGACAACCACATCTTCGCTCAAGACGACCCTGCCAATTCCAAGGCGCTCTTCTGGTTGACGGAGTATAACCTCTTCTCCGTTGAGCCTCAGGACCTTCCTGCCGACGTCGACCGTCGCCTCGTGGGTCCTGAGGACATCCAGTCCCAGAATCACCTCCTCAGCCACCTTCGCGACGAACACCCACAGATGCACGGCACTCCGTCCCAAGGTCAGCTCCAGCAGGGCCTCCTTCTCCACAGGCATGGTGTCGCCCGATGCCGTCACAAGCTCGTATGGTCGGCTCGGCTTCCTCGTCGGCAAACCCTTCGCCACGTCAAGTCTGATGATGGTCACGGCCGCCCCGGTGTCCACCAGCACGCGGCACGGCTTTCCTCTTACCCAGCCGTCCGCGATGAGGTTGTCATCTATCCGCCGGCTGACGGCGCGGATTGTCACTCGAGGGGATGGTGGTAATGGCGCCGACGTGCCCCTCTCCACGACGGCCCTTACTCGTTTTCCGGCTGCTCTTCCTGGTGTGGGCAGTCTCTCCGCAGGTGTCCGGGCTGTCCACACCCCCAACACAGGCCACTAGGTGTTCGCCGGCGTCCCTCAGCTGGTCTTCTGTCTCCGGCGTAGCGAACACTCCTCGTTCTCGACGTCGGGATAGATGCTACCTTGGCCGCCTCCATCCTTAATGCCGCTATCAGCGCCTCGTGGATGTTTTTATAATCGCCGAGCATTAGGCGCTGACGAATCTCCGTGTCCCGTACCCCGTCGACAAAGTTGTAGGCGGCTTCCGGGGATACGAACTCCAGTGGCAGGTCAACCAAGGCCTTGCTAGCTAGCTGCTCAATCGCTATGGCTAACTCCTGCAGCGTCTTCCCCGGCTGCTGCGACCTTGCCTTTAGCTGGCTGCGGTATGCTGCGGCTAAGCGGTGGTCCCCGAAGCGATTCTCCAGGGCCTCCCAGATGTCCTTGGGCGCCGCCGTCGTCTGCACCGCGTTTAGGACTTCCGCGGCCCGCCCCTGGAGGCTGGCTATTAACTGTGTGGCCTCCTCCTCCGGTGACCATCTGTTGTGCTTGGCCACTGTGTCGAACTGGCGTCGGAAGACCTCGAATGTTGACGCGCCGTCATATTTCGGAGGTTTGACGCGCGCCGATGTTGTGTCGCGTCCCGGTGCGTCAGCCTTCAAATCCTTCAGTCTCCTGCCGACGACGTCCTCCACCATGGCGTTCAGGGACTTGACGCTGCTGTCGGCCTTTCCCTCCAGATTGTTTACGCGGTTCGCGAGGTCTTCGACGTCTTCAACCATGGCGTTCAGAGACTTGGCGTTATTGTCGGCTTTTTCCTCTAGGTCATTGAAGCGGTTCGCCAGGTCCTCGACGCGCTCGTACACTTGGCCCATCCGCTTGCCCAGCTCCGTCACGTCATCCCTCACGCCGGCCAACTGTTCCTCAAATTTGGCGGCGAGGACCTCGTTCGCCTCCTTCATTTCCGTGACCAGACTGTCGTTCGCTGCCTTCATTTCTGTGGTCAATTCGGTCTTTATTTCTTTCAACTCTGCGGCCAGGTTGTTATTTGCCGCTTCTGTTTTTGTTAACTCGTTCATCTTCGCGGCCAAGTTGTTATTTGCCGCTTCCGACTTCGCTGTTAATTCGTTCATCTTCTGCAAAAGCATTTCCAATGCCGATTCCGTGGCTATAATGTTCGGTGATGTAGTTATCCCGCTTCCTGACACTAGTTGTGACTTTGTGGGTTCGTGAAAATCAAAAGTCGAGGCTTCAAATACAAAAACTGCACTTTATTTTCCTAGCAAATGCATTCGTCACCATTACAAAATTTCTATAACCTCAAAACTGTTTATTTTTCCAACTCTACATTCAACTGTCTGTCGTTACCGGTAACGATTGGTTCCGAAGTTTTCCGAATCTCCACCGGCTTCGGCTTCGCGAGTCTACCGCCAGGGCGACAAAATTAAGGGTTGCCCAATTCGAGGCATCTCTGTAGTTGCTTAATTTCTATGTTGGAATGGTTCACCCAATATGCATTTGTGCAATAAAGCAATGCCTTATCCCCAAAGCTTCTCATGACATTGAGTAGCATTTCCACCACCAAACATGGCAATTTTCATGCATGATCACTGTTCCAATCTGCTTGAAGCATGCCAAGCTCAGACTGGCATTGTCTAATGCTGGTAGTTAGCTATCTTTGCTTACAATAACCATCTGTTGGTTGAGTTTGGTACTGGCAGTACAGGCAGTACAGTAATGCTGCACATTTGAAAGATACCACATCATTACCAAGAGGTATGACATAAACCATATATTACTACAATAAATTTCAACCTTTGTTATGTTATTTTATTGTGAATGTTTTACTGTGATGGGTTGTAATTTGTAGTCAGTTGCAAATAATGTTTGTTGCTGTTATATTATGGTAGAAGAACAATGCAAAATTGGTTATAGCAAAGGCAACATGTTACCACTACTCATTGTCAGTTGAAGCTTTTCAGGCATCCTTTCCATGGTGTACTTACTACACAGATGTTGCCAAGCAGTAAGCAGTTTTGCCCAGTAAGGTGATGCCACAGAACATACTTCTGTTGACCACTGGTATAATGTAGAACAAGTCTGAAATAGTATGGAACATAAAATTGCTGCTGATTATATATTGAAAAATGTACAGAACACAAAACATGTATGGTCAACCAAAGGTTGCCAGCAGAAGTACGCCTTTAGCAACATTATAGGAATTCCTTATATATCTAAAATAATAGGAGTTAAACATCAGCCTTTTGCTAGTCACAAATACTTAATATCCAAATAATATGAAAAGTTTTAATCAATAGTTTCTAACACTTTTCACTTAACTGTTTTGAAATAAAATTCAGTTTAAAATAGTTCAGTGAAGAAGTGTCAAACTATTTATTGTGTTACAATATTTGTGTTATTTCACTTTCATAACTTCAGTTTTTAATATTGTTAATATGAAAATATTTTACTCTACCAATTTAAAAGCATGGAAAACTATATTGAGTTTTGTTGCCTCGAATGTTCATATCCTATAATTATTAAAATGTCAAAAGTCACAAATGTAACATCCGCTAGGACTCAATAAGTTAGTCAAAGTTTTTTTAACATTAATATAATTAAATTGACTCTTTTAACTCAACCATGATAATAAATATGTATTTATTTTTAATGATTAGTATAATTTACGGATAAACAGTATATCAGTTCATTCATTTTAAAACTGAATATGCTATTACTCCCTCAAAGCAACATGGCTTGGCAGTAACAGCCATAAAGATATAGGGGCACTGTAGGAGCGCAAATGAGAAATGAGTTATCATTGTATGATTCTCAACTAATAATAAACTTCTTGTTAATATTTTATAATAGCATTGTTTCTTTCTATAGGTTTATAAGAGCAGTTCCAAACGTAAAGCACATATACTGAAGAACCATCCAGGAGCAGAACTGCCAATGAGTAATAGACGAAAGGTTAGTATTTCACTTCATTGTAAGAATTTAAGTTTTTTGTTAAAGAAGCAGTGCACAGAGTACAAAAAATATTTGAATTTCTCCAAGCTAAAACAAAAATGCAGAATATAGCTGAAAATGTGTGACATCACTTGCTCTCAAAGTATATACTTGGAAGAAGTGTAGGGACAGTGAAGCACAAATTATTACAAAAGTGAATCGAGAAGATATTGACACATTGCTTCGCTCACACTGTTTATTCACAGGACATGTTTCAAGAGCTCTTGCTCCTATCATCAGCTGATACTCGACTAGTGCAAGTTGTAGTGGTTTCCTTTTTCTCCGTTTTGTCAATAGATGGCGTGATGTACTTGTCAAAGATGTCCAGTGGTGGAGTTTCAAAATTCATGACCCTTGACGATTTTTGTTGATGAAGATTTTTTCCCATACGGAAAGGTCTATGGGGTGATTAACATATTTTATTAGAGATGTTTCCAAGTTGATGTCATGTCTAGTATTCAAAAAATGAAAAAGCCACTGCTGATTTTTCTGTTTCACCATTTTTAATGTTTCTTAGATGTTCTTTAGTTCTGATGTTAATATTTCTTTTTGTTTTTCCTATATAAATTTTAGGGCAAGTTTCACATTTGATCTCATAGATTCCTGGTTTTTCTTTGGTAGTGATTGAATTTTTGGGAGGGCCTTTTAACAAATTTCTGATATTAAACCTATTTTGAGGTGCAAGAGTTATGTTGTGTTTTGAGAAGATTTTTTGGAATTTGTTATAGGCTGATGGGTGGAAGGTGAATTTTTTAAAAAGTTTTTTCTCTTTTTCTCGTGTAGGTTCTAGGGTGGTGGTTTCTTTTATTTTCTTAGCTTTGTTGAGTCTGTTAACTGTTCTGTCTACTAAATCTGGGTTGAAACCGTTGGATATAGCTACTTTTTTTATGTGTAGGTATTCTTCTTGATAATCTTCTCTGTTTAGTGGAAAGTTGATCATCCGAAAGATTAAACTGTTGAAAATGGCATGTTTAATCTTTCGGATGATCAACTTTCCACTAAACAGAGAAGATTATCAAGAAGAATACCTACACATAAAAAAATTAGCTATATCCAACGGTTTCAACCCAAATTTAGTAGACAAAACAGTTAACAGACTCAACAAAGCTAAGAAAATAAAAGAAACCACCACCCTAGAACCTACAGGAGAAAAAGAGAAAAAACTTTTTAAAAAATTCACCTTCCACCCATCAGCCTATAACAAATTCCAAAAAATCTTCTCAAAACACAACATAACTCTTGCACCTCAAAATAGGTTTAATATCAGAAATTTGTTAAAAGGCCCTCCCAAAAATTCAATCACTACCAAAGAAAAACCAGGAATCTATGAGATCAAATGTGAAACTTGCCCTAAAATTTATATAGGAAAAACAAAAAGAAATATTAACATCAGAACTAAAGAACATCTAAGAAACATTAAAAATGGTGAAACAGAAAAATCAGCAGTGGCTTTTCATTTTTTGAATACTAGACATGACATCAACTTGGAAACATCTCTAATAAAATATGTTAATCACCCCATAGACCTTTCCGTATGGGAAAAAATCTTCATCAACAAAAATCGTCATAGAGTCATGAATTTTGAAACTCCACCACCGGACATCTTTGACAAGTACATCACGCCATCTATTGACAAAACGGAGAAAGAGGAAACCACTACAACTTGCACTAGTCGAGTATCAGCTGATGATAGGAGCAAGAGCTCTTGAAACATGTCCTGTGAATAAACAGTGTGAGTGAAGCAATGTGTCAATATCTTCTTGATTCACTTTTGTATCACTTGCTCTACTTGTGTCAAGAGTTCGGATTGTAGAAACATTGTAAATATTGGATATTAAAGTCAAGCTTATAAAACAGCTAGTGTATAAAATTAAACAATGTAACAAAAAATTAATTTTTTTTGTTTAAGTGAATTTTATGCTTGTTTTGGATGAATCAGGTCACAATTAAACTACACCGAGTATTTGTTAAATAGCCACTTCTTTGCTTTTTAATTCAATAATATGAAATTAATAGGTTACAATTATATTAGCTAATAACACTTTGTATATGAGATGAATAACAGTTCTATCCTATGTTTAATCTCAGATTGACATTATTGATGAATAATCACATCTTCTCATTGTTGTAAGCAACATCCAGACTGTTTTTGCTATGTATGTGACATCTTCCTGGGATCAAAAGCATTAAAGCATAGAATAAATGATTCTAATAACTTCTGCTTAGCATAAAGGTCTTATTTTGGTATGCCTGTGGGAGACCAAGACAAGAACTGGCCATCATATGTTGTATGTGGAAGTTACAAATCCACTCTTGAGGCCTGGTGTAGAGGAAAAAACAGAAACATGAAATTTGGTGTACTAGAATTTGGCAAGAACCAACAGATCACCTCTCCATTTGCTATTTCTGTTTTATTGACTTATCTCATAAGAGATGTAAGAAAAAACCAATGATTTTGCACATCCAGACTTGCCATCATCTCTAGGTCCATTCCATGTGGTGAGGAGCTTCCTATTCCTCCTCCTCCTCCAGTAATAAATAGCACGACGAGCTTCTGGAAAATCTTGTAAAAGTACAGCCGCTAAAGAACCTTTGCTGGCGTCGTGTGGATAACAAAGCCTTGACCAAAATCTGGAAAGACTAACACCGGAGGATTGGCAATCGCTGTTATCAGATCTTCGAAAGCACACTGCTGGTCTCTGTCCACACAAACGGCACACCCTTGCACCGAAGATGATTCAGTGGCTCCGCCCGAACAGCGAAGTTGGGGCTAAACTTACTAAAGAAGTTGGCTGTGCCAGTAAAGCGTGCTAGTGCGCGTAAACCACGTGGAGGTCAGGGTCTACAGTGATGCCAGCCGGAGACACTAAAGGACCCAGAAAAGATACCTGCGAAGTCGCAAAGGAGCATTTTTCCCTTGTAAGCGTGAGTATACCACCCGGAGATGATCACGAGTATCAAAATCTGCATAGTAAACTACATCATCCAAATAATGATATACATACTGGAATTTAATGTCTGACAATAAGCTATCCAGCAAATGGGACAGAACTTGTGCACCTGTAGAAATCCCATATGGCACGCACTAAAACTCGTACAGCCTCCAGGGTGTGGCGAATGCGGTTATATGTTTAGACGACTCCGTGAGAGGAATTTGAAAATACATATTATTGAGATCCAGAACAGTGAACACACTCGCTCCCGCAAAATATAGGTAATGGTTGGCCGTATAGCTCCAAAGTGGGTTGGACTTACATACGTATTTTCTTGTTAAGCTTACGGTAGTCTATGACAGGATGAAAATCCTTTAAACCATTTGGCACTAAGAAAATAGGGCTACTGTATGCAGAGGTAGATGGTCGAATGATTCCCCTACCTAACATATTGTCAATTTAGGCTTTCAAGACCGCCATGGCTACCAGAGAAGTTCCATACTCCTACTCTGCTCTGAAGCTAAATGGGACAATTGACCATTCATCGGAGCTACCTCTTGCACCAAACTCTCACCCCTAACCAACGACTCCGAATGAGAGCTGAAATTACGCCAAAATGGAATGTTCACATCCGGGGCGAAAGCAAAAGATAGTTGGTGCAAATGGAAATCAAACTCATTCTTACAAGAGCCATAAAATCGGTTCCCAAGATAAGATTATAGGGGAGGTCAGAGAGCGCGTAGTAATAATGTTTCCATGTGAAAGGGGGAAAACAAGTTGTCAACAGAACTCTTGCTTTCATTTCAAACATCTGTCCTTTAACTGACACTGGACTTGGATGACTCGACCTTAAGGGAAAATTTGAGTAATGATTCACTCAAAAATCGTTCGGGAACCAAGGAACAGGTGCTTCCCGAATCTAATAACGCCAATACAGACTGTTTGCCAACAACCTGAACAACCGGTGTATCGAAGGCAATGCCAGTTACGCGACGTACAGGTGATACACATGCCTCAGCATGTAAGTAACTCCTGGTGTCAAATGGGACATGCTTTAGAACGTTCAGCACCTGAAGACAATGCAACACTAGACCGAACACCGCATGACGCATTATACTGGCGCACGTGATGATCAAAAGCACCGCAACGAAAATACGCTCATGAACGAGAAGCATACTTTGTACCCTGAGATAACATGGCATTACCCCCTGTACTCCTACAACACTCGCGGAGGCGGGTGAGAGACATCTACGCCCCTTGCATTATCCACCAGAGCCTGTTTTGTCAAAAGAGGCAAAAGTGACTCTAACTACACAAATGTAATAGGTCTAGAAGAAGATATCAAGGCCGAACGCATCTCAGGTGTCAGACTGGACAAGATTACATCACATACCTGTTTTTCACTATCAGGTAACAGCAATAATCAGACAAATAACCTAACTCTTAAGCATATAATCCACGAAGGTCTCATTGGAAGCTTTGGGCTTAAGATAAGGATCACATGTAAGAGTTATTAGTGCACGGCGTCGTATAAAGGAACACAAAAACCCCTATGGTGGAATGTGCATAATGTATGAGAAATGTGTTTGACTTGCAACAGCAAATTCAATACAACTTCCTTTGCCCTCGCAGCAAAGAGCTCTAAGAGAAGCAGCTGTGATACATCACATAACAAGACAATCATCCGCATGTATTACAAAGTTCAGGAAATCGAGAGCAGAATTAACATCAACCACTTCCAAATCCGACAGGGTTTCTACGTACCATCGTAATGGGTGGGGCAGTTTTAAATGTTCAAAAGTCGAAATTGACTTTATCGGAGAAAGGACCAGCCCAATGTCGGGCGGCAAGATGTCACCACCCTAACCTTGTGGCAACCAGTCTATCAAAGTAGCAAATTCTGCCCGTAACTTAGGCAATGGCAAGGCAAAAATTAAAGTTAGGAAAATACCTCTGAAAATAATTGATATGCTGGACATAATGGTTTAGATGGGCCGTTATTCTCCTAAGCTGATGTTTCGATAAGCCACTCTCAGCCTCACTGTCGGACAATAATTCCATAAATTCCGTCAAGGCCCTTTCACAAAGAGATGGCGAATCCACAATCAATGGAGGACTATCTGATAACTTAATTGTGGTGTTGTCCTGTAATTGATGGAATGCATCCAAAATGGAGGGCACATCAACTGACACCAGATAATCTCCGCCATAAACACACAACTCAAATAAAAGTTCTGGTTTATGCAAATACGACATGTTCACCATGGCGGCCATAATGGCGCAAAGCAATTAGAAAATCAACTGGAAATACTCTATTCAGAACCATACTCTGCTACCAGACTGCACCAGAACTTCAATTGATTACTTCTCTATACAAATCTATTTCAGATTATTCATTGATTTCACAACTGTCACAACAATGAACATTTAACATTAGCGAAAATGAAACTTTTCCCTTTATAAATATACACAAACTGAACATTTTTTAAAAATGTTCTCTAAACTTTGCCGCACTACTGAGAAAGCTGTAGATCCAACTAACTCGCTCCGGAAGGAGACCCAGCCAAGACCTTCAATAAAGACAGTGGCACAACCAAACATTAAACAAAAGATGAGCACGTCACACCACTCCCTTGATAAGGAAGTCAAACAATTGAAACACTAGACTCTGTGCCAGTCGGCACAAGAAGATCAATGATATTCAGTCACTTTACAATGGCATAAATCTTTGGATTGCTATTAGTGTTAGTTATTACATTTAGTTATTACAATTGGTTGTGAAACTTAACAGAAATATTCTTATGAAAATTTGTTAATTATTGATATGTTTGTTATTACTTGCATTATATAATTAATGTAAATATTATGTTCTTGTGGTTAATTGATGGAAATCAATCATTTCTTCACACTAGCTGTATATAGGCTAAGATCTTTGATAGATAGAATCAACATGAAAAATTCAATGTCATGGCCGAGATTTGAACCACGGATCTGCTGGTTTCCGTCCAGTCGCTCCAACCCATTGAGCTACCATGGCCAACAATGTGGTTCAAATCCCGGCCATGGCATTGAATTTTTCATGTTGACTCTATCTATTATGTTCTTGTTTATGTATGGATATGTTTACTTTTTTTTTAATGTTTTTAATATTATCAGATTTCTGTGTATGATGTGTTGGTCTCTTCAAAAATCTGAAGCTATTTCTGATTTGTCTTCCTGTTTTTGCTCTGTGTTCTTGTTTTTGTGTTTCTTTTGCTTCTTTCAGGGTAGATAATTTTACATTCATTGCAACTAATGTGGTATATTCTTGGTTTATTCTCTTGTGGGATGTCACCTCTTGATTTATAATTTAATAAGTCTTACAAGGTAACTTTTTGAAGGCTCAAAGTATTGTTACTTTTACTTTGTTGAACTTCTGAAATCCTTAGAACTGATTGGGTATTATGTGGATTTCTTAAAGATATTTTATATTTCCTAAGGGGTGAATGTGCTGGTTTCTTTTGCTCTCTTTCTGCTTTCAGCTCTTCTGTTTAGTGTACTTTTTCCTTGCAAAATTAATTTTTTGTAGCTATGTCTGTTATGTTATTTAGCTCATGGTCATGGTCATATTATCTTTGTTTATTGCAATGCTAACTAATCCACATTTAAGACTGTTGAATTGCATGTTGGTGGAAAATGGGATTATAATTGTTTATTTAGCTATTGGTGTGTTTCAATTTTCTGTAAATGTTGTTGTTGTTTTCAAATGCTAGGCTTTGGCAATGAAGCCATTAGCTCTCTTGCTCTCCAATATTGTTTTAAGTAGCATAAATGTAACCGTTTTTTAAGTGGACACCAATTTTTTGCTTGTACATCATCCACTCACTTTAACCCCCAGTATGTCTGGAGGGCCACACCTGTCTTTGGTTAATGGGTCCATCGGACCTGGCCGGGAGGAGTTTTAACGTCCATCGGCTTTTCTCACAAGCACCAATTGTGGAACATTTGTATGCCGTGACAGGCCAGCGTAAGAGGCCTATTTCTGATGTAGTTATACCGCTAACACTCGGTCCCCAGAGCCTCATTGGTAAAAGCAGTTTGCACCATGGGCAGTTTGAAGTTGGAATTTGGATAGGAGAGGTTATGGAATGCACATCACTATCCCTTGCATTTTCTGTAAATGTTGAATGTTATTTCTTTGTTGCAGGTTTTAAGGTTAATTATATTCTTTTTTATTGTGAAATTTATAGAGTGTTCATGGAAGTTTATTACTTTTAAAGCATCTTCCAAGTGTTTTTAAAGGACTATTGCAGAAATGTTGACAATTAAGTAGTATCAAAGGGGAAGGCCTTTGTAGCTCTTGCTTCTGAAAAGCTCATAAAAAGGTCTGACAATAGTGTTGATAGTGAGCTGCCCATAACTAAACCTGAGTTCTGTTTACACTTTACATTAAAAGTGATATAGTTCCGCTCTGTGAATTGTTTAGTTATTGCGATGTATTCTTGAATTTCCTGTGTAGTTTTCTCTGTAGTTTGCAGCAAGTTCCATATGTGTTGGTAAAATTTTGTATGTTCTAAGTAGTGTCGTGACATCAAAAAAGACTACAGTATCTGTTTGTACATCCTTTGTTTTATAAATTAGGTCCAGAGAAAGTTATGCTTAATGATTAATGACTTGAAGCTTTCCCGGCGTTGACTACCCTAATCTGACCTGGCTGTTAGCCCAAGTAACTATCATCAATTATGCTTAATGTTTCAGATTTCAAAATGTGCAAAAACTGGTGTCAGCCATTTTGCTAATTTGTAATTAGGACCATATATAAGTTATTAAAGCTCATTGCTTTTTCTGGTTTATGTATTTTTGAAAGTCCATAGATTCTTGATAACATTGGGTTGTTTACTTTAATTTCTCTTTTTTATCTTTAATTTATAATCTTCAATTGTTGCATTTGTTTATGAACAATTTCATGGAAATGTCACGAGGTAAAAGTTTAATTGTTCAGTATATTAAGTAAGAGCATGTGATTCTTCATAGTATGAGGTACCTTATTCAATAGTAAAATTGTCATCACTGCAAAAAGTATAAGGTAATGCTTAAATTCTTGGTGAAAACAAAAAAAATGCCTTAAAGTTGGTTTTTTGAGTAGCTGGACATTCACTCATCCCTGATTTACAGTGATAAGTACTGCTAAATATTAATATTTCAAAACAGGTTTCATAGCTGCTTTTATACATACTGCATATCAGTGTCAGTCTGCAATGCTGAACACGGATAAAATGTCATAGATGGTAAAATACTGACACCATCCTTATTTTATGTAGCGATGTAAACAAAAGCATCTGTTTAGCTGTATAACTCCCTGTGGATGAAAAATATAGTTTGCATATAATTCTTAAAGACTTCATATCTAATGCAAAATATATAAATTACATCATATTATTATAAATGTAACATTGAAACAGTAATTAATTAGTATTTTATTTGGTAAAAGTAAGCCTAATTTGTATAAATCAGAGTGCATGCTGCACTTGCGCAGTTTAAAAGCAGAAGGAAGTGTAAGAATCAGTTGTAAAACATAGCTGCTTCCGTGCAGCCAAAAGATACCCAACTAACAATTAAGGATGTTAATTGTCAGCAGAATTAACCAGTGTTTCAGTACTAAGTATCAATGCCGTTAGAAGTTGTGAAACTGGCAGGCTTTCTACTCCAGAGAAACATTGGAAAGAATCCAATTATGGAAGGTGAATATGGTGAATTCTTTAAAGGTGGTATTTGTCACAAGGTGCATGATTTCTTTGAAAGAAATGAACCACCAACAATTACAAAATTCTGTCAAGCAGTAAACAATGATCCCGAGTTGCCGAGCTTTTAAAAAAACAAGCTTCCACACCATTATTCATCACATAGGTTTTGAATTTGTGGACAGAAATAGAAAAAATATACTTGTTGATCATGAAGATATATTGTGGAACAGGAATTATCTAACGAAAATTTAGAAGTGTAGGCAAGAAGGGTGTAAACTATATTTCCTGCATGAAACATTGGTTAATGAGGATCATGTTGTGTCTAAAGTATGGGTAAATTCCACACCATCAAAACAAAATAGTAGGCATTTCTTTTTGGGTTAACAATGGGGCTAAAAAATACAACTGGGAAAGACAAACGTCTGATTTCACTTCATAACAAACAAAATGCCAAAACTTGAAACTATGAAATATCTATGTTGTTATGTGCACTGAATTTGAAAACGCATCCCTTTTTTTTCATATCACATAAGACTTTTGTTTAGTGACGTAATTCAGCTTTTTTTCTAATACTCACTGGGCCGTCACTCCAGGTGCGGTCTGAGTGCATGTAACATAAGATAATCTTGCAGGTGTTAGTGGAATTGGATGACACATTTCCTGTTAACATTCTGTTCCAAATGTGTATCTTGTATGTATATGTATATATTTCCTCCACTGCTATTTGTAATGAATAAAACTCAGATAATATAGTGACTTGCTATTGTTGAGACCATTATACATGAAGTTATATGTTTGCATTTCATGTGAGTTTAGATGTTAATTTTGCTGTTTTGAATAACAAACTGTTGAGTCTTAACTACATTTATTGAAAAGAATATAAAATATTAACCAAAATATTAAATATGATAGCAAAAGAAAATGTTACATGATAGAGAATTTCTGACTTCAAATTCTAATTTATGATGAAAAAAGTTAAAATTTTGTTGTGCAGTGTTTTTCTCCATATTGGCAGTAAGGATGGTTTCTTGGAGGTCAGGGAATTCACAGTGGAGACAAAGAGGACAATAGATTAGCATGAAGAAATGTCTGGAGAAGCAATGTGTCAATACCTTCTCGATTCACTATTGTACTAATTTGTGCTTCACTGTCCCTATGCTTCTTCCAAGTTTATACTTTGATTTATAAATTGGTCCAAGAAGATTTTACCCTTGTCTTCTCCAAACAGTGTCATTGTTATGGATAATGCACTGTACCACAGTGTTAAACTGGATCGCATACCCACCAGGCTGTGGCTAAAGAAAGATATAATTCAATGGATAGACTAGAAAGGTATCACATATGCACATGACATGGTTAAGGATGAGCTCATTTGTGAGATAAGAAAGGGGAATGCTGACAAGTACAATAAGTTTGTTGTCATTTCACATCATCTCTTATTTGGTGGTCTCTTTCAGGGTATCATTGTCAGTGGTAGTCTCGGTGAAATACTCCTGGTAAACAACTTCGCCCTCCAGTAGACGGTCTTTGGTCTCCGAGCTGGCTTAGTGGAGCCATTTCAGGACTAAGGCTGGGGGATGCTAGTTGTACTAGCCTGCCAGGAGCTTCCAGACTCCATGATGGCAGTCTCTGAGCCTGTTTAGTGGACCGTTTCAGGACCACACAGGTGGGATGTTGATTGTACTAGCCTGCCAGGAGTTTCCAGCTCCGGGATGGCGGCCTGTGGTCTCTGAGCTGGCTTGGTGGCCTGTTTCGGGAGCATATCAGGTGAAATACTGGTTGTACTGGACTGCTGGGAGTTTTAAACTGGTCACGGTAGGAAATCTGTCCTCTGCACTGTCGTGACTCCTTGGGGTTGGCTGCCTTCTGTCTCTTCTCATCTCATCCTTCCCCCTGGGGTTGCCTCACTTGGGGCATAAGTACAAAAGATCAGTCTCATCAATGTACCGAATTCCTTCCGTAAATTCTATCCCATCCTATCTGGATAAGGTTTTTTTGTAAGATGAATGTCGAATAACTCTAAGCTGTATGAAACCTGGGCTCATTTGAGCATCATTTCTCCCATTTCATTCATTGTCTGATGATTAAAGTTGGAGACTATAAGTTTCTTTTAAAAGAAAAATGCATACACACATTTACGCACACATTTTAGGTACTTCAAGATTTGAATCATGATCTTCCTTATTGTCATTGTTGCTTGAAGCTGGTCCACTTTTTGACTTTCTTGTCATGATTTCAGGCAGCCAAAATAAAATTCATAGTTCATAGTAATTTAATGGGAGATTTTAAATTCCTACATTAGTCAGAGTTATTAAATGGCAAACCAGCACTTTTCTGTAATAAACTTTGAAATTAGCAGTGATGCACAAATCAAGTGGTTGTAGACAACTGGTACAGATGAAAAGAAAAAATTCCAGTTGGAATATTTTCCAAAATTGAGGTGAATGTACTGCACATCGATTCATAGAAAGATGGATCTTCTGTTTCTTTTTCATTTAAATGTCCAGTTTCTTTAACCTTTGTTAAAATCATATTCCATAGGTTTTGTTTTCTCACCCTTAGAAACTTCGGATTCCTGGATTTTCCTATCACATGTGAGAGAAATGGTTCTATTTGAATTGGTAGCAAAAGGAACTGTTATGCAAATTTTACTTTTCTGCCCTCCGTGGCATGAGTCACTCTATTCAGCTAATGTCCTGCTGGAACAGTATTGTAGAATAGGCCCAGTCTCATCACAATTGTAGATGTTTTGAGGCTGATTTGCACCTGTCATTCCTGGTAGAACTCCAGTGCTGCACCTTAATGTCTGCTACAACATTTGACAGTGGTCCACCATATCTATCCAATCTTCATGTAGTCCATTTGCTGTCTTCCGCTTTCTTCAGCTATGGAGGAGAATTATATGAACAGGTAGAAGGAGCAGCCATGGGTTGTCCTCTTTTTCTCGTTGTGGCAAATCTCTTTGTGGAAGACTTTGAATTGTTGACCATTGAAACTTGTTCACTGAAACCTGTGATGTGGTTGAGGTATATAGATGATACTTATGTTATTTGGCCTCATGGAGAAAACTCCATGTCAGAATATTTAGATCACATCAGTAGTATACACAACAACATCAAGTTTTCTATGGATTTAGAGAAGGATTCTAAACTACAATTTCTAGATGTCCTAGTGGAATGGGATATGGCCAAGAAGGCACTTCAATGTTCTATGTATTGGAAACCAACCCATTCAGACCAGTACATAGAAGCCTCCTCACATCACCCTCCAGCTATAAAAAAAATAGCCATAATAAACACACTGCATCAGCATGCCTTACATGTATGCAACAAAGAATACCTTAATCCAGAACTGAAGCACCTCCAAAATGTACTAAAGGCCAATGGCTATCTGAACCGAGATATCAGTGTAAGTAAGAAACATCAAAATATTAAAAATCTGGAAAAGACTGATGCAAAGAAAGCTTACATATCTTAAGTACATGGAGCAAGGGAAAGAATTACAAAAATATTGCAGCATCACAATATTCAAACAAGATACACATCAGTTAAGAAGCTGCATTCTTTCATAAGACCAGTCAAAGATAAGAAGAACCCTTTATAAAACAATCCAGGTATTTTTAAAATTGCCTGTGATTGTGGTGAATCGCACATAGGTCAAACTGGCAGATCCATCAACACTAGAAAGAATGAACATTAAGAATACATGAAACTTTCACAACCAGAAAAATCTGTCATCGCCGAATATGCAGAAAACACCCGCTACCATATTGACTTTGATAATTTAGAGATTTTAGCTATCTGTGACAATTTATCTCACAGCATGTTAACAGAAAGCATAGAAATAGTAAGGAAAGCAGTGACACAGGCAAACCATTCAACATGATGTGGAAGACCCCTTTAGCAATTCAACCTCCCACTGGAGCAGTAGGAACAATAGAATTGCAGGTGGTCGGGGACAGAGAGGCAAACCAGAGTATAAAAGCAGTGAGCATTTGAATTATTTGCTGTTTCCCAGTGAAGAAGCTTAACATAGTTTACGGCAAAACGTGAGCGAGATTTTAAGATTTTTAAGCCAACAGGACGCAGACCACATCAGAAGCCAAGAAAAGAAGTAATGTACAAAGGCCGTTAAAGTCTACATTACCATTTATCTTTTCATATTGTTTTCACTGTGATTCCATGACAATCTTTAAATCTTGCAGCCATCCTCATCAAACCTTGAAATCAACCATGATATAAAAAAAAAATACTTTTTTAAACCACTTCTCAAACTGTTGAACTTCAGCTGACGATGGGGACGCGGACTCCTTGAAACATGTCCTAATTTCAAAAGTAAGTGGAGCTTAAGTGATTTTACAGTTCGAGAAGTGGTTTAAAAAAGTTTTTATTGATGAAGCTCCACTGTTTATAAATACTTCTATTTATAGTTTTATTTTACAACCATGATATTCTTGATTTTAACTAAATCTATCGCCTTTACTTTCAGCATGTTGCCACTGATTGGTGGAGCTGCTGCCATTTCTTTTGGGATCATGTGAAAAGTGCTGTTTCCTAATCAGAATATCTTCCTACCTGTTCATTGCTGCATTTAGTTGATTTTGCCCCCAATTTAAAAAAACTCATAAAAAATAACACCTTTGCTACTAATGACTACATATAGCGTGTATAAGCAATTCCCAAATCAAAGGCAATTAAAGTTTTGGTTTTGTGTCTGTTAAGTGCCATCTCTCTTATGAACTTTACTTTCTGATCTAGCATGTAGCATTTTCTTTTTCTTTTCTCTATTGGTTTCAGTAAAATTTAATATCTATAATGGCAAATTACATATAAATAGATTTTACATTTTTCTTAATTACATTTTTTCTGAGACCTGCAAATATTTACGTATAACCACAAATTATGTATAACTAGGTTTCGTATAAAGTAGGTTCAACTGTACTGTACTGTACTGTACTGTACTGTCTGTCTGTCTGTTTCTCTGCCCACCCGCCTGCCTGTCCTTCTATACAGTATTTCCTCTGGAACTATCCTGAGTATAAATTTTGTGGTTGTATAAGCATGTTATGTGCTACTCAATTAGTTTGACCTTAAAAATACATGAGTTTTCAGTGACAATATATGTATTGTTAATTATTTGAAGGGTGGTGTGCCAGATATACCAGGACTTCCTAATCCAACATTTTCACAGACAGTTGGTAGTGTAACAACACATCCACATGGCTGCCCATGGTGTCATAAACAGTATGCTTCGAAAGCAAAACTGTTGCAGCATCAGCGTAAGAAACATTTGGATCTTCTACCACAAAATCAACAGGTGAGTGTGGGGGAAAATAAAAGAAGAAAAACAAACTTGCTTGAGATTTTGCTTCCACATTGTTAATGCATGTATCACACTGTCCAGTAGAGATTACAGCATTCTATTTGATAATAAACTTTATTTAGTGCTCCAATAATTCCTCCATTTCTTTGATTAGGCAAACCTAAGGGGAGATTGACAGTGGGAAAAGGCTTTATATTGTGACTTGTGGGTTCGTAGAATTAAAAGTCCAATTTGCCAAAATTCAAAATGTTCTTTATTTGCATAGAGATACACTCTGTTCAATCCTTATGTAACAGAATTGCGTCACATACACACAGTCTACCAAGGTCGATGACAATAACAAACAGCGTTCTGATTACATCAGCTCTCGTTACAACATTCTACAGCTGTTACTGCTTACGACTCTTGCGACTGACTCTTGGCGAGTTGTCGCATTCTTAAATACCTCAGTGATAAATTCTAGATATTTCCGGAACAATAAAGAAACCAAAAAATCTCTGTCAACCAAGACGTCACCAGAAATTTCCATTTATCTCAGTTTGTTTGTTTCGGCAGACCTTTATCTCGCACTAACTTTAACTGCTTATGTAAGCTCTTTATTACCGTGAAACACTATCCATCTGTTATCTATTTGTGCCAAAAATTTTATGCCCGTTGCCGCGACAATATTATTAAAACTTGCATATCTTAAAAACTATATGAGGCTGCAAAACCAAGCTTTGAAGAGTTCTTATGTATCCTATAAATCATATGACTGATAACTTTGTTTCTTGCAAACAAGTCTGCCTTTTTCTAAATGTTTTAAAAAATTTAAAGTAGGTATTTTTTTTTCAGTGTTTAATATCCTTAAATGAAACATCTTATAGAGAAATGTACTGCCATGCTCTTAAATTTAATATGAAAAGAAACTGGTACTAGAATCTGAACCTTTGCCAGAAATATAAGTGTATAAAAACAAACTATCTGAGTAAAAAACTAGCAATTACTATATTTAGAGAAATGTAGTAATAAGTGACATCCAAATAAATTGATAAAACTATTTGTAGTTGGTTTATCACGCTATGTCACTTAAGTTTTTATTTTCTGAGGGACTAGTTTCAGGAGCTGTTGCTTCCATTTTCAACCATCATGGCCTGACAGCTCCAGAACTAGTCTCTCAAAAAACTCAAAATGTAACTGACAGTGTGAAAAACTGACTACAAAAATGTTTTATTAATTAAAAAAACTAATTTTCTACATATAACTTCCACTCATTACCATCGTCTAACTACACATTTTTGTGCACATTTGTACCAAGTTTCATTAAACTTCATCTAATATATCCTCAGAAAAGTGTATCAAAAATGCAGTTTAGAGAAAAATGTACTTAAGGAAAAAATATGTTTAAAGATAAACACAGATTAACAAATATATAAAATCTGCACTGTCACAATATTGTAACTTTGTGGGTTCGTAGAATCAAAAGTCCAAATTGCCGAAATTCAAAACATTTTTATTTCCGTAGAAATACACTTGGCACACTTGCCGATTACACAGAATTAGGTAGCGCACACAATTACAATCCACCAATTCGTCTGTCACAGGTCCACTCCACACTCACTACTCGGTACCTTGCCTTAAAACACTGAAACAACTCTAACTCGTCCAATACATCGCTTATATACAAAAATTGCAGTATCTGGAAGTTTCCCAACTCAACGAAGCATCATGGTCTTTCCAGATGCCAGGAGGAGGGGAAAGAGACGGCCCAGTGACTTGTGGTTTCTTCTCTCCCCATCCCGTCTCTCCTTGGCACGTCATTAGCGGTGCGTGTTGGCGTAGGCGTGGTTCCACAGATTAATACCAGATTCTAAACTCCATGGTAAAGTTTGAAGCCGCATAGGGCACTCTTTCCTGAACCTTTAGACTACGGCGACCTTGGGAACTAACGCCAGTAATGTATTAAGCTTCTATTGTGACCGAACTATGGTGCATTCGCTTCCCCTATCTTTCTCCTCCCATGTTCAGCGACTAATAGAATCCAACTTCTTTCGAAGTTACATCTCGCCAAACATGAATAGTTTACGCGCATTTCAACTATTGCATATTAGCATAATACGCGTCAAATACGCTGAGGAAATGTGCGATAAACTATTCATCACTTTTCACTTTGTGAAAAAAAATATCAAGAATCCACTTGAACTTTTCCTGTTAAATATGAATAATTGACTTCCACAAAGCATTATATCTTTAATATTCCTGTTGCAAATTGATAATTTTGTCTTCAAAAACAATTACAACTTTCAAAACGAGAGAGTGAGATCACTCAAGATGCTGTTGAGATTATAGAAGACATCTGTATCCCCTTTCCCTCAAGCTTCTTAGTGTAATACTTAAAATAATGATTCTGTAGATACAGGAAAACACGAAAGGATACAATAATGTTATGTGTAATGCAATTTCTTTGTACACAGAATGTTTAAAAATTCCCTGGAATAAACGTGTTAAAAAAAACACTAAAGAAATGTATATATAAATTTTAAATGACACCAACAACTATGTACAAAAAAATGGCACTATCTCTTTAAATGACAACAAAGCAGTTCTGTAAATTGTTATATTTAATAAGAATTTTAAAAGCTCAATAGTAGATACATTATTATCAGCACAAGTATACTAAAGTATATTCAGAGAAAAACCTGAAATTTGTGATCGATTCATATAAGATTAATAATGTCAAATTAGTACATGAGTCAGTGTCAGCAACTGGTGACATAAATTTCATAAATGGCACTATTTTATATACTTCTAATCACTTTGGTTGAATTATCATTCACAAGTGGAGAATAAATTATGAAAAATAATAATTACATTAAAGCTGTATCATTCATTTAAAATTGTCCTAAACTTTGTCTTCACAACACAAGAATATTACAGTGTTGAATTTTGAAATGCTTCAATGACATGCATATGCACAGTAATGAATGCTGAAGAAGAAAATGTGCAGTTTTAAAAATAAAATTTAATGCACATTGTATATTCCAATAAGAGATTATTTCAAGTAGTTATCTAACTGTAAAGTATAATTTGCTTAATGTGCATAGCAATTGTTTGGATAAATGGCTTGCTTTAACCTACTTCACAGTAATAATACTGATAAGATAAAACCAGAGGAAAAGTCAGGCATTTACAGGATTAAGTGTAAAGACTGTGAAAAAATTTACATAGGGAGGACAAAAAGAAACATAGGCACTAGAAAGAAAGAACACTTCAGGCACTTAAGATACAAAAATATTGATAAGTCCGCAATAGCAGCTCATTTCTGGTCTGAAAATCATGAAATTGAAGATAGCACAGAGTTACTAAAATACGTACAAAAACATAGTGAACTCGTCATATGGGAGAGGATATACATAGAAAAACATAAAAACCAACTAATGAACTTTGAAATCCCGCCAGAAGAGAATCCCACATTTAAGTTCATCACTAAATCAGCAGATGGCAGCAGCAACCCCAAAATTACCCACACCGCTGGATCAAGCTTCAGTCGCATAAGAGCCGTAGATGCAAACGATGATTTGCGAAACATGTCCACAAAATAGGTATGAAAGTGAAGCAGATGCGTCAAAAATACGACTCATCTAAAATTTAATAATTTTTCGCTTCACTGTGGTGTTCCAATACAGTTAAATCTTGATATATTGACTACAAATAGTTTTATCAAACTTTGTTCATTTAAATGGTTGAAAAAGAGTTTTAATGGTGATGAAACCTTCTGTTTAAAGATTAACACCAACAGAGATCAAAGCTAAGATGCAAGAAGTTCATGACTTATCTTTTCCTGTGTTTATAATTGTCTACAATGGGGTAAATGAGTTTAAATGTGGTCATACATCCACAAGTGATAAACATTGTTTGGGTTATTAAATTTTAGATGAGTCGTATTTTTTACACATCTGCTTCACTTCTGTACCTATTTTGAGGACATGTTTCGCAAATCATCGTTTGCATCTACGGCTCTTATGCGACTGAAGCTAGATCCAGCGGTGTGGGTAATTCTGGGGTTGTTGCTGCCATCTGTTGATTTAGCGATGAACTTAAATGAGGGATTCTCTTCTAGCGGGATTTCAAAGTTCATTAGTTGGTTTTTATGTTTTTCTATGTATATCCTCTCCCATATGTGAAAAAATTTACATAGGGAGGACAAAAAGAAACATAGGCTCTAGAAAGAAAGAACACTTCAGGCACTTAAGATACAAAAATATTGATAAGTCCGCAATAGCAGCTCATTTCTGGTCTGAAAATCATGAAATTGAAGATAGCACAGAATTACTAAAATACGTACAAAAACATAGTGAACTCGTCATATGGGAGAGGATATACATAGAAAAACATAAAAACCAACTAATGAACTTTGAAATCCCGCTAGAAAAGAATCCCACATTTAAGTTCATCACTAAATCAACAGATGGCAGCAACAACCCCAGAATTACCCACACCGCTGGATCTAGCTTCAGTCGCATAAGAGCCGTAGATGCAAACAATGATTTGCGAAACATGTCCTCAAAATAGGTACGAAAGTGAAGCAGATGTGTAAAAAATATGAGTCATCTAAAATTTAATAATTTTTCGCTTCACTGTGGTGTTCCAATACAGTTAAATCTCGATATATTGTTTGGGTTATTAAAATTAGACAAATGAGTCAACCGTGTATACACTTTTCTCCACTTACAAGTTTTATATGAAGACTAGTTTCTGGGAACTTCTTCCCTATCCTCAGTTCTGTGGTCGACTGCATATAAAATTTGTAAGTGGAGAAATTGTACACAAGTTTGACTCATTTACCTAATTTTAATAACAATGGCACTCCACTTTCTGAAATACTTCTTTTTATTCTACATATTGTTTGGGGTGTCTAGTAGAAGTGGCTCCCTCCAAAATGATAAAAATCCATGGTATGGTTTTGAGTGCTCAACAATCAGAGTGCACAAAATGAAGCCTCAGGCATGTCACAAGTTACAGTGTTTTCAGTTATGCACAAAAAATTGAGTCTTGCAAAAAGTCTTAGCAAGGTGGATACTGTGTTTGCTCTCAGTGGAAGATAAACCCAATTGTTCATGTGGTAATCCAGATTCTGGTTTGGCACCTTTCTGTTGCAATCCTAATAAATTCCTGCATCACACGTAACTGTGGACAAAAGTTAGTTACACTACTACACTTCAGAGACAAAGAAGCAGTCAAAAAAGTAGATTTTTAAAGGCAAAGTGGATCCAGAGAAGGTGAAGATGATGAATTTGGCTGACAAGGTGAAGGCCACACTTTTTAAGGTTCACTCAGATCATCTTACGTCAAATAGTTGCAGAAATAATGAATGGTAAATGGAGAGTAATATGTGTTGTTACTGCACGGCTGAGTGAACAAATCAAGAGAAAGTGTCTTCATGTTGCAAAGAAAAAGATCCTCTTCCATCCATCCTGCATAGTTTCAGTGGCAAAAATTATGGAATTTAAGTTTGATTTATAACATCCAGGATATTCACTATATAAGGCCCTTAGAGACCCCCCCTCCAAACTTGAAAATATGACTTGGCAGAAAACAATTCTAGTTGAACAAGATCATCCAAAGAGCATGCCTATTTTGAGACTTTTCCAAAATCCTACTTTTGAGATGGATCAAAAAAGTTTGAGAAATATGATAAGAGTGTATTGAGCTAAATGAAGAGTATGTTAAAAAATCTACCAAAAAAATAATTTTTGAAGAAACTATTGAATGTATTTTAAAATATTAAACTATTTCTTGAAATTTATACTTTAATTTTCAAGTTCTTTTATGTGCTGACTATGGCAATTTTATTTGTGACAGATATAGTTTGGCAGTGTTATCTATACATTTGGGTTGCATTTCTTTTAATGTAACATCACATGCAAGATATGTTACAGCATCATGAAATGGATTTAAAATGAACAATCTGTATAAATTTGGGTTAAAGCATTTCTTTTAATGTAACATCACATTCAAGATATGTTTGAGCATCATGAAATGGATTTAAAATGAACAATCTGCTGAATAAACCATTGAATATAATCACTGCAGCAATATTGAAGATTTATAAATTGAAATATATATTCTTAACATTATGTCAGTAGGAAATCATTTCAGAATTAACCAACACTAAATATAAGATGTTTAGCTAATAAAATGTGTACCGACATTAATAGAACTACCATTGTGAGAGAAGATATATATTATCCAGAATGAGAACGGTTTATTGAATTTTCAACATTGCCAGCAAATCATATAATGCAACGTACATCCTAATACGCGTACCAGAAAGGAGATATTTGCAAGTTAGTAAAGCTAAATAATGTCAGCAACTTGACTCCTTCCTTTCAAAAATGAAAAGAGCTTCACTGCTTTTAAGCTTGCAACAGAAAATTGCAAAAGCCGTGATGATGGATGATTAATTACTCTAACTTTTAGTGACGATGTGGTAGAATTCTTGTAGATGCCTCGGCACTCTGGAGCTTTATCTCTGGTTGCAGTATTGAAGTGAAAGTATTGTGACTCTGTGGGTTTGTAGAATTAAAAGTCCGAGTTGCACAGATTCCAAATGTTTATTTCCGTAGAAATACACTGTTCAATTCTCACGTAACAACATTACATCACATACACAACACAATGTACCAAGGTCGATAATCACAACATCAGCATTCTGATTACACCTGTTTACATCAGCTCTCGTTACAACAACACTTTACAGCTGTTTACGACTCTTGGCGAGTCATCGCTCCCTTAAATACCTCATCTGATAATTCCCGACTGTTCCAGATCAATAAAGAAACCGAATCAAGATGTCACCAGAAATGTCCATTTATCTCTGTTTGTTTCGGCAGACCTTTATCTCTGGCGGTAATTTTATCTGTTTATGCAAGCTCCGTGAAACACTATCCGTCTATTATCTATTTGCGCTGAAAATTTTTATGCCCATTGCCGTGACACTGCTCCCTCCTCAAGGCTGGTCGTCCCTAACAGCACCATCGTAGCGGGCCAGACGATCCAGGTGTACCACCAACATCCTGCCTAGGGGCACCTTCTGGATGCGGTAGACCCCGTTGTTAATCCTCTTCACCACCCGGTACGGTCCTTCCCATGGTTACTGAAGCTTCGGGCAGCATCCCTTGGTCCGGGTAGGGCGGTACAAACAGATTAGGTCACCCTGCTGGAACCCTTGGCTTGCCTATCGTATCGGGTCTTCATGTGGTCGCTCGCCTTCTGGATGTTCTGACGAGCCATCTCATGCATGTCGTGGAGATGGTCCACCAGGTTCTCCATATACTCGGTTGCTGGCTGTTTTGCATCCGGGGGGCTTCCAAAAGCCAGATCACGGAGGACGCATAACTCTCGGCCGAACATTAAGCTGGCTGGTGTCATCCCAGTGGTGTCGTGTGTAGAGGAGCGGTAGGCCAGCAAGAACAGTGGTACCTTGACGTCCCAGGCTCGCTGATGGCTGCCCACGACCTTCCTCAGGTGTTCTTCTAAGGTCTTGATGTACCTTTCGACCATGCCATCCGACTGGGGATGTAGAGGTGTTATGTGGGTCTAGTTCACCCCAGTCTTTCCAGTGCCTCCTTCATCAGGTTGGACTCAAAATTGGTGCCCTGGTCGCTGTGGAGCTCTAACGGCACCCCAAATCGGCAGAACACTTGCTCCACGAGGCAGTCTGTGATTGTCTTCGCCTCCTGGTTCGGGATGGCATACACCTCTGGCCACTTGGTGAAGTGGTCCACGAGCACCATCAGGTACTTGTTGCCTCGGTCGGACACTGGGAATGGTCCAGCTATGTCGACGGCGATCCTTTCGAATGGTGCTCCGACGTTGTACTGCTGCATGCGACCCCGGCTCCTAGAATAGGAGCCGTGACTTGCCACGTACACGTGACATTGCCGGAACCATCTCTCAGCGTCTGTTCGGAGCCTCAACCAGTAGTAGCGCTGTCGGAGTTTGTCGACTGTTCGGTTTGTTCCCAGGTGTCCTGAAGTACCCGCATGCACTTCCTCCAAGACTTCCGGAACCTTACTTCGAGGAAGTACGAACTGTTCTATTTGCGTCTTATCATCAGCTGATTCCCATACCCAGAACAGCACGCCCTCTCTTGTCTTCAGCGAGTCCCATTGGGCCCAGTACGACTTGTATGTGGCGCTCCTTGGTGCGATGCCCTCCCACGTCGATCTTGTCCCTGCCTCCCCCAAGTCTGCGTCCGCCAGCTGCTCCTTCCTCAGGCCTGCGCTATCCCAGCCATCCGCAGGCACTGCCGAGACCACTCTGACAGCTGAGGCATGCTCCTTCTCTTCCACCCTTGTGCACTGGCCACACCCTTCTGGGCAGTGTCTCCGGGACATGGCGTCTGCGTTGCCGCGGCTCTTCCCTCTCCGATGTTCAGAGGTGAAGTCGTACTCCTGCAGCCTCTGGACCCAGCGTGCTTTGTGGCCTTCCAGGCTTCTAAAGCTCAGTAGCCAGGTTAGGGTGGAGTGGTCAGTCCGCAGGTGGAATGGCTGACTGTACAGGTACTTGTGGAAGTGCTCCAAGGTCTTCTCTACCGCCAGTAGCTCTCGCCGGGTGAGGCAGTAGATCTTCTCTGCCTTGGATAGCGTCTTGCTGAAGTAGGCTATCACCCGCCCGTGGCCGTCCTGGACTTGGGATAGGACGCCTCCAATGCAATGGTCACTGGCATCAGTGTCCGGCACCGCCTGGTTGGGGAAATCCCAAAATTGGAGCACGGCAAAGCGTCTTCTTTAGCCGCTGGAAAGCGCCTTCAGCGTCCTCCGTCCACGCATAAGGTCGGTGTTCTGTCAGGCGGGTGAGGGGTTTGGCGATGTTGGAGAACCCCTTTGTAAAACGGCGGTAATAACTGCACAGCCCCAGGAAACTGCAGAACTCTCGCTTATCCTTCGGCTGAGGGCAATCTCTCACAGCTTGTGTCTTCTCCGGGTCTATGGCCACTCCGGTTGGTGAGACTATGTGGCCCAAGTAGCTGACCTCCTTTCGGAAGAGCTGGCACTTCTTCGCGTTCAGCTTCAGGTTAGTCGCCTGCAGTCTGTAACACCTTGCTCAGGTTGTCGAGATGGTCTTCAAAAGTCTTGCCGACGATGATGTCCAGGTATAGCAGGCATAGCCACCTTCCATTAGGCGTTGGAAGGTGGCTGGTGCGTTGCAGAGGCCAAAGGCATAACTGTGAACTGCCAAAGTCCATGGCCTGTCGAGAATGCAGTCTTTTCCTTGTCTCTGGGGTCTAGAGCCACCTGCCAGTAACCCGACTTCAGGTCCAGGGTCTAGATCCACTGCTCACCAACAAGCGTGTCCAGTGTGTCGTCAATCCATGGTAAGGGGAAACAGTCCTTTCTGGTGACAACGTTCAGCTTCCTGTAGTCCACGCAGAAATGTAGCTTGCCGTTCTTCTTCGTCACCAAGACTACAGAGGAACACCAAGTGCTGTCAGACTCTTCAGTCATCCACCAAGATCTCATGTCCTCCAGCATATCCCGTACCGCCGCTTGTTTGGTCAGGGGAACGCGCCGAGGTGGTTGTCGAATATGCCTGGCATCTCCGGTGTCAATGTTGTGGAGCACTCGGTCCGTGCGGCTGTAGTCGCTGTCGCCTTGGCTAAAGACGCACTGGTATCGTCTCAGCAGTTGTTCCGCGGTCAGGTGTTCGGCCGCCCTCCCCAGTAAGCATTTCAGCCGGGTCCCCAAGTGTTGCGTCGGCACTGGCTCCTGTGTCTTCTCGGTTGCTGTCACGCTGACCACGGGCTCGCATGTCCCCAACTCCGTCCCGGCCTGGATGTCCGTTATCGGTGTCTGTCAGATTGAGCAGCCTCACAGGCACCTCCTCTCGGCACGGCAACAATGTCATGGCTACACAGAGTCCGTGCACAGGCGCCATCTGGTGCAGCATCATGTTCTTCGTCCGCTGACCTTCCAGTCGCGCCGTCACCACCACCTCGCTTCTGGCGGGGAGCACCACGTCTTCGTTCAAGATGACCCTGCAGATTCCAAGGCGCTATTCGGGTTGTCGGAGTATCACCTCGTCTCCATTGAGTCGCAGGATCTTCCTGCCGACGTCGATCGTCGCTTCGTGGCTCCTGAGGGCATCCA